>CM051039.1:4247564-4847564 GCA_027627225.1 Congeria kusceri
CGAGCATCTCAGCGACATCCAGTGCACGATCTCCCTGGAATAATCAGTCGCGTTTGTCCCAGATATCTCTGTTTCATTATAGTTTGGCGTTGCGAAGAAGAAGAAATCGCAATTTACCTGCTTCTGTTGCTGATTAACGCATCTTAGATCGTCTTGCCTCCCCAAAAATAAAAGTTCCCCGACAGAATCGAAAACGGCCACGATTCAGTCCACATATGTTGTTTTATAATTATATGTGTACGTGCAACGTAACGTGACAAGACTCTTCCGATATTTTATGCGAAGTTTAAAGGGTTTGGTCAAAGAATTTTCATATTTCAAATTAAAGCCTGGCAACACGTCTCGTTTTAAGAAACAGTCACTTTATAACTGTCGTGTGTGACGTTGGTCCTGCTTTCGTGTTTTCGTAGTTCTGGAATCGTATGATTTTATCGTAACAATTAGGACTAATACATTATCATCGTTATTGCTTTGTGTTTGTGTCCGTTAAACGTATAAATAAACGCATGCGAGAGGCCGTGGAAAGTCCTATAATTTTAAGTGGTTTAAAAAATCCTACAGCGGCGTTACCTGTTGGTTCCTCTCTTGTCAGCGCATAAAATTTTAATGTATCTGTCCGCGCTCGCATCTAAGCGTTGAAAGTTTATTTTGTATGTAACAAATATATTATCTACATACGTTATGATTACTACATGTACGATCTTTATGCGTTAGGATTACTAAGTGTACGATCTTCATTCATGTTGATATCGAAACGTACGATCTTTTTTTCCTGATGTACAATTTACATGGCATGTAAAATATTAAAACAAGCAACAAATAATAAATAAGTATGCATTAATATTGCCATGTCAATCAACATTATATATCAAGGATTACACAAAAAGAGTCAAAATAAACTATTTTGTCTATTGTTACTATAATTTGAATCTTTCTTGGTATAAGCAACTAAAAATTATTACTAAATGTTCTACCAAATATACCAATGTGTTTGGTATTTGTGGCAAAATCTTAAGATTGTCAATATTAAAATAACTGCGTATTAAGTATTAATATCAAGTATTAATGTAATTTATTAATTTATTTCACTTTTTTATTGAGCAATTTTATTTATAACCGGGCACAAAAACACTTTTATAACAAGAACAGCCGTCGTGGTAGTTTTGTCAAAATGTGTTCTTTAAAATGTTGTTCAGGCCCCTATTCACTAATCTATTATTAGACTTTAGGCGTAATAATAAAGTATATTCTTGAAACTGCTCTTTTCTAAGTACGTTGTTTATTTGAATCTTTCTTGGTATTAAGCAACTAAAACTACATAGTTCTTTATTTAGAACGATCTGTTATTGACAGTAGCGACATTGGTACCCGGCATATTTGCGAACGCAGAAATAGTGTTTCTTGAGTCTGAGTCTAATTTTTATTCTTAAGTCTAATAATGGGATGGTGAATACGGGCTCAGATGTCAGGTTCATGATTATTACTACAAATGTGAATTTGATATACATTATGTACAATCAACCATAAGTGTCGAAAATAAAGAATGGGCAATTGTTGACTCGACGTCGGAATCAGCAGTCGCGAGATTCCTACGATGTTACTAATTAGTTGTGTACTGCATTCAAGATTTATTTCAGAACAAAAATTAAACATACTTATTTTAACTGAAATTATTGGTGCACTACATGTGTATCTTCGAACTTCCGCTCATTGTGTGTGCCATGTGTGCTCTTTTATAATAAAAAAAATGGCAAAACGAATTCTTTTGAATGTACATATTTCAGCATTTGCAATAACAACAGAAGACAATTGTAAGACATATATTTTCATCCATCGTCATACATTTTAATGCAAACATTCCAAAATGAATCGATCTCAATATTAAACTTAGACAATAATTTTCGGTTTATCGGCCAATAAACAATGTTTTGTTGTCGTAATGCGTAGGAATTCAACCATGAGGGCGCAGCCCGAGTTGTTTAATAGCGACGCATCAAAACGACAAAATTATTTCGATTCTAACATGATTTGACATATACATTGTATTTTTGCTATTTTTACCCCCTAATCGGAACTACTTTTAACATAACTCCGCTCAAAATCGGAACTTCTTTCTGCGTTGTTTATTAGTTAGTTTAAATACGATAATTTTGTTCTTTGTCTATAGAAAAAAATAGCGAGTATCATTTTAGAATATATTATAACCTGGTGACGAAGCAGATTTATGCAATCGAAACATAATCATATATTATGAAAATTGATGATTTAAGAAATAGTTTTTTGATTTAGCGTTTTTGATTATCATATAAATGCTTTGGAATTATGATCAAAAGGAATCTAGCAACGCTCGCGAGGTTCAATAACCGCCCCTCAAAGCGAAAACCTGTACGATATTAAAAGGCGACAATTATTTCCATGTTGGCATGATGTGACAAATGAACTCTACAACTATGTACATTCTACAGTGTTCCGAGCATGTTCACGTTCGTACGCGCGTCACCGCTGTCCGTCACAGTTACGTCATTCAGTATCTTAATCAAATTCATTGTTACACAAGATTCCTTAATAATAAGTGAAAGAATGACGTCAGTTTTTAGAATATTTGTTAACGTTTATTTAAAATTTCAACACGGCACGCGGCTAGTTTTCCATCGATAAAGAAGGAAAATAATTGTTGGCTATTCTGCAAAAAATTATGGGCGGAGCCTAATGTTTAGAAAAAGTTCCGGAATTTCGAAGAAATTGTTCCGTAAAATGCACGTGCGTAAACGCTCGATAGCAAAATTGTGACAAACAAATCATTTCTGCATTATGTAGCGCAATAAAACCACATTTGTACTACATATTTTTTTATTTTAGTTCACAAAAACGTTTACGTTTTGTTAATATGCTATTAATTTGTACTTGACAATGTTAGCATAATATTTTCACTGTATTTATCAGTAAGTATGACGCCATTTGCTCAATGTTTATCAATGAAGCTTACGTCATTTTGAATTGGTATTTATTGACGTCATAGAAAGGCACGAGCGAATGTAGCCTTCTTTGTGCAAATGGGCGATGTTAAGATTAATATAGTTCTCATTCATAACCTTTAAAAATACAGACGATTGTTATATCAGATCGTGTTAGAATCGAAATAATTGACGGGTAAGCGTTCGATATTGCGGTAATAACAAACGGCGTTTCGTTGCGATGCCTGTTATCAAATCAATCGGCTATCGCCCCCGTGGTTTAATTCCTACGCAACAACAAGAACAACAACAATAAGGTCGCAGTGGTGTTGCGGATATGGTGTCCGCCGTGCGATCGTGAGGTCGTGAGTTCGATCCCTACTCGAGGAGCGTTCAAATGATCTCTCTTATCTCTCTCCCAAGTACTTATTCTACCCAAGAAACGGACTCGAGACCGTCTCAATAAGTCTCAGGCTTTGACACAATCGAGCTAAAATAAATAGGTTTAAACTTAACCTAACACAACAAAAAAAAAAAAATGTTTAGGCCTAATATGTCAATCATGATAGTATAACAGTATTGCACCCAAGTTAATTACAACTTTTTTATGCATTGCACATTTTTTGCAATCGTTTTCTTTACTTTACTTTTTAGGAACCGTATTCCAGAAACATCATTAGTTCCGAGCTTAAACTATTTTCACTTACTGAATTAACAGCAGTTAATAATAAGTTAATAATTAATAAACACTTAGCACAAAGTCATCTACATATTAGATAAATAGTTTATGAAATATATAATAATAATAAAATTATGTTTTTAAAGATACAGATAAGATTTTAGTTAGGAGGTTTCTGTAATAGGGCCCCTGATAATCACAATGCAAAATATTATCAGTCGTCCTCATTGTTTGGTATGTTTACATCTGGATGAATTCTTATTGGTCAGTTTCGTCTGCTAAAGCTGTTACATGTAAAGCACGTGCAACCAGACTGTGACACTATTGTAACCAGTGCGTAGCTAGACCGAATGTGACTATACTCGCAGTAAATTAGTAAGTATTCTAAACGGTTTAAGCATTTGATAAATAATGTAAATCTAAAGAATATTATTTTCAAGATAAATGATTCAATGTGTCGTTATGTTACCAAAGATTCTTATGTTGTTGTTTTATTTCGCGGTATTTGCTCTTCTTATTGCTCTGTAAGCGTAACGTGCGAAAAGAAGTATGCCTAGTTACGACCCTGGTAATGCGATTTGTGTTTACTATTTCGGTATAACAGGTCAACTTGGGCCGTTTTCACGTGGATTTCGATGAACGCTTTTTTTTCGCGCATCTTATTTCCTTCAAACTTGCATCGACGGTTTTGATTGGGTTCGGAATGTTAAGACGTCGATTGTGATTGGGTGATGTTAACTGCGCATGAATACTTTTAAAAAGGCGCGAACGCATCATTGTTCTTTGTTCCCGAGCAAGATGGATGTCATACAATCGGAAAAAGCGGACTACTTCAACTAAGAACTCCACACATATGGTTATTATGGTTTATCATGTAAATGTAAGTCTAATACTGTTTATATTTTCAATTTGTGTAAATGAATCGTCGAATATGTTCATTCGATTAAAGTTAAAATTTAAGATTGTAAAATAATTTTTCACTGTTATTGTGTGCGTTTAATTGAGTGATTTATTTCTATTTTATATACAATTTCAGCCTAGTGAGATTTTATCGTGTGTATTTTTGTATAATTTGCACTTGCAATTCTTGTTTGAATTTACGAAATCTTGAAACACATGCTACGTATTTGGTAGCATATATACATTTTATTTTAAAAACATGCACATTTCTTGTTCTAGCCCCCCCCCCCCCCATTTTATATGTCACGTGATTTAAACACGCCAATTAGTATCTGTCTCTTATAGACGCTTTTTTCCGGTTCCAGTCTTTGGTCCGCCAAGTTTAAAGGTTTCATCGATCTCGTGCAGACGCGCTCCTCGCTTTAACGGTGCTTCTGTTTCCAAACGAATGCGGAAACAAGGCGTTTGCTTTTGGATACCAGCAACAGATAAGTCATAATGATATCACGTATTCACGTAATTTGCAAGTCTAGTTTTGATTTAAGGCAAATACTTTCTCCAGTTAATAAAAAATGTTTATTTATAAAGGATCTGTTCTTTAATGGTTATCTTTTAACCAGAAAGTGCGAACTCTTCTTAAGCGTCTAAAGCATTATTACGTTAAATATACCCTTTCGAAATTGTGTACATAAATGGCAGCTTTAATTCAAAATTTGGGTTTGGGGTGTACAAGAATTTGACTCTTGATACATGGACATTAGGCTATTTAGATTAAAATTATAAAGGTCGGAAAAGAAGAGAATTGTTTCATTGAATTCTCAGACCAAGGCCCTGTCAAATCAGGCGACAAGATGGAATGGGCGCCCCCAACGTGTCGTCTGGCTTGTCAAGGTCATGACCTGGGAGTTCAAAGGAATAAATACGAGTCTTTTCTGATGATCATAATATGGGATGGAATAAATATAGAAAAGCTCACAATGCCAAAGTTTTAGTTGTCATTTATGTTTATAATAACAGTGATGATAATACTAATATATATATAATATTGTTTTATCATAGTTGCATGTATCCACAATAATTTGATACAAAGTGTTGTATTGATTTGTCTATGTATTTCTGCTTTGTATTTCAGATGCGGTGACCGAAGTGACCGCTATGCTGCTGAAGTGCCGTCTCTTCGACTTCTACTCTAACGATGCTTGGGACAACACGAAAGCCACGCGGACCAGCGACAATGGGGGCGGCGATGACACGAGCTAAGTTTTATTTTTGTTTTATTTTTATTTTTTAAATGTTATTATAGTTGATGAGAATTTTCAGACTTTAGCAGGTGATAGCCTGTGCTCGAGTCCGAGGCGGTCGGCACACAGAGTTCGATGCATGTGATGTTCGAAATGGAGTCAGTCGACAATGGATGAGACAATAACCTGAGCTAAGTGTTATTTTGTGTTCTAAAGCAGTTACAAGATCCTTAACATATGTTACATCTAGGACTATGTATTTTACTGGATTTTAGCCACACATGTCACACTATTTGCGATTTGATAAAAACACGTGCTCTCTAAACAGTAAAAATTCCACTTTCAAGTAATTCGGTTTCAATAACTCAAAGAGGCATGGCCATTTCAATTTTCAAGAAAGAACTATTTAAACCAGAGTTCGTTATTGTAAATGCCTCTTCAGCAGACGATAAACGATCGGACTACTTTCAGATGATTCACCCGCAAAACCGAGCTGGATGCAGACGACAATTTCGCTCCCATGACGCATGCGCAGGAAACCAATGGAGGACAACATGACAACGAAAATAACTGATTAGATGGGCATGGGCAGTAAAAAAAACTTTGATTTTGAATAATCGTATAGAGCTATTGTATGTACTTTTGTTTTTATATGCGTTATACGCCTAAATATAATATAGAGAATTATCATAGTTCTATATTCAGTAATGTTTAATATGTTGTTTTAATGTTTATATATTTCGCCATACATTTATTGATACTGCGTGGCAGTAACGGTCAGTACTCCAACAATGGAAATATTGTAACCGTCATTGGTAACACTTGAGGTTGGCAATTATCATGTTTTGTTTATTATAATTTAGTAGCCATTGTAGCAGTCTTTAGCAGCACACAACAACGCCCCTTTGCTGAGGACAACCACACCCCGTTGCCATCAACAACCACACCCCGTTGCCAACAACAACACACCCCGTCGCCAACAACAACTTCACCCCGTTGCCAACAACAACATCCCGTTGCCGAGTACAACCATATCCCGTTGCCAACAAACCCCACTCCCCGTTGCCAGCATCAACCACACCGCATTGCCAACAACAACCACACCCCGTTGCAGAGGAAAACCACACCCGTTGCCAACAACAACCACACCCCTTTGCAGAGGACAACCACACCCCGTTGCCGACGACAACACCCCGTTGCCAACAACAACACCCGTTACCGACGACTATAACATCCCCGTTGCCAACAACAGCAACACCCGTTGCCAACAACAACAACACCCGTTGCCAACAACAACGACACCCGTTGCCTAGGAAAACAACTTTCCGTTGCCAACAACAACACCCCGTTGCCAAAAACAACACCCGTTGCCAACAACAACGACACCCGTTGCCTAGAAAAACAACTTTCCGTTGCCAACAACACCCCGTTGCCAACAACAACTTTCCATTGCCAACAACAACACCCCGTTGCCAACAACAACACCCCGTTACCAATAACAACGACACCCGTTGCCTAGGAAAACAACTTTCCGTTGCCAACAACAACACCCCGTTGCCAACAACAACACCCCGTTACCAATAACAACAACACCCCGTTGCCGAAGACAAAACCCACGTTGCAGAGGACAACAAAACCCCTTTACTAACAAAAACAACACCCTGTTACAGAGGAAAACAACACCTCGTTACCAACAATAACAGCATCCGTTTGCCAACAACAACATCCGTTTCCAACAACAACACCTTATTACCGAGGCCAATAACAACCCGTTTCCAAGGACAACCACATCCCGTTGTCAACAACAACAAGTCCGCGTTACCGAGGACAACAACACCTCGTTACCAGCAACAACAACCCGTTGCCTAGGACAGCACACCGCGTTACTTAGACAACCACACCCCGTTGCCGAAGTAAACCACACCCCGTTGCCGAAGACAACCACACCCCGCTGCCGAAGAAGAGCACACACTGTTGCCGACGGCAACTACACCCCGTTCTCGTCATCAACCACACCCCGTTGCTGACGACAACTTCACCGCATTACCGAGACAAACACATCCCGTTGCAGAGGACAACACCACCAGGTTGCCGAAGACAACCAAACCATGTTTCCAAGGATAACCACAACCCGTTGCCGAGGACAACCACACAACGTTGCCGAGGACAACTGCACCCTGTTGCCAAGGACAACCACAGCACGAACAAACTTCGATTTATACCAATTTTGTTCATTTCACTTGACGGCCGGAACTCGATGAAGACGACATATAATGACGCATGCGCAATCGACCAGTTCAGTACAATAGGAGAACAATACAACAGAACGTAAGAACAAATACCGTAAATTTTGATCATATGTTGTGTAGTGTACAATATATTTTCCTGCTATTCGTACGCTAATACAATGTTACTTTGTTTTGGCGGAAGAAAAAAAAACTCATGCATTATTTTCTGATAGTTTCATATAAATAATCCAGATAAAATCGTCAGTAATTCTTTAAGGTTATTATTATTCATATGGACGCACATCAACTTGTTTCAGACGATAACCCGACCCCAATGCACAACTAGATCCCGTTACCAAGAAAAACCACACCCCGTTGCCGAGGACAACAGCACCCAGTTGCCGAGGACAACATCCCGTTGCCGAGGACAACCATACATTGTTACCGAGGACAACGACACCCCGTTGCCGACGACAATTACTTCCCGTTACCAAGGACAACCACATACCCGCTGCTGACAACATGAACAAAAACAACACCCCGTTGCCAACAAAACCCACGACAACCGACGACAACCACACCCCATTGCCGAGGCCACCCTTACCCCGTTGGTCATGACAACCACACCCCGCTGTTGCCGACGACAACCTTACCCCGTTGGCCATGAAAACCACACCCCTTTGTTGCCGACGACCACACACCCCGTTTCCGACGACAACCACACCTCGTTGCCGAGGACAAACACACCCCGTTGCCGAGGACAATCACACCCTGTTGTAGAGGACAATCACACCCCGTTACATAGTGCAATCACACACCGTTGCCGAGGACAACCACACCACGTTGCAGAGGACAACCACAGCCTGTTGCCGAGGACAACAACACCCCGTTGCCGAGGACAACCACACCACGTTGCCGAGGACAACAACACCCCGTTGCCAACAATACCACGTTGCCGAGTACAATCACGCCCTGTTGCCGAGGACAATTACACCCCGATGCCGAGGACAATCATACCCCGAGGCCGCGACAACACACTCGATTTAGACGATCTGTATACGGTGCAGTGGACAGCCGGAACTCGATGCAGTTTGCTATTGTTTGCTATACAATATATTTTCCTGCTTTTCAAACGGCAGTACAATATTATTTTGTTATGGCACAATACAAAATAATAGTTTTAGTTGAATACTCCTGATAAAAATTTCAGTTCTTTTTTTAATACACAAATAATTGCTCGTTTCAAACCTCCACATTTATATGTCATGTGATGCAAAAATACAGCGTTCATCGGTCTCCTATAGACGCTTTCTTCCGGTTCCGGGCCGCGAAGTTGACAAGTTTCATCGATCTCGTGCAAACGGATTTCTCGCTTCGACGCTGCTTCTGTCTCCAAACGATTGCGGGAAAGAGACCGGTTGCTATTGGAAACCAGGAACAGATAAGTCATAACGGCATCACGTATTTACGTAATTTGCAAGCCTAGGTTTGTATTAAAGTCACTGCTTCTCAAATAAAAAAACAAAACAAACATTATTTCCGGAAAATGTTTAATAAATTTTAACTAAAAATGGTGACATTTTCTTATTAATGTTTTATATTTACTATATTAATTAATTTAAAAGTCGAAAAAGAGGGGTGTTTGTTTCTGTGAATTCTCAATCCAAGGCCCGGTCAAACCAGGCGCCAAGATGGAAACGGCGCCCCCACCCTGCCGTCTGGTTTGTCAGGGTCATGACCTTGGAGTTCAAAGGAATAAATAGCACACTTTTTTGATGATCAAAACATTGGGGTTGACAAAGCCTTTAAAATACTTGCGTCCAAAGTTTTAGTTGCCGTTTGCGTTAATTACAATACAAGTAATAATAATAAACTGTAAATTAATGTTCTATAAAAATATAAAAATAATTTATTTTTTTCAGCGTGTTACAAGACGTATTTTTCAAGTGATAGATATGCTGCAAGAGTGTCGTTTGGCTCCATGCGGACGACAACTAGATCTTGGTGCAGACGACAGTGGATGGCGACGATAACACGAGCTAAGTTAAATTCTTAAACTGTTGATTATAATTTTTAGGCGATGCTTAAGTCAACAAGAGCTCTATGCAGACGACATCCTAGCTAGATGCAGACGACATTCCGGGCACGATGCAGACGACATTCCGGGCAAAATGCAGACGACAATGGGAGTTTGAGGCAGGCGACAACCAGAAGCCAAATTCAGTCGACAATGACAACGAACCACGAGCTAAGTTTTATTTTTAGGTTAGAAAGCAGTAAATTACAACTTTATAGGATCCCAAAGTATAGGATTCCGATGTTTCAATTCTCGCCCCATTTGAAACATGCTTGCCCTATTTTCAAAATTTAAACTGTTAAATATATGAATCTCACTGGATTGCAGTCACCCGTTTATACAATAAATGCATTCGTGTTTATGACAAAAGCACATGCTGTCTGTATATTACCTGTTTAAATGTTCAAGTAATCCGGTTTAACGACTCATTAAATAGACTGGAGACGTGTCGGTTAGAACAACAAACCTTTCAAGCCAGAGTCCATTATGCGAATTTTTTCTTTTAGCAGAAGATCAATTTAAAAATACGGCCGTCTTTCAGATTATGCATGTAAGAAACAGACCACGATGTCTTCTTTCAAACGATGCAGACGACATGCAGACCACGATGTCTTCGTTCAAATGATGCAGACGACATACAGACCACGATGTCTTCTTTAAAACGATACAGACGACATACAGACCACGATGTCTTCTTTCAAACGATGCAGACGAGAAACAGACCACGATGCCTTCTTTCAAACGATGCAGACGAGAAACAGACCACGATGTCTTCTTTCAAACGACGCAGACGAGAAACAGACCACGATGTCTTCTTTCAAACGATGCAGACGAGAAACAGACCACGATGTCTTCTTTCAAACGATGCAGACGACAAAGCGAGCTGAATGAAAATGATGACCATGCCTCAATGACGACAATGCGCAGGAAACCAATGGATGGCAACAACATGGCAACGGAAAACAAGAGATTTGACTAGCATGAACGGTAAAAAGTTTGTTTTATGTTAAACTGTATTCACCCTTTTAATCACGAGGTTATATATTAAAATACTTGTTTTGCGGAATAGTAACTGTAAGGATGAGAAATTTCAGTGATTTCAAAAATTTCAGAAATTTCAAATTTAATAAAACCACGATACAAACAACAAACAGACCACGATGCAGACAACAAACAGACCACGATGCAGACACGAAACAGACAATGATACTGACAACAAACAGACCTTGATGCTGACAACAAACATACCAAGATGCAGACAACAACCAGACCACGATACCTTATTTCAGACGATGCAGACGACAAACTGAGCTGGATGCAGACGAAGATCTTGCCTCCATGACGACAATGTGCAGGAAACCAATAGATGACAACAACATGACAACGAAGACCAAGCGATTTGACCAGCATGGACGGTAATGAGTTTGTTTTATGTTAAATTCAATTTTCCCGTTTAGACACGTGGTAATATAATAAAATCCTTGATATGCGGAAGTGTAACTTGAATGATGATAAATTTCAGTAATTCTTTTAATTCTAATAAAACGGATGACAGTAACAATCAATACATTCGCAATGGAAGTTCTGTAGTAGTGATTTAGGACACCATAAGTATGGTGGTAATAAAAACAAAAGCATATTTCATTTAGAAGAAGTAGTTCTTAAATCATAAAATATTTTCGTTTAAAATTTTCGTTTTCAATTGCATTGAGCAGCAAATAACAACTAGACCACGATGCAGACAACAAACAGACCACGATGCAGACAACAAACAGATTACGATGCAGACAACAAACAGACAACGATGCAGACAACAAACAGACCATGATGCAGACAACAAACATATTACGATGCAGACAACAAACAGACCACGATGCAGACAACAAACAGACTATGATGCAGACAACAAACAGACTATGATGCAGACAACAAACAGACCATGATGCAGACAACAAACATATTACGATACAGACAACAAACAGACCACGTTTAAATCAACAAACAGACCACGATGCAGACAACAAACAAACTATGATGCAGACAACAAAAAGACCACGATAAAGACAACAAACAGATCACGATGAAGACAACAAACAGACCACGATGAAGACAAACAGATCACGATGAAGACAACAAACAGATCACGATGAAGACAACAAACAGACCACAATGAAGACAAGAAACAGTCAACGATGCAGACAACAAACAGATCACAATGCAGACAACAAACAGACCACATTGCTGACATCAAAAAGATCACGATGCAGACAACAAACAGACCATGACGCTGACAACAAACAAACCATGATCAAGACAACAGCCAGGCAACGATGAAGACAATAAACAGACCACGATGCAGACAACAAACAGACCATATGAAGACAAAAAACAGACCAGATAAAGATAACACGATGCAGACAACAAACATACCATGATGCAGACAACAAAGAGACAACGATGCAGACAACAAACAGACCACGATGCAGATAACAAACTGACCACGATGCTGACAACAAACAAACCAGGATGCTGACAACAAACAGACCACGATGCAGACAAAAAACAGACCTTGATGCTGACAACAAACAGACCAGATAAAGACAACAAACATACCAATATGCTGACAACAAACAGACCACGATGCTGACAACAAACAGACCAGATAAAAAAAAGATTAAGAAAACAAACAGACCATATGCAGCAACAACAAACAAACCATGATGCAGACAATAAACAGACCACAATGAAGACAACAAACAGACCACGATGCAGACAAAAAACAGACCACAATGTTGACAACAATTAGACTCAGATGCAGACAACAAATAGCCCACGATGCAGACAACAAACAGACCACGACGCTGACACCATACAAACCATGATGAAGACAACAGCCAGGCAACGATGAAGACAACAAACATACCACGCTGCTGACAACAAACAGACCACGACGTTGACAACAGACCATATGAAGACAAAAAACAGACCAGAAAAAGACATCAAACATACCACGATGCAGACAACAAACAAACCATGTTGCAGACAACAAAGAGACAACGATGCAGACCACAAACAGACCACGATGCAGACAACAAACAGACCACGATGCCGAAAACAAACAAACCACGATGCTGACAACAAACAGACCATGATGCAGAAAAAAAACAGACCACGATGAAGACAAACAGACCACGATGCTGACGACCATGATGCTGACAACAATCATACCACGATGCAGACAACAAACAGACCACGATGCTGACGACCATGATCCTGACAACAAACAGACCACGATGCAGACAACAAACGGACCACGATGCTGACAAAAAAACAGACCACGATGCTGACAACAATTAGACTCAGATGCCAACAACAAACAGACCACGATGCAGACAATAAACAGACCACGATGCAGACAACAAACAGACCACGATGCAGACAACAAACAGACATGTAGAAACTAACAACCACACCCGATGAGGACGACCAGAACTCGATGCAGACGAGAAACAGATTTTGATTTAGAAGAAAACCGAAAAACAACAGACCCTACGTGCAAGTATGGTAGTGTTTATACGTTTTACCTGTTTTTCATGAGGATTATGAAATGTAAAGCTTTGAAATTAAATGTAAACCTTTAAAATGAAATATAAAGATTTGATTTGCGTATGAGTGATATACATTTTTGTTTTAAATGTTGTTTTCATTCTTCTGTATTTCAGTATTCCATTAAAATGACAAATAGCTATTACAAGATAATAAAAATATTATTATTATTTGTATTTACACGTACGCGAGCATGATGGCAGACGACAATCGGAGCTCGACGCCGACCAGCTCCATCCACTGTCCCCACTTACTCGGTGCGCATGCGCAGGAGACTGTTCTAGGACAGCTGGACAGCTGATTTATTGTAGCAATAGTCTATTTTCCTCTATTGTATGATTCACACCCACATGTCATAGCGACTGTACCAAAATTATGAATTAAACTGAATATATTTGACGTACTAGTAAAATGTTGTTATGTACGTTGGAAATAAAAAAAAAACACCGTGTTGTGTTAACTGCAATTAACAATAACGCTTCATGCCTTTGTTCATTTCAATAAGTTTTACCGTTTGCGTAAACGCATACGAATACAGTGTTTTGAAGTTTGCGCTGTACGACACAAAATAGAATGTGCTGCATTTTCTCAGCCGCTCGTTGTTACTGTCATAAAAGATACTTGTATGTTTAAAGTCTTGAACTTGACAGAAGAAAGGAGAGACAGACTGAAGGCACGCACACACGGACAGTCCGCCCCCCACGACTAACTGCATTGTGCAGCAGAAAAGCTGTCACTCCCGCATTGGTCTTACCAGCCACCGACGAAGCTGTTCTAGTCGCAAAACCACTAACTGTTGGGGCGCAGTATCCATTTATATAAATAAACGATGCAGGTAAATAAAAATAAACTGTTTTAGTAACTCGAAGGTTTTACAAATGATTCCAGTGTGGCTAAATGCAAATGACAAGCTTTTTTTCAAGTTTTGACGTTTTCTTTTATGCGCAGTTGAACATCGGAATAACAGTGTTTTACGTATGTATTAATAACAATTATTCAGGACTAATGCTCTACTTTTGTTAAACAATTTGGTTCGACTATTCGAAAGTTTAAAAGCTGAATAAGATCGCTGCGTCGAAAAAATGTATGTAAGGATACTTACAAATAATTATGATGGTGGTCATAGTGTTCCGTTAGGGCTTCTCGTGATTTCGCTCTGTCGTATGTGTTTTCGCGTCCTCGCGCTTGTAATCCAAACGTCGATATTGCGGAACAACGAGAGGCCCCAACGGAACACCGTTATAGTGCTTTTTTAATGTTTAGGTATGATATTGTAATGTTAATACTTTAGTCTATTTATGTTTGGTTGCTTATGAGAGGATAATCCATTTACAGAAACTTAATGGAATCGTGATTTTCGAATTATAAACTGGCTGTAATTGTCGGTATTTAAGTCGTCTAATTTACCTGTATCGATTCGTCCATGTTTATAACGCTTCTCGCTTGCATTTTTCCGACTGGAGTGATGATTATGACAAGTGCTTTCAATGCAGACTAACAACCAGACCCCGATGCCGACAACAAACAGAAGACGGTGCCGACGACAAACGGGACGATGCAGGCGACAACCAGCGGACGATGCCGGCGACAACCAGCGGACCATGTTGGCGTCAACTGGCGTACTATGTCGGCGTCAACCAGCGGACGATGTCGGCGACAACAGCGGACGATGCCGGCGACAAACATCAGACGATGAAGGCGACAACCAGCGGACGATGCCGACAACAACCAGCGGACGATGCCGACAACAACAGGAGATGCCGACAACCAGCGGACGATGCCGGCGACAAAAAGGTAAACTTTTTTTTTTTTTTTTTAAGAATTCACATTTAATATAGCTTCATTTGTTTAATTTTTGTGAAGACTACTTGTAGAAAACTATGCATCATTTGTCAATAATTTGCAGGTTTTTATAAACTGTTGTAAGAATGCGATGTCATGCAATGGCGTCTACTATTTAAAGTCGGTACAATATTTGATAATCAAGTGAATGTTTAATAATTAAGCACGGCTTCATCTTGTAGCACGTGCTAGTGGCGGTGGTGCTGCTGCTGCTGATGATGATGATGAGGATGCTGATGATGATGAATATGATGATGATGATGATGTTGATGATGGTTGAAATTCATGTTCATCTATATTCTTTTTGCAGAAATACCCTAAAAGAGAAACACAATTGAGTCTCGACCAAAAAGTTGGAAGAACAACGAGTGATCGAACACTGTCACTTAAAGGACAACACATGATCGAAGCGTCATAGGAAATCCGACAGTTAATTCTGTAACACTTCGAAAATGTAAGAACGACACATGATCGATAGTTCAAAGAAAAAGACAACTCTAGACTTGTGACATTATATATTGAACATGTTCATAACATTTTTGTAACAAGAGAATATGGGATTGTAAATACGGAAAGGAATTGAAACATGTCTATTAAAAATATAGCCAAATTTATCATTGCTAAAATTTTGTGTTTACTATTTTAGATATTTGTTCTATCATACGTTCGACTTGTTAATTATTACAACTTCAGCATTTATGATATTCAAAAGTTGTGATGTAGAGGATTTTTGTTTAATGCAGTGTAAGATCTTATTTTATTTCATAAAGTGGTCATAGAAACAATATTTTCACGAGTGGTTCGGCCACAAGTGAAAATATCTTGTTTCGATGACCACGAATGAAATAAAATACGACCTTACATTGTATTAAACAAATTTTCTTTTTATTTCATGCTTTGGAACGATAAATAAAAAAAAAGAGCTAGATATGCTGGAGCGTCATGTTTTTATGTATTATTACGTCATAAATATGACGTCATTATGATTCCAAAATTGTCGATCACTGTTGTGGTGGGAACATAATGCCACTCTTATTGCGTCGTTGCCAATTAATTTTCTTTGTATTGAATTTTACTGTGCGTTTTCTGTTGTTTAAAAAGGCCAGTGTTTACATTGACGATTGGGGTATTCAAATACTTAAAAAAAATAAACATACAAAGTTAAAAGTAGTTCCATATAACCAAGAGTGAAATGACCAAACGTTATCATTTCACTCGACCCAGAGTGAAATTATCGGGTTATCATTCACTTGTATTCTCCACTCATTCACCGCATAGCATGAAATAAAATTGTTTGTTTTACATTTATATGCAATTTCAGGCTGTTCAGAATTGAACAATTCAACGTGACAATAACATGTTACTAGTTAATGTGTATTATTTATTTATACGTTACTTATGGCTTGCTTTAAAGGTTAAAGACACCGAATCCGTATTGAATATGAACACTTTCAACAATTTATGTAGAGATTCAAGAATTTCCCCCCCCCCCCCCCCCCCCCCAAAAAAAAAGCATATAGCTTTTGACGCCTCGTCAAAATTAAAAAAAAAAAAAAAAATTTAATGGTGAATTGTTCAGTTCCATTGTTTACATGGTTGGCGTTTGTTGTTTTTTTGTGTTTTGTTTTTTTATTAATTAAAATTGTTAAATCTTACGTTTACGGAATAATATACGAACGAAGACAATTATGTTGAGTGAATGCTTAATTACGTTCCCATAACACTATTTTTTAAAGTTATTTTTATTCTTAATGCCGATTTTGTGGCTTTAATTACACGTTGACATTTTAGCTGTGTTATACTTTCTGTGTTTTAGTATTTCTATCAATATGAACGTTAAATATTTTGTATTCTTGATTAGATGAAACACAAATTAATGAAACAATACAAGTACTAAGCTGCAGCCAACAACACAACCAAACCAGCAACATATTTGGCCATGACAATTAACTTATTGCTATAACTACATCAATTACAACAGCAACAGCTATTTTTACTACACTAACAATCTATTAATATCACAACGTGTGCTAATTATGCTTCCATTAACATCGACTTTAGCTGCTGCTGCGCTGCTACTACTGTTTAAACTGCTACAACTGCTGCTGAAACTGCCGATGTAGCTACTACCGTTACTTCTGCTGTAGTTCCAAATACTGTTGCTACAATATAACACATAATAATAATAATAATAATAATAATAATATAAAACTAAGGTAGGCTATAACAGTACAAATAATCACAATTATGCAAATAAAATAACAATAAATAAAATAAATACAAATAATAATTCAATAAAATAATAATAATACTAGTAGTAATAATAATAATAGTAATACAAAAAAATAATAATATAAAACTTGGGTAGGCTAAACAAGGCGACCAGACGGCACGTGTAGTTGCTGTGAGAGTGTGGGGAGTCTTGGAAGAGAGGTGTGGTTAGTGTTGTGTAGGGTAGTGTACGGTAGACAGTGCCTCTGGTCTGGCCAGCCTTGTATGCCGATTGAAAAACTTTAAATCGATTTAAAACAGTAGGACGTCAATATTTAACATTTAATAAAAAATAACACATCAAATTAAATAAAAATAAAAATCTAAAAATAAAAATATAGTTTCATTAATCGAATAACAATGATTTTGTTAAATGAGCCAGCTGCTGCTACGACTACTACCTCAACAGCTACTGGTGCTGCTATTGCACCTACTGCTGGAGCTGCTGCTGCTTCTAATGCTGTTGCTCGTACAGCTTTTAATACTAATACTTCTTATACAGCTGCTGCTGGTTTTATTGCTGCTGTTGCTGCTATTGTTTCTGCTACTTGTGCTGCTGCTACTCCTGCTTTTTCTACTACTACTATTACTACTGCTGCTGCTGTTAACAATTAACATTAACACCACAACTACTACCACTACCACTACTCGTGAAAGTACAATGACTTTTGTTGTTGCTCTTGTTGATGCTCGTAGAACTTGTTATAATGCCGCTGAGTATTTTACTTGTTTACTTATTTGTTGCTGGCATTTGTTTGTCTGTCTGTCCATATCTTAGTTTATAATAGCAACTTAACGCAAACAAGTTCTGATGGATTTGAATGCAATTTTCTTGGAAGGTTAACGATGCTTGTTCACAGATTTTTGTAATTTTTGTGGAAGTATGCCATTAAATGCCTTAGCTTGACAGATTTAACATCCGAACTAAAGAGCTCATACATAATAACAAGAAAAGGATAAAGAAGAGAAAAAAAGCTGCTCCCACCAGGGTTCGAACCCCTGATCTTCGGATCAAAGGCAAACGCCTTAACCACTTGGCCATTCAGATTTATATATGTTACTGCATCTTTCACTTTATGCAAGTGATCGACGTGTTGTCACGAAAACAACAAACATTCCAAATTATTCCATCGTTTAGCGATACAAACGAATTGTAATTTTATCAATTTCAACTTACTCATTAAAGAAACCATATTTACAGTATATGTCTGTTATTTCGCTCCTTTATTTACAATGTCTTTTATTTTTGAAATATGTGACAAAAAGTTTTTTCATTTCGTGTAGGTTCGTGAACAGATAGGATACAGGATATTTTAAGTGAGACATCGGGCAAGGGAGTTAACCTACCACTGAACAATTCTAATGTTATGTACGCTCTCCGAATTTGATTAAAGTTGACAGCAGAAAAGTGAAAATTGTATACGTGTGTTAGTACAATTTCTGTTTTAATTGATTTCATTGTTAGACCATACCAATTTGATTCTTTGTTTAGCGTCCTCGGGCTTGTAGGTTTTCGAATGCCTGAATTAAAACAAAAACAATTGTGGCAAATTGGAAAAAAAAAAGAACAAACAATACTTCAGCGTTTTACCAATAATTGTGAAAACACACGGAACTAGTCAATTTACACAGTTAAAATGCTGTGTTAAAGTAGGTTCCCAATATCAAGATGATATATTACAGTTTTAAAAGTTGACATTTGCTTAAGCTCGTACCCTGGTCGGTAGGTTTCGAAAAATGTAGACGCCTAACATAGAATAAAATTTGTATGGCTTTATTTGTTTCGTTATTTTGCTGACTTTACAAAAGTGGTTTATGCTTTTTATTTGTGTTAGCACCATTTTTTTAGATTGCTTCCAGTATTAGTTATTTTTCCACGGGTATATTTACATCAAATGTGTTTTGATTTGAAATATCCATCTTTGCATGGTAAGCTTATACAATAAAATAACTATTGTATTATGTGTATTATATAATAATTAAAAAGATAAACTAAGAAACGTTGTGTTTATTGTTGTATTCTATTTTATTATAATATTTATCATGTCCACCATAATAGAATGAAAACAAAACAAGTTGAAGACGACTGCGTATGATTAATATGTTTAATGAATCACAGAACCGAATGTTTTTAGACCGATTTGTCTTGGGACTGAACTGTCTTAGGATCACGTGATACTTTAACTTCCGGTACAATGGAGGAAATGTCAAAACACAAATTACAGTTACAGTTTATAAAAGGATTTAGCAATTAATTAGGACGTGACAAAGGTATAATTTGATTGTTTTCAATTTCATATACAATTATGAAACAAATAACACCAATAAACAGAACTGACATGAAGTTTTAATAATGGAAACTCGAAACAAAAAAATCGTCAAATATGCAATACATGTGTGAAGTTTCAAATTTAATATTTCGGTAAACGTCAGTAAATAAAACGCGCCGTCTTCCAAAAAATAACTAACTGCGTAGTGCGCAAGATTACCGGATGCGCAAGATTACTGGACACGACTGTATACAATGCAGATTACAATAAAAGAACACGCAATAACTGGAACAAATTACAAGTGCAAGAACTGGCACTAGACCTGGAACATAGAAAAGCATACTTCTTGTGAACCTGCATTGAATTATTTGTGGTAGCATAACTTGTTAGGCACTCAGCAAATCTTAAGTTTATTTTTTCTGTGGGCAATAATTGACAGTATAAAAGAGTTGCGGGACATACCGTTAAAGAAAAATATTTCGCAACTTCAACATGCTGAAATAACATAGTTAGAAATGAAATGTTGGTTTCTTACTTGTAAAGATAATTTAGGTCGTGGATGTTATGCATTCGAGTCTGTGGATGCGCATAATATGCGACTGACGGAATGTAATCAACACATTTAAATTTAAATGGCTTCTTTACTGACTATGTAACAAAACAGTGAACACATAATGAGGAATATTTTACTTCATTGAAAACTAAATGTGACCTAAGACATACTTGCCATATGTCTTGGATCGTCCAGGATTGTCCCGGAAATGCAGTGCACATCCTGCAGTCCCAGATTTAGTTTGTATGTCCTCAAAATCATAACAACTGTGCATACCTATATTAGATTATCTTTTGACAGACCACTAATCCCCTAATTTGTCCCCAAGACAATCATACCCAATTAGGCAACGTGTCGTAAACGAGCAATTAACATAAGTTGTCACATGTTCACTCTAAACAACTGCAAGCAGTCACCGAGTAGGTCCGACTAAGGCGGAGCTTCATTGCCACAGAAAAATCTATATTAGCCGATTAAAACACGGAGTTATTTCAGCTTGCCAATGCTGTGAACTATAGACCTATCTGCGTAATACATACGTAATACATATTTATACACATATTAGTAAGTATACATGCATCAGTTGATAACGAAGGAGTACTTATAATCCCGACCATAAATAAAAGCAGTTTACTCAATGTTTTCCGTTGTTCACAATATCCGCAGTTAGTTTGCTACCATAATAAGGCATTGTTTTAAACTACTTTCCTCAAAAATTTTCAGGTGAAATAGTCCTAAAACAAATGTTTTGTTATGCCATGTAAAACTTATGTACACGTCCGGGACAGACAGTAAAAATCCCGGAAATTCGCAGGCAGAGTCCCAGAAATGATCCCAAAAATTATGGCATGATGCCTAACAATGCCTTTAACTTGCTCAAATTCCTTCAAGTTTGTGGGTAATTTTAGGTGACGTCATATGGCACGACCACTTCATTGATTTTGTGCTAACATATCAGTGATGAACTTGTTATTTATCATTTAAACTTAAAATGTATGCATGTATATGCTGTTATAAGTCGGTAAATTCTTCGAGTCAGAATTTGCAAAGAATTAGGACACATGATGTTGCGTGATTGTATCGAAAATGACGTCTGTGCATCATCCACAAACTTGTATAAGGCCACGAACTTACCGGAATAGATGCTGAATATTGTCATACACTCACTTGATAAATGTCACATAATGTATAAAAGCTTTCATTGAAGTGCTTGAATGTGTAGGCGTGCGTTCTAATACTACATTTAACTGTGTACCCCAATGTTTTAGCTAGACTATTAAAAAAAAAAGTCGCCTTTTCGTTGGCGTCTGCTTCGGCTTAATGCTCTGGTTAAGGTTTGCGTGCAACAAGTACATATCTCTGTAACTACTACAGATATTCATTTGAAACTTCACACATGTCTTCAGGGTCATTATATGACTATATATCACTATACCTTCCTGTTTATTTGACCTTCCGTCCACCCCATATTTAGTTTCTGCCCAAGATCTCTGGAACTAATATGTCAGATGCAATGAAACCTAATATGAGGACATGCACATATTGTTAGGTTATTCTGGTCTAATTTTTTTCCATGGAGTAATTGCCCTTTGATTATTAATAGGACATTAAATGGGATATTTTAGTTTCTGCACGTGATATCTAAACATGATATGCAGCATTCTTTGCAAGAGGAATTCCTTATATTGTCAGGTCCTTCTGGTCTGATGATTTTTCAGGAAGTTATTGCCCTTTGATGATAAATAGGATTTGTTAATATGACATTTTTTACACACTAGTTCTCAGGAACTAATGACTTATTTTCAATAAACTTCAGCATCTCTATCAAGAGGACATGGGCAAACTGTCAAGTCATTCCAGTCTGATTTGATTATAAACATACTATTTTATTAGGATTTTTGTTATCCTGCAAGATCTCAGGAAATAATAACTCAAATTCAATTAAGCGTTATATGCAGCATTCCTGCCAAGTGCACATATTGTCAGATTGTTCTGGTTTGTTGATTATTCGTCCATTGTTAGTAATTCATCAATTATAGGCATGCTGAGGCGATACAAACTTATCTTTTCATTCAAGCTTAACCAAACTTGCACAGTTTGTGTAATACCATATTACTGATAGGTTCGATAATGGGCCAGATCGTACAAGGAACATCAGATTTATTGCCCAAATAGTTTTCATCCGCTCTTTGCCAAACTTCATAAAAATCTTTATTCTAATAATATATCGACCAAGTATGATCAGCCAAATCACACTTGGAATTATGGAGTTATCACCCTTGAATTATCTAAAATTGGCCTTTTTAACCCTTTCTGTTTTATAAGTCCAACATGTTTTTATCCTATCTTCACCAAATTTGGTGAAAATCTTTGTGGGCTTAATATCTTGGTCTAGTTTGATTATGAACCAAATTGTCTCAATAACCTTCGAGTTATAGCCTGTGAATTCTCTAAAATTAGCCTTAATACCTGTTTCCGCTCTCTAAGTTTTTATCCAATATTCACCAGACATTCAACGATCAACCTAATTGCCCCAGGAATTGCTGAGTAATGGCCCTTGATTCATCTTAAATTGGCCTTTTTAGCAGTTTCCGCTTTTTATGTCCAACAGTTTTCATCCAATCTTCACCAACTGATATTTTAACCTTAAGGGGGCATAACTGTTTTACAAATAGCTCTTGTTTCATAGCACACTTCAAAAGTTTGAGCTAGGAGTTTAGGTACATTTTTTTTTTATGGTAGTGTGTGTTGTAGTCATAGTATGTACCAAAGGGAAAGTCGCGCTTGGATGCCGTTCACTGGCAAATTGGTCTAAATATGTGTTTTACCAGTTGATAATACGATTTTCCTTTTCTTGAGAGTGAATACTCATTATGGATACCCGAAACTCATGCTTTATCTGTCCATTTCGGCTGGGTCAGCCTTGTGCAGGTTCTGCTTGTCAATACATAAAAAAAAAAATTTCTGAAATTTCAGAATGTGTCCTGGTCTTAATCAGCAGAGTAACGGCGATTTCCTGCCAAATAAACAGTCTCAAGTGGAACATTGGCTGTGACATCATTTTCCCCAGCTCAGAATCATTCATGCCGGACAAGGCCTGTAGCTGCTGCGCAAACTGATTGGTACGGGTTGTGTTTGTTTGCCTTACCTTGCTGTACATTCAGATTTACATCATGCGTGTCAATACATTTGTAGAGAACACATGTATCTGTTCGGCCTGTTGATTGTTCGTCCATTATCGTTTGGTGGTGTTTGTAATGGGAATGAGCACAGGTCCTATGTCAACTTCTTGAATGTAGTGTTGAATATACATGTACTTTACTCATACAAGAGGGAAATATTTCAGTGGTACAACTAGATGGATTTATTTATTGAATCATCATTTTCAAGCTATGTCTGCAGCCATTTGCAATTTCATGCACATACTATTTCACTTGATGCAGATAGTAGCAAAGTGACAGAGAATATCTGGTTTAAAAGGATTTAATTTGTGAATAAAAAGTGATAGCAAGTATTGTTTAAAAAGGCTGTGTGTACAAATATGTATCTGCATTTAAAAAGAATAACATCAGATATTATTAAATAAAAATTATGAAGAAAAATCTAAAAATTCTACTGTAAAAAGGAATGAAGCCCTCACGAGCAAACTGGTGAAAGTTCTTTGACAATTTGAGCTATTCTGTTGGTGTTTAGTTGAGTGTTGTTCCTATTGTTGCTGTTTTTACTGTTAATGGGACTCGAAATGTTATTATTTGTCAAGTGACATGGTTTTGAGCCCTCACGACCCATAATCAGACTTAAATTTGATTTTACTAAAGCAGTTGTTTTTTTTGTTTTGTTTTTTTTCACCTAAAAACGGCCAGTTTTAGAGAGTAATATGAATAAAAGCAGCAGCAATTGGTCATTTAAGGACAACATACAAAATATGCCAAAAACCATAGTGATTCTAATAGTTTATCTGGTGCTAAATCAAGTTTAAAAGATTGCAAATTATTGACTTGCCACTCTTTTGCACCATTTTGACTTCAACTATTCCTTTCACCACAACTATTCTCAGTATTATAGCTCTGAAAAATAAATTCACCTGAAATTGGACTTTTTGAATGAATATATTGGAAAACCATTACGATGAAAATCTTACCATCATTTTACATACTGGAATCGCAAACAGAGTATAAATTTACGAAATAATGCTGATAAGAATTCACGAGTGTCAGGCCAGGTCGTCTTAGCTATACATGTTATTCATACTACAACTACTAAAATGACTGCTGTTACTGCTTATAATCCTTATTGTTTAGCCACACATGCTGTTACAGCTAATGATTCCAGGCTCGTTTGATGATGATTTTGGTGGAGAACTTTACAGTGAATTAACTAAAATCCACTTGTAACGATATGGCTCGTAATGATATATGCATATAACGACACTGATTCCAAGGTCCGGGACCCGATCCCTATATATTTCATTCGATATTGGTCAGTGTCCCTATAACTGCCTTGTTAAAACTGGACAAAGTTCAGTATCAATAGAAAGACCAGTTCTTGCTAATGGCAATGCTCATGTACACATGCTGCGAGTAGCTCATCCGTGGTAAAATATTGGCTTCACAACCCAGGATTCTCAGGTTCAAGACCATGCTACACCCTAACCTACTAACAGAGTCTATTACACGAGACATTAAACTGAGGTGCAGTGTACTAGGTGCTTCTCACCGGGCACTAAAAGACCCAGGGTCGCCTCTGAAATGGGGCATCTCCTGTATCTCACATTATACAACTAACGTGTCTGCTGTAATGATTGGTGTTGCGTCTCTCGCCTGTATTCTGATATGTCCATGCGGTTGGTTGCCTTATTTTGTATGTGAAGATAAGGGGGGGGAAGGGGGGGCAGAACCACCACTTTCCAAGGGAAAGTGGAGGTTCTACCCCCCCCTAATAAGGGTTAGTTTTATAAATATATACTTTTTAGTAGAAAATGAAAAGAAATAAAAACATTGTATCATTGTCCCTACCCCCACGTTGTAATTTTTTTGTGCAAATAAAAACAAACACCAGGAGTCTTTAGTTTTTTTTATTGATCTTAGGATATTTTTTTTTTTATAAAATTGATGACAAATACTTCTAGAATGTTTAGGCGAAGGAAAAAAACCAGTGGTTCATGTTTCACGACAGACCCTACTTGCATCACCTCATCCTTAAGAATGTTTGAAGCGAAAAAAATGGTTAGGTATAAAATTTCTCAAAGATTATCATAATATGATGTTCTAAAAAATATAAGCAGTGGAACCTAAACCACATATTTTTTCCTTGACCTAAACTATACATTGTATGCTAACCATTAAATATTTATTATATATTTCCAGAAGTCAATCACTGAGATGTATCGTCACCCGAGTTGCAGCAGTTATTGATCAACAAAGCGAGCCAAGGCGTGGGGCAGGATTTAAATGGAAGACGTGAAATATTGTTTCAATTTCTGTTTTCTATTGACCCAATTAAGAGTACTTGTTACAGCTTAAAATTGTACTGTGAATATGGTCTAATAAACCCATCAGTTGAAATCTCAGTGTCGTCTTCGAGATAAAAAGAATTAGTTGTCTCATGGTATCATTGTCAAAAGAAGATGAAGATTTTGTAATACCATCACTCACCAATTAATGTAGGCAATAAAACAGTTATATTTCAAAACATAACCTATGAATACAGCAGGCAAAAGTCATGTTTATGGTGAGGCCAAAAATATAAATTGTGTTTTTCGGGCAACCCGAGTGTAGCTAGCGTAAACCCCCCGACCCTAAAGTTTTAAGCGACGATTGTTGTTTTCCATGATTCCAGCGTAATTCCCGTCCCTCAAGTTTTTTCGATGATCGTTTTCCATGAATCCAGCGTACCCCCCCCCGTCCCTAAAGATTTTAGCGACGATTGTTTTCAATGATTACAGCGTAAATCCCCGTCCCTAAAGATTTTAGCGATGATTGTTTCCCATTAATCCAAATTCGTCCAACAAACTCAATCCCGACCTACCTCACTTTTTTGAAACCGCTGCCCAAAACACATAATTTATTCTTTTGGCCTGAGTAAGTAATAAATCCCAATAGGCAAAATTAGATGATTTACATTAAAGCAACCAAATCTGTTTTCAATGACAATATTGTCAACATTCTAAGATTATTTAAGCATCAAATTTAATGTTGAAGAACTTTCCCAATATTTGGTTAATAAATGACTCCTTACAAAGAGACAGACACACCTAAACTATATCCCTCCACCTTCGGGAGGATGAAATCCTACTGATGCATACGACTTGAATTATAAAAAGAAATTGCTTGTTGTTGCTGTCAATGGATCTTGCACAGTCTGCGAAAGTCTTTTTTTTTTTCCAAAATTAAGCAACTACTTCTTTGTTACTGGCCATTGGTTAAAAAATTTCAGTTGAAGTATCAGTTGTGCACACAAAGTTAAGACGACTGATGACGCAGGAAAGGTCTCGTATTCCAATAGCTCACAATGAATGTCGTGTTCATGGAGCTTAACTATATACTGAACAGTAACAAAAGCATTCCATTGATTACATATGCTCAAATACATGAAAACATCCGTAATGCACACATGTATAATGAGACAAAATCTATACACTTAAACCAAAAAAGAAACCAGACGCTTTATAATTTTTTCTCTTTTTGTTAGTGGATTATATGGATTATATTGCAACCACTACGTCATAAAACAATAATTTATGTACGGGACATATGAAAATGTACACATGTATGTTGAAAACATTGTATTTTAAAAAGCAATCATTGTTTACTGTATCAAGATCCGCTTTCCGAAAATTGATAAACTGTCAGGTTTATTTTTTGGTCGAGTATAAATAACCATAATAATATTCAAAGAAGAAAACAACATATCATCAGTGGTGATTTGCTCAAACTGACAACTCAGCTAACAGTGGTTAGAATCTGGATGAAATTATTTATGAAAATAATAATGACATAAAAAATTTGAAAAACGAGTTTAATCTGAACAAACTGCAATTATAAATTTTCATTAAAATGAGCATGTTGTTTGTAATATTAATTATATTTACAATGAAAGTTATATTGCCATGGACATTTAAATACATCTATTTTATAAATATGACTTTTTGTGTAATGTTATCAACTTAAACACCAAAGTTGGTAAAAACATAACATCATTGGCGAAAATAATAAACAGTTTAGTTTAAATTAAAAAAATAACATACAATGGCATCTTTTATTAAATGAAAAAATGCATGCAACACATTCAAACAGGTAAATAATTTTATGAAAGTTACAATTTTCAAGTAATCAATAAGATAAGAAAACACTTCTATACAGTTCTGATAATGTTCCCAAAGAAATGTTCACATGAAACATAAAATATGATTGCTTTAAAGAAGTAAGCGGATATAAGTGTCTATTAATTTAAAGTTTACTGTGAATCGCAATTAATAATGTACGATTTGTACCAGAACACATTACAGTAAGTAGATAATATGAATGAACTGAGCTCTTTGACCTTCTCAAAGACGTTGCAGTAATTCATGACCCACTGTGACCAGCTTGCCTCGACTGGATCGACGCTGCACGTTATAGGGCCTGTAAAACAGAAACATAAACATAAACACACTGAAGATGGAAGAACAACAATTTGTGTTTTTAGACAAGAGTCACATTTCAAAACTTTGTATCAAGGGCAAATAGGGGTTCAAGTGTAAATAAAACAACAACATGATTTATCATGAACAAAATACTGCACTTTTTTTATATTTTGCTTTCAGCTGAAAGTAACATTAAAAATGGCCAAAAAGAACCTATATTCACACAAAATGGCAAAAAAACCAAATACTTTGTATTGCAATTTAGCAGAAACAGTTGTGTCTGGAATTTTTATTGCAATTTAGCAGAAACAGTTGTGTCTGGAATTTTTATTCCGATTTCATTTGCAAATTTCCATATGATTGGACAACAGAAAACTAATGCTTTAACACATTTGAATTTTTATCTTTAATGAATTAATACTTGAAAGACAAAACAGGACACGGTAGGCAGTCAAAGGCTCCTTGACATGCTGATAGGAGCACAGTCAAGGACCTGTTTCAGTTAATAAACAATGAATTGACTTGTTTTACATATTTTTGTGGACTGAAACAGAGATTGAAACTACATTAGTTAAATAAATGACAGAACTTAACACACACAAAAAATCAATATGAACATATATCAATAGCTCACTGAGCATTGTAAACTCAGGTGAGCTAAAAGAGAACAAGAGCTGTCAGAGGATAGCATGTATTTCAGTTCGTGCCTTATTTGGTGGATTGGGCATAAATCTGTCACAATACAAAGCTGAGTTATGGTAACTATTGCACTGGATGCTGAAGTTGATGACATTTTGATATTTCCAAGTTTCAAGGGAAAACCTTGTTTATTTGTTTTGAACTTAAAAGACTTCTGAACCTCAAATCTGAAAATCCAAGTTAAAAGAGGGCATAACTCTGTCAAAATAACAAACCAAGTTGTGGGCATTGTCGCACCTGATGTTGAAAATTATGAAAATGTTAAATTCCAAGTTTCAAGTAAATATCTGGTGTAGTTTTGAAGTTATAATGATTTTAATGATATGTGAACTTTAATGTGAAAATGTAAGTTAAAGGGGACATAAATACGTCAACACACAAAACTGAGTAATGGGAATTGTTGCATTTGATGCTGGCATTGATGATAATGATATATACTAAGTTTTAAGTGAATGTCTTATGAAGTATTGAAGTCATTCGGATTTTAAAATCAAAACTAACCAAAGTTGAGACGCGGACACCAACACCTGGGCAAGTGGAAAGCTCATCTATTCTTTCAACAGTTGAGCTAGAAACAGTCTAAATTAAAGGAAGTAGCAGTAAACATTGTCATAATATATCAGTATATGATTCTTAGGGTTTGGTTCACCTTTCAATCCGTTACTATATGATATGGTACAGTGTAGCCATAGGTAACAAGAGCTGTCTCAGGACAACGCGCTTGACTATTAATATATTCTTTGTCAGAGTTTTGTACCTTGGTCAGCGACCTTACATAATGACACTGAAGACATGTGAAGTTTCAATTTAATATCTGCAGTAGTTACCGAGGTATGTACTTGTTGCATGCAAATATTAACCTGAATTTTGTTATTACAAAAAAGGGCATACTTTTACTAAAATGCTGGTGACAGTTATGGGCCTAGCGAGTGACCTTACATAATGACCATGAAAAAATGTGTGAAGCTTTAATTTAATATCTATAGAGATATGTACTTGTTGCATGCACATTTTAACCTGAATTTTCGACGTACAAAAAGGGGCATAATTCTGCTTAATTGCAGGTCAGAGTTATGGGCCTTGGTCCATGAACTTACATAATGACCTCAAAGACATGTGTGAATATCTGTAGTATTTACAGAGATATGTACTTGTTGCATGCAAACCATAAACAAAGCATGATGGCAATGCTGACGTCGATGGAGCAGATTAGCAGAAAAGCTCAGACTATTCGGTGAATAGTCAAGCTAAAAATAAATAAGTCAGTAAATACAAGTACAAATGTCTGGTTTCCGTTCCAAAAAAATATTTGCATTGCATTCTACACATTGTACTCGACCAAACTGGTAACTGTTGATTCTTGTCAATAGTACATTAGATTATTGGTGCATTATTATTTTTGGTACGATATATTTCGTTACTGATTACATGAAAAACCATGTATCATGATACATACCGGTATACCATATCACTAGGTGTGCATATTGTTACACACTTTGTGGAAATCATTGTCTGTTTCTATTTGTTTCTATACAAATACAAATTTACATTGGCCAAATAATAATGACAGACTGAAAATGACACTTCATACCCCTAATGTTGATTTCTGTGTCAGCCAGGGAATATCTAAGAAGGAGCTGTCCAGATACCGATACTGCCCATGATTGTCATCAGCTGCTTAGAGGTCGGTAAAAACTCAACCTAGAAATGCAGAATAACAATTTGTTGACAAAATATATAAGATAAAATTTGTATTCTAATAATGGTCTTTTAGTCTCTTTTAAATAACATTTGGTTTAAATGGTAACTGTACAAATAAGGAATGTAAACTGTATAGTGTACAAATACTGACAAGAATATCGGTAAAGCAGATAGACGCTCTATGACGCTGCTTTGACACTGCTTGACAAGTTAAAATCACCACACCGTCGCAATGAGGCAGACATTTGTGCCAAGTCATTGAAAAATCCAAATTTTGATCTTCAAACTTTCGCTGTGACCTTGACCTTTGACCTACTGAGCTTCCGTTCATGTGTGTGTAAAACCGTCTCATTGAGGTTAACATTTGTGCAAAGGTACTTTTCAAATCGCTCCATCCATGGCCAAAGCCAATATTGACCTTCGACCTCTGAGTGTGACACTGACCTTGGACTCACTGACCTGAATCATTCGTGTGAGATGCAGTCTAATTGAGGCAACTATTTTTTCTATTTAACTTTTAAATCCCTCAATCTTTGGCAAAGATATAACCCTGGCAGGCAGAGTGCCAATTCTGACATTTGACCTCTAAAGGTGACCTTGAACTTTGACTTACAGACCTGCTTTAAGCGCCTGACATGCGTTCTAATTGAGGCAAACACATGTATTAGGTTATTTGAAAATCTCTTAATCTTTGGCAAAGTTAAATCCTGGACAAGCGAAGTGCTAATTTTGACCTTGACTTCTAAGAGTGAAATTGACCTTTAACCTACGGACCTGATCCATGTGAAACACACCATCTCTCTGAGGCAAACATTTGTGAAAAGTAATTTAAAATCTCTCCACGCATGGCCAAGCTATAGCCCAGGCAAACAATGTGACTATGAACCTTTACTTATAAGAGTGACCTTGACCTTTGACCTGGTTTATGTGTGCGACATGATGTCTCATTGAGGCAAACATGTGTCCAAGTTCTTTTATAACCCCTTAGTCCATTGTTAATTCACAGACCAGAAGGACTAAGCGACTACTTTTTGCTCTGCCTAACCTTTCCAGGGGGCATAAAAATGGGCGAAAGTTAACTCAGTTAGACAAACTGTGATGTTGTAAGGTTATGTTAGAATCAAAATAATTTTTGCATTTTTTTTTGTTTATCGGCTAATATACACAAATTTGTCATTCTGATGTGGTATATTAAACAAATTAGGCAACAGTCCGCGTGGTTTAATTCATACGCATCAGATTTCCAAACATTGTTTATTAGCTGATTAACAACTCTAAATAGAAAAACAATTGTGAAATTAAGTGAATCTTTTACGAACAGATAACATATTGAAACCATTTATTCATTCAAACCTACGGGTCTAGTTTTCTGACCAAATTGGATTGTAACAATACTACAGCAATATCTTTTTCAGAAATTTTACTTGCTTCTTTTTTGATGCAGTCTGTAGTCTTCTGGACTTGACATAGTGACTGCTTCACGTTCAGTGGGAACGCCTCTACCATCATCGTGTAGTGATGCTAATGCAACTGATCCTGAAATATGGGAGTAGCTCTGATAAACAGAAGACTTCCTTGTGAAAGCTTGAACAAAACCTTAACTGGACATATAGGAGTAAAATTGTTCTTCTATAAATGTAACCATACTTGAATCTCTAACAAATCTTGGACTTTTCTATGACGTCCTCATAAACCTTACAAAATTGAAGCACAGGTTTGTAAAGAATATGTATATGAAATGACTAACCAAACAGCAACAAAAGCAAGATATCAAGAGCAATAGAGTCTCAGTGGTGTGACGGAAATGGTGTCTGCATTGCAATTCGTTCAGTCCTACTGGGGGAGGTTTCAAAGTGTGTCAATAAGCCTTGAGCTACAACAACTAGGGTTAAAGTAAATGTGTGAAATAGTAAATTTATGGGAGGCTAAACTTAACTCTGTGCTCAACCTGTTTTAATAAAATTCACAAACAGCTACATCAAATGTTTGTACAATTGTAAATATGTCTTGCCACTGATCCACTGATCACTGTATTCCCACTTTCTCTGATGCCGATACTGCCCATGAGTGTTACCAGCTGCTTCAAGGTTGGCATAAACTGGACCTAGAGAGGCAGAATAATATAACTTTAAATATTGGCACAAATCTGGGGGAACATTGTTGCAGGCATTACTTGTTTTGTTTATTTTTTTCGATTCTATGCCATATTTAACAGTATTTTAGTCATAAAACGGCGGCCAGTTAACCTACTCACTTTGTCCTGTGCAAAGCTTAGTCGATCTAAGCGGTTTCCAGTACTAAGTACACATCCTTATTCCAGTCACAGACAACTACCCTACTTGAATCAGAGGTAGGGGGAGAATGGCCGTAGAAATAATTTCATGACCAATCACCACGAAAGTTTCCGACCGGGCCGGAAAGTAACCTCACAAACCCCAGATTGGCAGTCCTGCACACACCAAATGAACACAGTCCGGCGCATGCATTAATAAATCCTTTTATAAAAAAAGATGCAGTTTAAAGAACTTTTATATAAGTCTTATTTTGAAGCAAATGGGTTTGAGTTTGTATACCATTTAAACAATATAAAAAGGAAATTTCAATTTATTTACTTAAGTAGAGTGGTAAAAAAATCGACAAATAGAGAAAACAAAGGCGCTAATATAAACTAGATCGTAGTGTTGACAGATTACAGATCTCAAAACTAAACAATACAATACACTTACAGTTTATAACAAAGATTGTACTTATTTTTCAATGGAAAATCAAGGGCCTTTAATGAACTATTTTTTGTACAGTGATGGGAGTCTAATGTAAATTTCATTTAAGTGAAAACAGCTGACATTTGTTTTTACTATTGTAAGAAATTCATAGCTTGCTACTTAAAAACACAGACCATGTCCCCCTCATGACATCCTGAACAGAGGGCTGGGGTCTGATTTGCAGATGTCTCTGGTGACCATTGAGATTTCTGGTAGCAACAACTTTGCATTCATCTTGTAGTGATCCCAGAGTAACTGCCCCTGTAATATGAGAGGTGCACTATTGTTTCAGCAGAAACAGAACTTTTACTGCAAAGATTTGGTCCTTAAAGGAACCTATTCACGGATTGGCAAATTGACAATTTTCAATTTTGTTCACACAGAATTCAAAAAACAAAAGTACATTGTATATAAAGAAGCGAAATAACACATCTGACACAGAAATATACAGGAAATATAGGGTCATTTATGAATAATCATCAAATGAAATGGCTAAAATTATTCAGCGTTTGCAACGCTTTTTTTTGGGCTATTTGGAAAACATGTGTATCACTTACATGGCATTAAAATACATGGTTATATTTGAAAGTCCCAACACTGGGACACTTTCATGCATTTCAATTTTTATAGGCTATCTGATTGTAATTTTGTCAGCTTTTAAAAATATCAGCTTTCTAAGATTTTATTAACAGATTTTCTATGTTGTGCATCGCATGTTTTTGCATAAAGCTTATTTAACATAATAACTGAATTCTTGTTAACTGAATAATATTTAAATGTTTGGTTCCAGTAAAATTTCTTTTTGTGAATTAAAATGCTGTAATTTTATAGATCTATTCTTTGTTTACGGTTTAAGGACGTAAGTGACATTCCACGCCTACAAAAAGTAGTTCCGAGAAGTAGGCGGGACTAAACAATCCTTGCACGTGACACTGTAGCATGATATTCATTAAGGTAGGCATCATCCACGTAATTGTGAACTAGTGGCATAATAAAAATGAACAATCGCCCCATGGCAGCCATGTTTTGCTTAATAATCAAGAGAGAGATTGAAGCAATCTGGAAGATGCTGACCAATAAAACATTTATGTGTATTTATTTAGAAATCCACCCAGCAGTCTTGGGCAAAAATATTTTCTGAAGTTTTTTTCAACTTTGTAGTCCAGGCAATCAGAGAACTATACTGATCAACTCAATTTGAGGAAATCTTACGCATGCCCATTTAAAAAACTGTCACCGAGCTGTTCCTGTGATGTTTTAATAATAATTATGGCAACAAGCGAAGAACTAATCACAACCTCCCCCCTTTAAATCTTTTTAGAATATCTGTTAAACCGTTTCAGCATCTGGTTGTTGATGAAAATGATAATATAATACTCTTTAAAACAGACCCAAACACTACAGTGCTTTTTGTTATATAGACTGTACAATTTTTTCTCTCCTCCATTTAAGAACAGACTAGTTATTTTCTGCATTTAATCAGAGTATGAACTGTCGGGAAAATTACGCCCAACTTGCATAAATGCCAACAGTTCATACACTGATGAAATAACTGTTCAATGCTTATAATTACAACCCAAAATGGATATAAACTTTGATTTTAACTTTCTAAGGGCAACAACATCTCCCTTTGTTTTTTTGTTTTTTTCTCAAGTGACGTGTAGGATATGAAGTAGGAATCCTCATTTTTGTTTTGTCAGACATTTCAAATAGCTGTGGATCATTTTGCAGTAGACTTTCTGGTAAAAACAATTAAACACTCCCAATAAATGAGTTAATAAGTTACCTTCTTCAACACTGGCAACCAATGAATCAGCTACATGTATTTTGTTTATGAACGTTAGTAAAGATAGTAAAAACATTCGAGCAAAACAGTGACATTTTGCAAATTGTGAATGAAAAAGTAAACTTCGTAAACGTTTGCGCAAAACAATGTTGTCATTTTGCAAATATTAAATGAAAAAGTAGAACGGTCGTGAATAATAAAGAGGTAATTTGCTTACGCAGCAGTTCATCGGGGGTATAAATGACAGGTCATATGGGCTGACAGACAGACAGACGCAGCAATCACTGTGCATATCGAAACTACCTTTGGGACAAAAATCCATCATGGCGGGCTAAAAACTAATGCTATTTTACCTTACTATTCAGCATGGTGGGCCAATACACGCTGCAAAAATTGCTGGTGAATATGTTCGTCAGGTTCTCAAATCCAAGCGGGAATGTACCTGAAGGCTGCAATGAAGCTACATAAGATGGAAATATGTTACAGTTCAATGGAATCTGGTTGCAGAATAAATGATCATGACTAAATAACAAATGAACAGCACACCTATTTCTACAACTTCTGGAAAAGAGAATCATTGCCCAGGTAAGCTAAAATCTCTTTGGAATATCAACAAGTTTCTTCAATGAGGTCATTAATGCAAGTAGTCTGGTCAAATACATAGCTAGAAAGTTAGAGTCTTAAAGGAACTATATCAACAACAAAATTGCCTTCCTATTGAACAATAAATGATATTATATGATAGAAATGAGCAATACTAAGACATTTGTGTAATAAATTATACATAATATAGTACACATGAGATATTTGTAAACAACAAATGAGCCAAAAAAGTTTAAAAATTAAAAACCCATGTGGGTATTAAATTCACAATTTAGGAGCCTTACAAAGAAACAACTGTAAACAGCGCTCTAACCAACTGCGCTTGTCTGCATGGTAATGAATCATGTGTAAACTATGGTTATCCCAAATGCTCACAATTCTGACATCAAAATGTAAACATGAAAAGGGCCAAACAATCATGACCCTTATTATAAATTGATTTTTAACTCAGAATGCATTTACTGTTTTCACATTATATATACCGTTTTAACGGTTATTATATGGCTTCTTAATATCTTAATTTTTTTGGAAGCCAGTTTCGATGACATAGTCCCTTTAACAGTGAAATTTAGTATTGCATTATGCTAAAAACGTTTGTTTTGATATTAAAATGTACCTAACACTGCTGAACCTTTTGTCCAGACCCTGACGGCATTGCAGTGGCAGGCCGAGATGGATGCATTGGTTTGCTGGTAAGGACATCCACTGAAATCATACTTGCATGAAAATCAAAGACCACACAAATTATTTACATGCAATAGTTTAAACAGTTATTGTTGTTCTTTCAGCCATTCTGCCAGTCGGACAATAAGCCTCCAACGGTGCCTGATCTATAAACCAGTAATACAACAGGAAAGCATCGTGTTAAACAATTATATGTGTTTGAATTACTTACATAAGATTTTTTATCATCAAAATATTATCTTTTGCTTAAACCACAGGGCTAAAATTCTTCAACTGAAAGATACTGAAGGAATGACAGTGCATTATTTACAGGTGCATCAAAGGATATCTGATGCAGGTCAGATAAACATGCATTTTTGTTCTTTTACCAACAAGTTTATCCTAATCAACCTCAAAATGTTTTTGTTGTACACAATCGTTCGTCAACTTTGATAGAAAAGACATTGAAATAACAATGTAGTTAAATGTTCAGAACTACCATATTATGCTTAATAAACTTTCTAAGTAGTTATAAGGGTCATTATCATCATGTTTACATTATTCTGGGTGCCTGTGTCTAAAGCTTTCTGGTCCAGCAATCACTTCCTGAAATTCCTTACCACTGTGTAGGCTGAAGGGATGGTCACTGGCCTGTGGTCACTTCTGAGGTACTGGGTGTGTTCCTCCAGATGGCCTGACCAGCACGTCATCCAGGGACGGCATAGCGTCAGAGTAGCAGACGAGCGCAAGGAACAGGCTAACATTTCATCACGATGGTAACTGAAGATTAGACGTCATTGATCAAAACATCTGGTACAGTCGACTCCTTGAAGTTTCCCAGACCAGCACAAATATTCAAGCCATCAAAACTTTGAGCTAGCCAGAAACTGTTTTCAGACATCATTGCGTCTGTTTGTCCCAAACCTCCTGACTAAAGAGTATTTAAATATGCAGACCGTTTGGGGTGACTGACTGAAGACTAGTTTGGCTCAATAAAAGTTTTTTTTGGCATAGATTTGCAATATTTATGGAACAGTACAAAGTAATATGTAAATGATAAACAATGGTACTCTGCTTTTGGCTAGAATTGCACGCAGTATTTCTACCAATCTAATCTGCAATGAAGTTTTTCTACAAACCTTGTGTTTATTACCAGAAGTGGTAAATTTTGGGAATTAATGTTCTCCACAGGACACTAGCCTGGTCATTTCATCAAGTAGCGACTGGACATGTCTTTTCCAAACACACAATTTAAGGAAGGAAAAATGAGACCAGGACCAGGACATACACCTAGAGCCATCCGAAAATAAAACAGAAAATTTGAGCCAAACAAAACAAATTTATATGAAAATATATTGCAGAACAGTTGGTACTTGAAAAAAAATTGAGCAAACAAGAATTTGCAAATAGCAAGTTTCAACTAATAAGGATTTGACTGAAATCACTGTCATTAGCAAATTCATTGACGTTTCTATGTTATTGTTAAGTTCTATTGATTGCAAATTCATTTAAGTCTCTGTGTTACTCTTAAATCAGTGAAGTATTGTAACAGTTCTACAATGTACAATGTCTACATGATTGCAGATTTGCAGTGGTGTAGGTGTCCGCCTTCTGATCTTGTGATTGTGAGTTCAATGTAAAAATCATGCAAATTTGACATCAACGCTTATACGGCTATCACACCAGAGCCCGTCCTTACCATGTCAACCACGTACTGCGAGGACGTGGCGAGGGCGGCCTTTGACAAGTTGAGGACCAAGGAATATGCATCAGGGACTTGCGTAGTGAGGATGTGGAAAAACAAGGACGTAGCATGAACCTTTTTATGATGTATCTTTATGAATGCACTCCTACATGGGGACTTAATGCAGCGCTTTCTTCCCATTGGTGCTACGCATGTGCAATGCTCTCATTTGGCAATCTCTGTGTTACCATAAAGACATGCTCAGGACTGCTACAAGTCAGTATCAGATCTGTGTACGAGTACACAACGCTACTGAAGTCATTTCTGCGCATTTCCTAGGTATGTAGTGCTTCAGCACTGCATCAGCGGTGGAGCAACGTAAAATAATGCCTCTACGTGAAAATTCAATGAGAAAACAATGATATACGATAGAGCATTGCAACATATATATATGACAAGGTTGATGTGGACATGGACATGGTGTTAGCATGGTACTAGCTTCATACAGTATTCTAAGATGCGCCAGATACGCAGAAGCTGTGCCCTATGAACTGATTTGAAATGAAGCACAAGGGATGACGAAGGATGATGTGCTTGGTATTAGTGTTGACCGCCTGGTCGTGTTGAGGACCTTGTGTAATTAGAACTGACGGGCTCTGGTATGATAGCACCATTACTTACAGATCCGTATTCACCAGCTGGACTACTTACAGTTCTTCCTTCCAGTCATGACCCTGGCATTTGATGGGGGGGGGGAACAAACAGTGCCATCAGGTGAAGAACGCCTGATCATGATTCTCCTTCTGCCTGTAATCACTTTCCTAATTGTCATCCTCCTCTTCATAATCATTGTCATCATCTGGTGCTGGAGTGCTCCATGCTGGTCACTGCTTCTTGGCCTGTAAGTTGATGGATATCTGAATAGTGTGTACACCAGCAGCAGCAGTTTCAGTAGTATACTTAACATTGCATTGTATTTAACATCATCATCATCATCATCATCATCAAACAGTAGCACAATAGCAATTATAGTTCATTACAGTTTCTAGAGAGCAGAAAGTGCAATAATGCCCAATGTCAGATAATTTAAGGGTCATAACTCCACAATTCCTGGGTGTTTTAGCTGGCCATCAAACTTACCAAGATATTACATATAATAAAAAGATTTTCATGAAGTTTGGCAAATATCGGATGAAAACTGTACGACTTAAGAGACCAAAAATGGCTTAAAGGACTAAAACGGCTAATTTTAGATAATTCAAGAGCAATAACTCAACAATTCCCGGGTGGATTTGGCTGGTTATCGAACATGCCAAGATATTATTATTACGAACATTTTCATGAAGTTTGGTAAAGATCAGATGAAAACTGTTGGAGAGAGAGTGGAAAAAGCTAAAAAGGACAATTTTAGATTTATTTCAAGGGCCATAACTGCATTATTCCTAGGGTGATTCGGCTGATTTTCAAACTTGACCTAGACATTATTATTACAAATATGTTCATTAAGTTTGGTTAAGATCAAATGACAACTGTTAGACATGGAGAGTGAATACGGCTGAAAATTATGCCTACAAACATTTTCATGAAGTTTGGTGAAGACTGGATGAAAACTGCTGGACCTAGAGAGTGGAAACGAAAGTGTTCTACCGACAGACCAACCGCCAGACTTACCGACCGACATTAGCAAACCAATATACCCCGCCATCTTCGATGGGCGGCATAACCAGCAGTGTTTATCTTACCTTATGATACTGAAATGACTATTTGTTACAATTCAACATTGAGTGTTTTTTTGCTAAAATGTTGCCTCCTACAAATATTGCCATAAGTGTTACTGTCATGTTCAAAAAGGCAGATTTTCGACTGAGAATTCCCGTAAGCCGTTTTTTCAACAACATACCAGAGACATAGAGTAACAGGTTAAGCCCATTCTGCTATCACAGGGTCTCTACATTCCTGACATATTGGCTCCTTGTGATTCCATTGAGGTTCTGAAATCCAAGCAAGAATGGTACATGTATCTCTTGGCTTCAATCAAGCTCTAAAGTCTAGGAAACTCTCAAACGTACATCTGTGCCATGTACAATTATAACGTAATACACATCTATGAAGGTGGTCGAAAATATTGTTTAGTCCAAACACTTCAAACTACAAATGTTTTAATTACAATTTGAATTATCTGAGTTTGTTTACAGTGTATGATTTCCAAGCAATGTCACTCCATGCAGAATCGGATGTCCTTGTCAAGTTCAATGTAACTTTCTGGCTTGGTTTATTTTTCGCCAGCTGCAACATTTTTGTTAATGTCATTTAGCTGAATGACCATCTCATAAAAGATTAGCATGTACATGTATATGTTTTGAGCCCCCTCGGTTCCGAATGACAGGCAAGTGGATGTGAACTAAACCTGTGTATTGCCCAACATATAAAATAGTTGTCTATCAGTTGTACACGTTCTCGGAGTCACTCCGCAGGGTTTTATTACTATTATCAGCTATCAATCCACTTAGATTCGCCAAGTAATTACTTGTATTTAACATTCAGACTCAGTGACAGCGAGTAAAATATCAATTTTTACATGAGCTGTACTTTGCATCCCCAATTTCTGCCACATTTACAGTTTCTCCAAACATTTTCCCAATTAAATGGAATGTCCCAATGTTCTGTACTGTCTCAAATTGCCCATGAAATAATTCATAATTTATGAGAGCCTAGATAAAAGAATAGAGCAATGGCATATAGTATTAACTAGAAAGTTAAATATTGGTCATATAATTACTAGCTCTGTAAGTTTCTACATGGAATAACTGCACATTAATTGCCTACCCTGAACTGTATCTGTTAATGGGTGGCTAGGGACTGTGAGCATGCGCCGAACACAATTGAATTTTCTTCTGTTTATTCATGGCGATTCTCTGTTAAAGCAAACAAAGAATAATTTTACAATCATGTAAACAAAAACACATAAAGAAATATTTTATAATTTCAACAAATATATTGATATTGTACCTATTAAATAACAAATACATACAAAAAGTATAGACATTTTTAACAATAAATTTAGTTATAATTATGACTTTAAAATTTGACAATGCACAAGTAGAATAAATACTATAGCGTAGAATAATTCTTATGCTATCTATATAATAATTATAATAATAATAGATTTAAAATTTAAATTTACATACCAACTTTAATTGTTCCCAGCTTTCTTTACCCGTTAAAACAGGACGTTATATTATGTTATGACTTACATTTGTTATGTTATATTAAGGGTAATGACGTAACGTCGGTGATGCGTGAACGCGCCTTTACAAATATATAACAGTTTGGCGCCAAAGCATAACGTAAATGAAAAAAAACGTTTTTTAGAAAAAAAGACGGCGGACGTCTTTAACAGTATCTGTACCAGAACGCAGCAACTAGTTTCTTATTTGGTTTATTATTGCGAAAAGCTGTAACAAAATGAACAGATATTATATAACTTGACAATTAATTTGACTAGACATGTAAATACGATAATCAGAATAGATAGCAAATGCGTTTAATCCCAGTTTCACATTAATAATAGACTTTTAACAGTCAATGTAATGTTACCGAGCAAAATATAGCCAAATACTAAATAAGTAAACGAAGAAGCCTAAAGGTGAACATTTCACCTCAAATGAATGTTAAAGTAACCAAAATGGGCATGTTTCTTAGAAGATGCACGTGTAGAGAACATATTGACACATTACAAAACCTAACGTATAATATGAACTGACATTAAGTATGAATCTATAGGGTACAAACTGTAGTAAGTTTTCCATTATGAACAGTGCAAAAAAAGAGAATTGTACATAAATGACAATAATAACACTAAATTGTCTTACATTAAGGATCAAGACGGCTTCAAAAGGCTTTTCAATCTACAAATTTGTGCAGCAACAATGTAGCATGCCACAAACAGTGGTTGCGGAATAACTTCTTTATAAAGAGCTTAAATTAACAACACCTCAATAGGTTACAAATCACTAATACTAACCGATTTAGCGGTGACATTCTCTCACAGTATCAGTCAACAATACATACCTCTGGCTTTGTGTATGTTGCGTTCAACGATCGAGTAATGGCGACAAGAAATACTGCCGGTGCCTCTCTGTGCATAGTGAATGGGGAACCCTGTACCTTCCATGGTGAAATACAACTGCTGAAACCAAGATATAGCATTAATACGCATTAAACATAAACGAAGTTTTGTGAAATACATAAATTCTGCATGTTTGATATGGAGAAATGATCTTGCTGTTTGGCTAGCTCATTCGCTCTTTAAAGTATCTGCCTCTCACGCTGTAGACCTGGATTCAATCCACCAAAGATGTTCTTGGTTTTATATCTGTGACCGTCTGGTTTTTTTTTGTTTTTAGTTAGCCATTTGTTTTTAATAATTAATTGAAAAAATAGACAGACAAAATTTACATAACATATTTTTATTTCAATCTTTATTCATTAGTTTCACAAAAACTGACCGAATCCCAGGTTAAATGACAAAGCAATCAACTGTCAAAATACGACTGTATTGTAACCGCCATCTTGAAATCACCGGTCTATTATCGTGATAGAAGGTCAATATTTTTCGGAACTATTTTATATGTTTCGCCCAGTTTTAAATGCAAACTCATAATCAACAAATAGGGCATGAAATATGCCGGAAAATGTTTAAACATCGTTTTTTACATGTTTTATTTGACCTCAGTGTCGTCAAGCCAGGAAAATGTCCCTAATCAAATAATAGTGGGTAAGCTGACGATCAATTGGCATCCTAAAGCAAGAATGAATGGCGCTTTCCAGGTCTTTCTCCAGGTACCGCTGTGCCTTAATTTCCAAATCCTTGTAGCCGCAACGCTTAAAATCCCGAAATCAGTCTACTGCATCAAAAACCATTTGTGACCCATTTTTTAGTTATAAATAGACTATGATTACTCGCCTTATTCTATGACATCATGGTGGCTTTCTGTCTTGCATTACATTGTAAACAATAAACATGCCAAAAATAAGATAGCAACAAAAATATATTGGTCGAAGACACAAAGTGACAAATGGAGAGGAAATAAAACAAGATAATAAGTGGACTTCTGGTGGTAAGATTTTGCAAGAAATTACTGTCATCTGAAAGTGATAATAGCCAAAATTAGTTGGTATACATTGTTATATGTATATGTTGGTATACAAGTGAAACATGTGACAGAAAATGACACACAGTCATTTTGAGTTTTCGACATTGACACATGATTAACATTCGTGAAACAAAATGTGTTTTGTTTAGTGTTAAAGTTTTCTTTATAAGAAACTGTTATTACTGCGTTTGTTTTTACCTGTGTGTCAGTTATTACGCCCAATATTGTATTTCTTTAACTTTTCCGATCAAAATATCCGCCATTGCGGTGTACTTGATTTGGACAACAATAACATCACCACTCAAAACGGAAAGTGCATCCTATCTACGAAAAAAGATTCGCAATGCTGTACAAACTATATAATTATTTTTTTTTTAATACAAATACTTGGTTAAAGTTAATACAGTTATGCATGTATATGTTTTTATATAAATATCTTCGAAGTATTATATTTATATTTCCACCAGTGATTCAAAACGTAATTTTGATGCTCTTTCCGTACAAAGGAGCTCTTTTGGCTATTCAGGCAAACCATAACCGATTAAAGTAGGATACTTAACTTCACTTTTATTAACGTTTCGCCCCTAAGACGTTGCGTCCAACTGACCGTCTGCCCCTTGCACAAGAACAATTCGCCCCATTTTGCAATAATAGTGTTAATTCACTTTGAATAAATTTTATTAACTAAAAAGGATTCTAAAATATGGAGAAAAAAATATCATGAGGCTTTATATCGTATTTTGATATTACACCTTCTTTTCTATAAATATGCAGTACCTTATTACACAATTATTTTGTTCTAGTATCTGAATTTAATGATTTTGGTTTGTTGACAAGATCATAAAAACAGAATAACCACAACCATATTCATATAAGAGTAGTTGTGTCTGATAAATAAAAGCTAAATGAAGTACAGCAAAATACCAAACTGTTTCCACTTATATCGTCAATGTATTACCAGAATGTTTAATAAATATACACTATAATTATTTTATTTAGAAATACAACTGCCGACCTTTTTTTGGACTGCTATTGAACAAACATTTCCCATACATGTAAATGTGTTCTTTCGCACCAACATATCGAAACGTGAAGTAAAATCAAGTTGATGTGAGGTAGTGATACCGGTAATGCAAAATCAATTTAACTCATCTTCCTACAATAAAAAGGGAAGTGAAAATTGACCAGACTGATTATTTTTTTTGCAAACAAATTAATGCTATTTGAAATTGTCTTAATTTAGACATAATATCTATGTGCAACCACATTTTACAAACTCTTGCGATTCTTATAATGCGATTAAACAGGAAACATGACAATGTACCACTTTTTTTTATAAGGGTCAAATTCATGCGTTGAAATTTCATTCTAAAAATCTATATGATTTAAGTATAGCAGTGCTCAATTTGATTGTTTATGTAATATAAAACGGACCCAGTACAGATGCACGTGCTACGATTTCTACTACCAATCGACTTCGACTGCTTCTTGTGCAGCCTATATTCCAAGTATAAGTGCTCGTTGACGCAAAATTTTGCTGAAACATCCACCCTTACACATTCGTCCGTACAGTAATTGCATCAAAATAATTATTGGCAATACATTAAATGCTGGAATAACCTTGGAATGTGGATGGTAGAGAACATTAATAGCATTGAGAATGAGAATATTCAAATGCAAATAAATAACAAAGATCGCGAAGTTGTTCTGATCCCGTATTTATAAATCTCCTTAGTAACGACTTGTTATTACTTCTACAAACCGTGATTTCAACATTCAACAGCCATGTTGTTGTTTTTCATTTATAGTTACGTATTCATACATGTGCGGATGAAGATGATATTCAATAAATAAAGTAATTCAGTCGATGTATGGGAATGTTATCTTTATGTCTATTGAATGTAATGATTATTATATTTTTAATTAAATTGATGTAGTACATTTGTATTTTAAACACGTATTTAATATGCAGCAAAACATGTTTTGTTATATTCGCTTCGGATACTTCTTGTTTGTCACATTCACCGAGGACGCTGTTTCTTATGTTGTTGTTGTTTTTTTGTCACGTTCACTAAGGCGGTTATGATTTTGTTGTCGTGTGTTTATTGGTTGTCTGTCGGCAACCTTACTCAGATAGTTTAAAAAGAACGAATTTGCACGAAATTGTCTATAACGGTAAATAATATTAATGGGCGAAGTAAATTGTTGTATATTGTTAAGTAGAGTAACATATCGTGGCAGAGGTGTGGGCTCGAGTTCTCTGAATGATTTATAGTTTATTTACGTGTCTGTCTGTTAGCAACGGTATGCATGTAGACCCGAAAAAATGATGCTAAAATTAAAATTAAACGACTATTCATCGTACATTTATGTTAGTCATATTGATACAAATATATGACCATTGTCAAGCATTGCGGCTGTAAACAAATGACGTGAGTTCACTCTGTGGTGGCGATGACACTGGCAGTGGAAGTACTATATAGTGGTGGCGATGACACTGGCAGTGGAAGTACTATATAGCGGTGGCGATGACACTGGCAGTGGAAGTACTATATAGTGGTGGCGATGACACTGGCAGTGGAAGTACTATATAGCGGTGGCGATGACACTGGCAGTGGAAGTACTATATAGCGGTGGTTTGTAGCTGTACATTAGATATATCCGATTTCAGTGATGGGTAATTCTGGGCTTGTATTAAAAATCTTAGACAAATCTTAAATTCTGAAATGTAATAGTTGGATTTTCTGAATTGTTTGAAGATTTTGAAGTTGCAATATAATCTCAAGTGTGTGAATATTAATTAACATACTTGTGACGCACATAATCGAAAGCGTAGTATTTCAAACACCAATTGTAAGGTAGACTTATTTTTAAATTAAATTGAAAGTAGCTAAAGATTCTTTATAAATATGGGCCCTTTTAAAACTGCGATTCTGGTAAACTATTTCCAAGTGCTCAAGTGGACGTGTTGACAGTGGACACATGAATAATTAGAGACAGTTTCCGCGCATCGATCGATAGTGTCTAAGCACGAGGAAATCTTGGAACGTGTGGTCAATAAACAATACTTGGCTTTGGCATTGAAGGTTAAGGTGTAGCGGAGGCTCGAACCTGGGAACCCTAGATTGTGAACCTTGTGCCTTATACGAAATGTCTTATAATCTTACAACTGCGTCATTTACAGTGAACCCACAATGAATAATCCTTCATTTAATCACGGTTACGGTGTATTTTTATTTACATATTCTTAGACGAGTCCAATTAGCTAAATACGTAGAAATAGGAAATTAAATGAGATAAACAAGTACATGTATATAACACAGTATGCACCTATCAATATTGTCACCCAGGTGAGGAGGGGGGGGGGGGGGGCGGCCGGCAAACCCAGGTGAATTTGGATACTGTATTTTGGGGGATCTAATTCGGCGTGTCAAATTCCCGCCTGTCGGGAATTGCTTTCAGTTTAAAGTCCCGTATATGCCCGCCGCTTCCCCACGGGGGACACCATCGAAAGGTGCATTATATTCGATTTAACACGAAAAAATGTATACATTGTGTGCTTTTGAATGACCTGAATAATAACGCAGAAGAGCAATTATTACAAGGGAGCTCAATCGTAAACAGGCAATCAATCATTAAAGGTGACATTTAAATCACAACAGGACTGAGGTGAGATCAAGTACAACAGGGGAGATCAGTCTTTATGCACCTATCAATGTTTTCCCCCAGGCGGTGGGGGGGGGGGGGGAGCGCCGAGCATATAGGGGACTTTCGGCAGCAAGCGATTCCCGACAGGCAGGAATTTGACATGCCGAATGATTCTGGGTCCCGAGGAAATATACGTTGGTCGGAATTTAGATCCCGGTAATATATGCTCCGGGCCATTTAATAGATATACAGCATCTCCCACTGAGGGATTTAAACAAATATGCTTGGCTCAAGAGTGGGGAATTAGACCCCCCCCCCCTCCCAAAAGAAAACATTTGTCAGATTCCCCTAGGTCTGCCCGCCGCTCCTCCCTGGGGGAAAATATCGATGGGTGCATTACATGGGATACGCGTATCAACCATACCTCAACCATACACGTCATTGTTCATTATAGCAGACATCGTTTAGAACAGGTTGAGGCCAGTCATGTCAGTGCGATCAATCATAGCAGGGGAGATCAATCATAAAAGGGAAGATCAATCATAACAGGGGATATTAATCATAACAGGGGGGATCAATATATATTTGCTATTTATTGCATATATATGAATTTTTAATGTTTCAGTACTTTGTTTGGAAATCGGCAATAAAAACTCCGATTGTGTATAGCTAATACTTGTTCTAGGGAGATTGACTAATTGCGCGCGCATACGGATGTTATAACGGGGTTTACATTACCGGTTCCAGGAAGGTTGTACGATCACTTGGATCCAGTAATTTGCATTTAAATTCGTCTAACAACTAGAATGTGTCTGATTCTCATAAGCATTATACTTCTTCAACGTTAGACGTGGTCAATATTCTTCTAAGTACGAGCTGTGATGACTCGATAGTAAAGAAACGTTCTGCAATGCTGGAATCAACACAAGGGACGTAACTCATCTGTCACAGACATGTATGTATAGTATAAACAACTGACTGGATTGTCTCCCTTTGTGTAGTGAGATTCGTGCATTGACCACATCGTACATTTTACAAAGAGTGATTAATCTTAATCACGTTGATTATGATTAAATGTATGAGGTCATACTTTGTTGCAGCACACAACTCCGGAACTTTTCCACAATAGTAAGTTTTCTTTTCAGTAATAATAATAGTATCTGACATAAAATGAATGAATTCATCACTTAAAATTAAGTTGTACATAATTAATAATTACTCCTATATGCCGTGTCACCCTAATTTCATGGGTCTTATTTACGTTTGTGACGCATGCGTGTTAATACATTCTGTTATCTCACCAATTAGTTGGATAACACACAATTTGCCATGTCCTCTTTGCAAAGAAAGTGATTAAAAGACCGATTTGTGTTGCTATTTCATATATATATTAGGTTATTGTACCTGACCCTACTTATCTGTATCGTTTGGAAGCTTCTCATAATTTTGTGGGTTCTGATTGGCCGGCCTACTTTGTTTGTGAAAGTGTATTCAATGTAGTTTCACTTTGCTTGTGCTGGACCCTGTGCTGATCAACAACCGAGAATCTTGGTTAAAACTAGTGTTTTTGAAAAATTTTATCATTATAAATACACACTCCTTATCATTTATTTTTTAAAGGTATCAATATTGGCCTTACGAAATCTACACACTTGTTCAATTTTCTTTGTGCATGTTTAACTTTAGGCTTCATGAATCTATAAATATTCTTTTGTGTTAGTTATTGTTCTTAAATATTAAATAAATGATAAAATTGCATGCAGCAATTCATGGGTTGGAATGCTAACTTAAAGTTAAAAGTTCGAAAATGTCAGTCAAATTTAGGGAAGGGGGGTAGTTGATATAAAAATTTTTTATCGAAAATAGCAAAATTCCATTGAGAAATAAGCACAAGGGAGATAATCATACTTCTGCAATTATTCTTGGAAAACTGTTCTAAATATTAAATAAATGATAAAATTGCATGCAGCAATTCATGGGTTGGAATGCTAACTTAAAGTTAAAAGTTCGAAAATGTCAGTCAAATTTAGGGAAGGGGGGTAGTTGATATAAAATTTTTTTATCGAAAATAGCAAAATTCCATTGAGAAATAAGCACAAGGGAGATAATCATACTTCTGCAATTATTCTTGGAAAACTGTTCTAAATATACGATTTTTATAGAACGAAATTTCATGAATTTAATTCCAAAGTAGTTGTTGGGTAGTGAATAATTTGTGTATTTAATGTAATTAATTGGTGATTTGAATGACCAAATCACACTCTTTGGTTGACATTTAATATGATTTCCTTTTCAGATACTGCAAAAATATACAATGAAGTTAACAGTTAGGCCTATAGTAATTCAGACATAATTTTAAAAGGGGCTAAATTGGCTGGAGTAAATGAGACTTTTAACGCGAATTTAGTGCTACTTTTTAAAAGGGGCTAAATTCGCTGGAACGTCTCATCACCGAATGACCATTTATGTGGTGGAAAATCAAATTTTCAAAAATATCGCTCAGATATCAAAATAAAATCATCTGGTCGTAGATGCAACACATGCTGTGTAGAATTCACGTGATTTCATTAAAAATATAGCTTGAAAATGATCTTAAATTGGAAGTTAAGATATGTCTACATCAATGGTGTTTTCTCGACAGCCAATATAAAAATAGCTCAGTTGTATTTAACTATCCAGTCAGAACACAGATGCATCTCAGCACAGTTATGAAGGATGTACGCATAATTTGACAAGAAGTTATATTAGCGGGACTTAGAAATTACGTGACGGACTGGTGCTATTAATTAAAAACAAGAATGAATAATAACACATAACAAATGTTTATTGAAAATTAAAACGAAACATTATTTTTAAATATGTATTAAATGATACAAACTTGATAACATGCAATAAAAATGACGGGAATATTGGCGAGAATATCCAACAGAACGTATCTCATAAAGTAGGTCCACCGGTACATTTCATTTATTTCGAAACTACATGAACAGCTAAATATGAATAATGAATATCAATATACTACTCAAATTCAGATTATTCTGTTTATTACGGCCACATAAAAAGGAACACACAGAAACAATACTATGTGTGTGACAGAGAAATAACTGCAATAATAAGACCGCTCAGCTTGGTACCGTAAATCTTGACAAATAATACTCAATTTTAACTGAAATGGACAGAGACGTATATAGATCTTACATGAAAAATTAAACACTTTATAGTTTTTCATAGCAAAATTCACTATACAAAGAACATGAACATTTATCATATTGCATGAATAAACAACAATAAAGTAGCAACGTCAAGACAACATAAAATAACAATGTGTGCGCTGCATACTGTACACACATCATGAAGAAAAATAAAAACATATTGTATGAACATTATAATAAGCTGTCATGTGGTTGAGGGGTTGGTTAAGGGACGCCATCATTGCATTTAGCGAACAGAATATATATCTGCTGGATCAAAATGTTCAGCCGAGGGCAGTGGCAATGAACAGTATATTTTCTGTCTTAGCTTTTTGTTGCCTGTAGGAGTCGAGCCGTTTAGAAAGATTCGACAGCTTTGCTTTAAACTTAGAAGCGTCAATGTTCATGTTGTTCCTTATATTCGGAAAAGATTTGTAGAATCGTCCATTGGAAGGTCTTGTCAGATGCTCCAGTTTCAACAAGGCCGTCTTCGCAAACAAATCACTCTTTCGTTAATGTTCTTTTCTGGATGAAGTTTCAGCTGGAATCTCGGTTAATTCGCCATACACTTCATCCAGTACCTTGCCCACTCCACCCGTAAGCTTACAGTGGCGCTCTACGGTGCGCTCTGTTAGGTGGGGTCCTACAGAACGCAGACTTTCTGTGAAAGAATAGAAAAATGAAATTTAGTTAAAGAATCTATTATCATGGTAGTTGCAATGTCAGCAAAATAATAATAATAACAATAATGATAATAATGATAATAATACTACTTATGATGACGATGATGATGATGATAATAATAATAATAATGATAATAATAATAATAATGATGATGATGATGATGCTGATAATAACAATAATAATAATAATGATAATAATAATAATAATGAAAATAAATAATAATAATAATAATACCTTTAAATTCCTTGTTAAGGAACTCATTGACCAGGTCGTTTTCCACATTCTTTCCCCTTCCGCTGGAAAGGTTGACAATCCGATTCCATATCAAGTCTTGTAATATTGAAATTGTAATCGACTGGGGTTGCCCAAGTAGTCCTCTCGCCTACTGGCTAGAGGCTGGTTGAGCAGGTAGATCTGGACAACTGGCCGAGGGTTGAGCGCAAAACTATGTTATCTGATAAATAAATGTTAAGCAGATACAATAGTTTCACGCTCAGCCCTCGTGGCGCTAGCAGTCATGTACTGCTACCCTCGCTCATTGATTAAACGAGTAACGGACGTATCCATTGTGCGCATTGCAAATGGTGAAACGTTTATAAGGCTCTCCGTCTTGGAGCACCTTCTTACGGTACCTGCCATTTCCCGCAGTACGTGATTCTGCAACAATATAGCGGAGGCAACTTATCGATCGATCAGTACACAGCGAGGTAGAGCGTGTGTTGTGTCGTTTGTGGTAGTGTGTTGATTTAAATCGCAAATGCAATGAAAATGGATGTATTACAATATAAATTTATACTGGACATTAATGTGGAATAGTGTCTTTCCACAGGTATGTAAATTTTATTGCAAAATTTTAATGATTAGTATATTTTTGCCGAGTTCAAAAGTTGCGACGAAAATCCTGTCGCTACTCTATAGACATATTGGGAGAAATTTCCACCACAGTTTTGGTCCTTGGGCTGTTGGACCCTCCAGCCCAATGTTGGCCATATAAAAAGTAGCTTAATATTGGCTGGCACAGGGCCTAACTTGTTGTGCTAGGATAACCAACTATTGTTTAGGAAAGGATTTCATTGAAAACGTGTAATCCTTCAAACAGAACATTCATTTACAAGTTCAAAACAGTTTATTTTTTCACAATAGGTCAAAAGATGTAATTTTCATGATATTTTCTTTTAAATGACCATGAAGAAGACAAAATGGGCATTGAACAAAACATGTCCAAAACTTGTTCCAAGTGTTCAACTATCCATACTTGCAAGAACTGGTGGTCTTTAATGAATTTTGTAAGTTTCTGCAATACAGTCTTCAACGTTAAGCGGTTAACCGTTGACTGAGTCCACCAAATTTTCCTTCGGTCCACCAAAAGTTTCAAGTAAACTGGACCGGCGGTCCAGCTAAGAAATTTCCCTTGATAATTTTGATACCAGAAATCCCTAAAAATGTTCAGCCAATGATTTTTGGCAAAGCTTAAATCAACTTATTTGGATCCATACTTTTACGAAAAGACGCCCTAAAATTTTGTGCCAAATTCTTAACCATTTGCGCTTGCGTACGCTTGTTTTTCTAAAACAAAGAACGCCTACTCTGCAATCAACAAGCTGTCCTTCCCCATCAAAATATGTAAGCAAGAGGAGCTAGATTTACTACAGTCACCTAGTCAGCCAATGAGAATGCATTAAATTTTGAATATGTAGATGAGTGTAGTTGATAGAATGTTTATCAACCGGTCATTGTTGGTAAATCTGAAGAAATATGTAACACATTTTCGTGCATGTTGTTACCTGCGTGTTTGTAACGCCCACATAATAAATAAAATACTACATACTAAAATAAGTCAGTATATTATTGTTTGCAAAATGTTTACTTAAAATACGATATGGGATGTTGACAAATTGTGTTTGCCGATCGCATAGAATTGTAGTGTGTCAAAAGATACGTCTTCATTTGTTTTAAAAGAAAATATTGCTATGTCTATGTGTGTTTTCTAATGAACGAGCTATACAAAAGTATAACTATACACTGATTACACCCAAAAACTTATGCTCCCACATTTTCACGAAAGTTAGCGAATGTTAAGTCAGTGAAAGTAAACATGTTTTATTACTCAACGATGGATTAAAAAATAATAATTTTTTGACTCAAAGCATTTATAGTTAAAGGAGTGGGTGGGGAGGAGGGTCTTTGGTAACAATTACTGGGACCCCAACTCTTGAGTACGACACTATGCACATGTATTAAGCCTGGTTTTCCCATGACACGCCTAAATAATATTATAAATGAAAAACAACTCAATTAATTAAATTATTTATCTAGTTGAATGTTATTATTTGGATGGTGTTTATTGTAGATTCCTTTGTTGAATTGTCGGCAACCTTACTTTTAAGTTAGTTTTCTTTCTTTTTTTGTCCTTTGTAAAGATCTTTGTATAGATGTTGTAACTGTGCAACATATTAAATTCAACATTTAAGTAAACTAAAGTCAGTATTTAATACTACATAGTTGCTATATAAAAAAAATATTGGCAGTACCATATTGTAGAACCTTTAGTTATTTGAATATCTATATACAAAATAAGTATAATCCTCTAGATGTGTTTGTTTTTATGCCAGTAATAAAAGAAAAACCTTAAGTTATAAATGACTTATTTGAAAAAATGCATAATTTTTTCAAAATTTGTAACTTTTTATAACAATAAATCTATTATCAATTTGATGATCACCTTCACTGAGAGTCAGTATGTCATTGAAACATTTATAGTTATTTTCATCAAGCAGGCACATATTGTTAAGAAAGAAAGAATATTTTTTAATACCTGTATTATTTATTATTTGTTAATAATGATATAGAAGTAATATGGAAAGCCATTAATTTGTAAGCTTAATTTACGCAAGGTGTTTTATATTCTACACATATTATATTGAGTAATTATTGTATGTTTTAAAAATGCAAGCCTTATTATTGGGTATCAATACTATTTTCATAGTCGTCCATGTAGATTTTGCATTTTAGTCAGCCCATGACAATAAATGACAAGTTTAGATGCCTTTTTTATCAACATGGAACATGTTATTTTCGTTTGATCTCCAATAGACATTATCAAATTGTCAAGCAGTCCATCAATTAAACAATATTTCTTAAGTTTGTCTCAGGGAAAACACGTAAATAATAAGTTATTACAGTAATTAACAAAATCAACATGGGTGCCGCCATCTTGGATATACATGTAAAATTATTACCTCATTTAGTTATCTATGTATTATTGATAGATTACAGCTTTTTATTGTTTTGAAACGATTTGCACCATAAAGACAAATAGTTTGCCATTTAAGTAATACCAAATTTGGAATGGTGCACAACATTTTGATGAAAAAAAAAGTGAAGTCAATTTTTCTTCTGAAAATTTCTAGGTTTTGCATTCAAATTTTGTAGAAAGAAATGCACCACAGCTGTAATGTATTAACTTTTGTTATTGATTAGCAAGAACTACTTCAAGCAATGTAAAAGTCTCTAAAATCGCTGTAAAAAAAAACACCCTACAAAACGACCATTAACTGTGACAACTTTTCTGCCAAGCAGTAAACAGCGTCATACGCAGTTACCTCCCTTGTGGTTATACCTAATTCAAGTTATCAATTCACCACCTAAATAGTGAATATTCATCATTTGAATAAGCATGAATATCCTGGTTATACCCAAACTCCACAGTCATTAAAAAAGTCATCGAAAAAGTCTTGAGCAACTGTGGAAGATTGCTCCAGGATCCTCTGGGAGAGAGGCGAACACTTAAACCCCGTAGCTAAAGAGCTAGCCCCACAGTCTGTTTTAGTCCAACAGCCCAATTGTTGGAAGTGCCCTATAGGCCAATCACTACACTATCTTTACCTAAATTAATTTTCTTTCTTCTTTACAGTCATCAAATAGACACTTTGGTCACTTCTTGTATATTACTTGACAGCAAGAAAACTTGACAAGACTGCCTGTGTAACTGAGAATCAGAGCAAGCCCGGTTCAGATATTACCAGTGCACGGCTTATGGGCTGGTGCTTACTTCGACCACTACTTTATCGTGATATGTAAAATTGAGAAACATGACCATCTAGACAACATCAAAATGAAAGGTTAAAAATGATATTTTTTGTCAGCTAACAATTTATTGTTCCAGTTGTAAAAAACATAGAGCATGGCACTCATTCAATAACGAATGATAGTTTCTTGAGCAATCTTCATGTGCTTATTAGCTCACCTGAGCACAAGTTGTTACAGGGACTTGACATGCATTGTCATTTTTGTGGCTACATAATGCCTTGCAGTGACAATAGGAATTACAATTTTTATCCAGACTTAAAGCAGCTTTCCAGAAATATTTAATAAGCATTACATTGTGCAGAAATCCTTTCTTATGGTCATCTAACAATCAAAATACAAAAAAACGCATTGAAATCGATAAAGTAATAACATTTTTGTAACTTTTTATCGTATAGTTTCTGTTTGCAATAGCTGGTGAATAAGACAGTTTTCAGTCGAGTAAAGGTCATTGACGTTTGTTAGAAATAATGACAATTGAAGATGTAGTGAACTATATGGACTGCGGCTTTAAAGGTCATTAACGTTCGTTAGAAATAATGACCATTGAAGATGTAGTGAACTATATGGACTGCGGCTTTAAAGGGACTTGTTCACACAGTTTTGCATTTTTTGAAGTTTGCCATTAAATGTCTTAACTTGACAAATTTAAGCATCAGAACTAAAAAGCTCAAGTATAATAACAACAAAAGGATTTTTTTTTTTAAAGAAAAGAAAAAATTTGTTCCCAACGGGGTTAGAACCCGGAACCTTGGGATTAAAAGGCTATCACCTTAACCATTAGTTGCTCTGGGATGTGTCGGCCATTCCGTTTTTTATATTTCATACGGCATTATTAACATTTGGAATGCAATTTCATGTACTTAATTATATCAATCAGTCTTCAATTATTTGAAAAATGATTGGGTAAGACTTAAGTCTTACTGCTTGGAAAAACAGTTTTACTGCTTGGGAAGTTTTACTGCTTGGAAAAGCAGTTTTAGTGGTTGGAAAAGCAGATATTAGTTGCTCTGGGATGTGTTTAAAGTAATTAGACCTCATAATCAGGAACCAATTGATGGAGGATGGTTTAGTTCCCTTCCCTGAATCCTGCACCAGATTACAACTTGCTTGTACTATGAGAATGCTGAAACTGGGAAGCATGTAAGGGCTGGAGCGGTATTCCAGAAATATCTTAAGTTAAATCTTATGTTTGGCTTATATGAATAATTTTTCGCTTTTGATGCTCCGATCTTGATGAGCCAGTGGAGGGATACAGGCATTTTGTGCCTCTTGTTCCTAACATTTGTATGACATTTTGCATTATTGTTATACATGTATATGACGCTGTTAAAATGTAGTTTTCAAGCACATGACATTGTGCTAAGGGTTCACTAAATATCATTTATATTGTTAATTGTTGTTTACATAACTGTTAGGGATTGACTAATTTATATGTACTTCAATGTAGTTCAACTTCCGATGTTTTTGTAAACTAGCCCTAGGTCAGTCTGCTGCTGTGACAGATTTGATACAAAGTCGCCAATGTGATGGTCCTCCACCAGTGACTGGCAGCGAGGACGGGGATCTGGGTCTGTGCAGCAGTGGTGACTGAGTTGATAATGGACAGTGTCCAGGTAATGTTTTAATCATTTATATGGTTTACATGTTTTCAGGTTTATATCAGTTTGTGTGCTTATTTGCGAAATGCTGCCTTAAATACCTGTCCTATTGATTATTCAGTTTCAATGATTGTAACCTTCATTGCTTGGATCATTGTAATAACAAAATATTTCTACATTATTGCAAAACAATCCACAAATCAGGAATATTTTATATATTAATTACGCTTTAGTTATTTAACAGAACAGTCAATGCAACAGAATGTGTTTTATACCAAAACAACATTTACGTGAATGCCTCATTAATCTGTTGTATATACACAGTTGATGTATGGAGGACAGATTGGTCAGCCAGAGTCTCTAGTTCTGTAAGAAGTGGGAATGGAACTCCAGCCAGACTTTGGACCTGTACAGACCTCCCTCCTGCCTAGCTGGAAGTGACTGTGTTTGGGATAGTTGTCAAGTCAAGGATTGCCTAGGTGCAAGTGACTGTGGTTGGGATAGTTGTCAAGTCAAGGATTGAACCCCAAAGTCTTGCCAAGGTAATGTTACATTAATATAATCAACAGTCACTGCCTCAGTGGCATGCCATCCAATTTTAGTATGATTGCGATCAACAGATTTTTAGCTCACCTGAGCTTGAAGCGCTCAAGTGTGAGCTACTGTGGTCAGTCATAGTTTGTTGTCAGTTGTTTGTTGTCAACATTTTGTATTTTGCTTTTAACAACTTCTTTGAAGCCACTGGATGGAAGTTGAAAAAACTGGACATATGTGTTCAGTCCTCAAATAATCAAACTTGTGGTAATCCACATTTGATACTTTGTTTTGTCACTTGGGGTCAGACAGTGTATTGTAAGACAATTATTTATTGTAGTGGCATTAGTTGCTTGATGTAATGAAGGCCAGTACCAAGCCAGATTGTGGATTCTCTTGGCAAGATCCAGTCTAATAATGTGTGAGTTGTGCCATGAAATAAATGTGTATATATATGTGAAAAGTGAGATAGAAAAGTTTGGTAAACATGTGCATTTGGAGTTGTTTCCCTTAGGCTGAGTTAGAATTTCTACCTTGACTATTCGTTGCATAGTCCAAGCTAGTCTAATAACCATTTTGTCGTTAAGAAGACCCAGGAAGAGGCTTTGGACATGATCCTCACGGTAACAGACCGACTGTTCTGCAGCATGAGATGGTGAAACAGGCCTGGCAATTCACACAGGTATAGTTTAATGTTATATAACTCATTGTTTGGCTAGCTCTACTGTCAGCAAGGTAATCAAAGCAATCTTACAATACAGAGTGGCATCAAATGTTGACTATAAGTTGATACTTTTGCCATAGAAACCATGGGATTGTCATGGAAGTATTGCTCACTGCATAATGAAAATAAGAACAATTGTTCTGCATGTGAGATCCGAACATTGTGTAATTCGCTGGTACGTGATTTTGAATTAGTGTGGTGAATTGTTGATTATTAATTAATTACGCAAGTATTTAATTGAAGAATAGGTATGTTAGATCATGCCGGTATGTGTGTTATCATACTGACAAAAACTCTTTTGTTTGATAGGAAAACACTTTTATCTTAGCCTATAGGTGGCCTGTAGAGTACTAACCGAATCACAAGAAAACTTGATGAATGTATTACTAATGATTCTACTTATCAACTTTTCATCCACATGAGCTTGTTATTTTTCTGTTGTGTATTCACAGTTGACGTACGGAGTGGTGTGGAAGTGACTGTGGTTGGGATATTTGTCAAGTGGAGGTCTGGCCAAGGTAAGTTGACATTGACATCAGTAACAGTCGCTGCTTCAGTGGCATGCTGTTCAAATGTAGCATGTTCGCAATAACAGATTTTACCTCACCTGAGATTGAAGTGCTCAGTTGTGAGGTATTTTGGTCAGTCATTGTCCGTCATCAGCTGTTTGTTGTCTGATGTTTGTTAATAACATTTTGTATTTTGCTTTTAACAAATATAAGAAATGATGACATGTGTAGCTTAGTGCATTGAAGGCCAGTATCAAGCCAACTGCTATGGCAAGTTCCTGGTGTATTGAGAGTGAGGTGTACTTGTGTGTGCTTGTTCCCTGTCACTTCTTGTTTATTATAATGAAGTACTTAGTACTCAGCAAGATTCCTTCTTGCACATATAATAGGCATGTTCCAGTCCAGTGATTATTTAGTGACTTGTGGCCCCAGCTCTCTAACCAGACTTGTTTAAACAGAAACTGTGCCAAGCCCCAGATTACCATAATTATTTTAGGCGTTTTGTCCATTGTGAGTGAGTGTGTGAGTTAACACTGGGCAGAATTCTATTCCCTCCTTATTTAGTGACTTGTGACCTCCTGATTTTCCACCGGACGTGTTTTACAAAATGTGTGCCAATCCCTAGATATATTTCATCTGCTCTGTGTGCCTGCATCAGTACGTCAGTTAACACTGCTAACACAGGGCAGAATTCAACCAAATAACACCTAAATCATCTTTGGGTGATTGTGAAAATCCAATGTGCATACTTTACATGATCTTAAATTTGCGAAATTATACAGTAAAAGTTCTGCACAGTCTGTCAAGTTTTGAGTTTTATAAAAAAAATGTCGAAGTACAAATTTGCTTCCGGATACGTATTTGTTCACCACAAAAATAAACCCGACTGCCTGTAGGGCAGACTTTTCAGTTCACTTTGTATATTTTGAGCATTTTTGTTTTACTTTCACCAGTTCTACATGTAATTTCTCTAGTAAACGCCATGCATTTGTAAATCTCAACATACCATGTCTAAGTGTGTAGCAATATTGTATCATTTATCTGCTGAGTGGCACGTAATCTTCAGCAATTTATATAACTTTATTACTGGGTCTAAAAAAACTATGTTGAAATTGCATGTCTGTTATTACTGGCCTGGATGATTTTGATGAGGTTCAACTGTATTGTTAATTTGCATTGATCAGTGTCAATGAAAGTGTGTTTAAATGACAGGTACCGTAAAAGCTCTATGTTTTCGGACACTATAACTTTTCAGACACCCTCTTTTTTAGCCAAAATAATAATTTTTTGTCACTATAAATTTTTGGTATCCTAATTTTAAACCATAATTAATGAGTCTAAATTTTCTGACATTTTATATGACATTGGTATTTTAGCGGTTTCTAACCTGTTTGCGTTAATCTGGTGACAAACCGCACTTGTGTTTTTAAAACTGGACGAAGGGCATAAAATCTGGCAGATGAATCAGTGGAGGCGGTGGACAGTTACATAAACGTTATTGGGTAAAGAGCCATGTGCCAGAAGTAATGGGTTAACCCGATGTGTAAACCGGTATTGATATCGTATATTAAATATGCTGTTGAAACTATAGTATTAAGGAACCAGCCGTAACAGATATAATAATAGATAGTGATAAAATATGCTTAGACAATTATAGTGTTGTTAAGAAGTAACGATGCAAATGTTAAGGTATGTGAATGAATTTGTCAACATATATAGGTTCAAGGTAAGGTTATGAAAATAGAACGTTTGATTGGATCGAAATAATTAACCAATCAATTGAAAGAACGAAATTTATTTAACCTTAATAACTGTACTGAAGCGGAATAAGAGTATGATGTCAATTAGTGCCAATTATGATAATCTGATACCGGTTGCATTGAAATCTATTGTTATGCCGATTAGTGCCAATTAACAATTCAGGTATCTACCGTACTATGCCCCTACTCAACACGATAAATGTGACAAACAGGCTCCAGTTTTATCGCACCCTATCACAAGTTGCACGAATGTTTGAAGGTGATAAAGACAATTGTTTCAGATTTTTGGTTCAATAACAAACATTAAAATCATAATTTGCATCTTTTATTGCATTAATTACAGGTAAACAAAATACAGAATGGTAATCTTTGAACTCGGTCGACAAAAATTCAGACTTGGCGTAATTTTCTGTTAAACACATACATATGAAATCTTTTAAAATTCATCGAAAACATTGCTAAAAATTAATAATACTATATGGAGTGGTATTTATAAATCACGCGCAATCAGTTATCGATACTATCCATGTATATTCGGCAAAAAAACGTTATACACCGGACATACGCAAAAGTAATTGCAATATTGTCATTGTGTCTATACATTTTCGGACACCTGTAATTTGAGAGTATTTTTTGTGTATCCAAATTTTCGGACACGAAAAATTTGTATTATTTGTAAGTGTCCGAAAACATAGAGCTTTTACGGTATTTGGTTTGCTCTTGCCTCGGTCTGTCTGAATTTGTTTATTGGTCCATTTCATCTTAAAGATACTGAACTCCAGATAGGCATAAACATGTGCATTTTTTTGTAGTTATTTCTAAGTGGTAAAAACTTCCATAAAACCATCAATATTTGTATGGAACACAATCAAATACTGTCAGAAACATAATATTTTATTGAAAAATAGAAGTTGAATAACCTCTCACATTCCTTGTACCTGGTATTCTCAATTTAAAAATAACTGTGGCTTTCCCCAATACAAGCACCTGATTCAAGTGTGTGCATGCGCGACATGAAAAAACTAATGTGTCATGTGATTATCCTAAATATAAACAGCGCTTTTTAAAAATTACTTAATGTGTTATAGCACCTGCAAACGCTATAGATTTAGGGACGATAAAAAGGAAGAAAACTATATAAAAGCATTGTTTTTCAGGCAAATGAAAACACAAGTGTCTAATTTTTAGCTCGACTATTCGAAGAATAGGTGAGCTTTCCTACTGCCCCCGGCGTCCGCATCCGTGTCTGAATTTGCTTAAAGTTTTTATTCAAAAGTCTTCTAACTTCAAAACTACATAAGTTATTCACTTGAAACTTTGAATATACCTTTGTCATCAACTCCAGTGTCAGCAACATTCCCCATAACTCTGTTTTGTATTTTGACCGAGTTATGCCCCTTTTTCACTTAGATTTTATGGTTAAAGTTTATATTCAATGTTTTGTAACGTCAAAACTACATAATTTATTCACTTGAAACTTGGAACTAACCTTTGTCATCAACTCCAGTATCAAGGGCAATATTCCGTATAACTCTGTTTTGTATTTTGACAGAGTTATGCCCCTTTTCAACATAGATTTTCTGGTTAAAGTTTATATTCAAAAGTTTTGTAACTTCAAAACTACATAAGTTATTTACTTGAAACTTGGAACTAACCTTTGTCATCAACTCCAGTGTCAGGGGCAATATTCTCCATAACTCTGTTTTGTATTTTGACAGACTTATGCCCCTTTTTCACACAGATTTTCTGGTTAAAGTTTATATTACAATTAGACAATGTGGAGTTCAGTCTCTTTAATGTTGTACCAGGGTATTTGTGTACATTTGAAGTTTTGTTCTAGGTATCAGAATCAGTAGAGTGAAAAGTAAAATGCTCAAAATGTTAACACATTTTAAGAAAGTCAGGGGTATTGATTTCATATCTCCTGTGAATGACATTAGGGTGTTAAATTATAGTGTGAAAGGACGTTTAAGAGGGACTGTAGGATATTGTTCAAAAATTATAACATAAACCGTCCATCTATTCTGATATTTTTATAATAATATTATAATAAATGTTGAGAAAAACTTATGTTTAGAAATGCATATCATGAGAGAAATTTAAAACTTAAATAATACTTTGCTGTGCAACAAACTAGTATACATGTATATACAGCATCTTGATGAGTCAGATTGTTGGCACATATGCGGTTCTTATTTTTTTAATGTGAAACCAAATGTAGCTGTAGGATAAATGGATCTGTATTGACAGAAAATATATAGTTGCATTTTTTCAATAAATAAAATATTTTTCGTTGATATTGACAGTTCTTTGTGTTATATAAAACATTATTGTTAGAACGAAAGCGACCCAAAATACATTTGTAAAAATCAGACAGCTCCTATTTAAATCAGAATGAGAAAGCAATTGTTAACTCACAGAAGCATAACACAAATCCATTAACTCATTTGAAAGGAATCGTTCTCCTCACTGTTTGACACAATGAAACCAGTGCTACTTTGACCCTTTCAGTTGAAAACAATGCCAATAAATTTAGTTGAAATAAAATGCCATTAAAACGTTTTATGGTCCAACGAAAAACAATGAAGTTTGAAAATAGATAAGTAGAATGTGATCTGTCTAAAAACGATGTCAAAATGTATAAATCAAAATTCCCTTATCATTGGTCAGGATTACTATTTAACTATTGAACTATACTGTAGAAGTGGATATTTCCGCGTGTCGAACTTCGCTAAATTAAAAATTCTGACATTTTTGGAAATTTATTGGCATACCTCCGATATCATGTTGTATCATAGTGTCACGCCTAGGCCAAAAGAAAAATTCTGTGTTTCGGGCAACCCGACCCTACCTAACGAAAAACCCCAACCCTACAGTTTTTTGCGACGATTGTTTTTCGTGAAATCCCTATTCGTCAGATTTTAGATTTGTTTCAATGTTTACTGACTGAAATGTGTCTTTAAAAAAAACTATGGAAAAAAAATATCAATCCCGAACCTAGCTCACTTTTGAGCTCACGAGCTTTTGTGATTACCTTTTGTGCATCATGAATCGTTCATTGTCAGCATCTATCTTGTGAACACTCTAGACGCCACATTTATTGGTCAATCTTCATGAAACTTGGTCAGAACATTTGTCCCACTGATATCTCGACTGAGTTTGAAACTGAGATATGTGGGGTCAAAAACTAGGTCACTAGATCAAATTAAAGAAAAAGCTTGTTAACACTCTAGAAGTCACATTTGTTGCCCAATCAACATGAAACTTCTTCAGAGCAATTGTTCTAATGATATCTCACGTGAATTTGAAAATGGTTCTGGTTCGTTGAAAAACATGGCCGCCAGGGGTTGGAGCAGTTTTCCTTATATGGGTATAGTAAAAGGTTGTGAACACTCTAGAAGTCACATTATTTGCCCAATTGGCATAAAACTTGCTAAGAACCTTTGTTCTTATGATATCTCGGTGGAGTTTGAAAATGGTTCCGTTCCGTTGAAAAACATGGCCTCTAGGGGGCTTTGCAGTTTACATTATATGGCTATAGTAAAAGCTTGTGAACACTCTAGAAGTCACATTTTTTGCCCAGTCAACATGAAACTTGCTCAGAACTTTTGTTCTTATGACATCTCGGCTGAGTTTGAAAATGGTTCCGGTCTGTTGAAAAGCATGGCCGCCAAGGGGGGGGGTTGGGTTTTCCTTATATGGCTATAGGAAAAGCTTGTGAACATTCTAGAAGTCACATTTTTGCCCAATCAACATGAAACTTGCTCAGAACCTTTGTTCTGATGATATCTTGGCCGAGTTCAAAAATGGTTCCGGTCTGGTGAAAACCATAGCCGCCGGGGGGGGGGGTGCAGGTTTCTTTATATGGTATAGGAAAAGCTTGTGAACACTCTAGAAGTCACATTTTTTGCCCAATAAACATGAAACTTGCTCAGAACATTTGTCCCTGTGATATCTTGGCACAGTTTGAATCTGGGTCATGTGGGGTCAAAAACTACTTCGCTAGGTGAAATTGAAGAAAAAGCTTTTTCACACTCTAGAAGTCACATTTTTTTCCCAATCTTCATGATACTTGGTCAGAACATTTGTCTCAATGATACCTCAGATGAGTTCAAAACTGGGTCATATGATATCTGAGACACATTTGAAACCAGGTCACATGGGGTCAAAAGCTAGGTCACTAGGCCAGATTGAAAAACAAGCTTGTGAACACTCTAGAGGCCATATTGTTGGCAGAATCTTCATGAAACTTACTCGGAACAGTAGTTCCTTAGACCCTCGGGTTCTGTAGTTCCTTAGCCCTTCAGGTGAGCATCCTAAGGCCTTTTGGCCCTCTTGATTGAGACCGTTGCCCGAAACACACAAATTTGGCCCTAGCAGCGATTACTGTGACTGGCACACATGGAGTGCAACAAACAATAACTTGACCCACTTAAGATAAACAAGGAACAGTTTGGCTTCATCAGCTTACATGTATATTGGGCTTTCACCCTTGACAATGTTAATTTGCTTCCTGAGTTAGCAACAAAATTACAGCTATGGGGCATGAAAAAATGTGCTACACGCCGTCCACATGGAGTTTGCCAACAGTTGATGTATGTTATATGCAATACTAACCTAACCTTATTGTCAGTGGTGTTTACAAAAGATCGTGTAATAATATACAATAAGAACAACTGAATATCGTGATGTTACTTTGTAAATATCAGCATTAAAAATATAATTTTTTCAAATAATTAATTTTATTACATGTATGTATTTTAAACATTTTATTTCCTTTGGGTATTAAGCATATGGACTGTGACGTACACATATTCATATTTGAGATCCGTTTTCAAGTGAATTGTTTATGTGATTTTTGCTGACAGAAATGTTGGTGATTTTTTCTATTTCAAATTTTTTTACAAACATTACCACGTTGCTAACTTAACCACTTATACTGTATTTTAAATCAGTATTGTTCATTGGGCATAAAAGTGTGTTTAAATTCCTTTGTCTGGTTTTGGTTATTAATCCATTTTATTCTTATCTTGATTGGTGTATATAACCACCATTTCAGAAATTGAGGTGAAAATAGTATCATATCTCTTGCGAATGACTACAGTTTTTTTTATAGAAATGTAAAACAATTGTTAACATACAATCCCCACAATCATAAATCCTTAAACGCATTGTTTTTTAATAGATCTTTGATACAAAGTAATCAGTGTTGCTTTGACCCTTTCAGCGGAAAACAAAGCAAAAACTTTGGGAGAAATTATACACCTTTAAAACTGTCCATGGTCCAACAAATTATTATAACGAGTTTGAAACCAAATGACTTAACACTTGAATATTTCAAATAGCTTGACAAATGTGATACCCCTCCCCAGTGAATTCCTTTGAGCCAAATGGTCATGCCAAGCTAGATAAAAGATTTGTAATACCTTCTGGATTGTTTTGTGAAATGTAAAATACCTACAAGATATGAATAAATGCATTTGATAAAAAATGTACTGGTTTATAATTGGGTCAAGTTAATGTGTTTTTAGACTGTTGGTGGATGTCAAGGGTCGTTTGAGAGAGTTATTTCCAAAAAACGTATCGCGGAAACCAACTTCTTTTCTTTGCAGGCTACGAATCAGTTAATCTAAACCTGAAATGTTTTCTTACCTTAATTAATTATTTAAGATAATATGTAATGTGTATTATATGACGTGTAAATTATGTGATTTATTACAAATACAGTTTCTAAAAAGTCAATTTATTGAAAATGTTAGGTCAAGTTAATGACACCCTTATTTTCGTTGTTTACAATGTAAAAGAAATATTCACCTGGGTGTCCTAGAATAAGACCACTTAATGAATCGCTACATCAGTTATTTTTGAGTTGTTGTGTCAGCGTTACTTCTTATTACAGATTCTTAGTCTGAATATTTTGACAACAAATTGATGCAATGTATTTATTTTAAACTGTAGTATGGAAAAATAGAGAGCAGGCAGCGAATGACCTACTTTTGACTGAGTCACCAACAAAGCACAATCGATGCTCCCACGCTTTAGCGATTATTCTGCATGACTTTTTGCAGATTGACTTGTTAACTGGAAAATGTGTTTAAAAATTTTAAAATATATACTTTTTCCTACTTTTTTCCTTCTTTTTTTTAAAGGAAGCTCCTATATTTTTCCTACGTTTTCACTGAGGGCGAGTTAACAGCCTGTAATTTCCAGTTATGAGCTCCCTACTCGAAAGTTGCATGGGCTCAATTTTCATTTTCAATTTACATGCCAGTGTTTATAGGCTGTGTAACCATGACCTTGGGAAAATCAGCCGTTAATATCGTATATTCGATAGGCAACATTCCATAGAATACACTCGCTGACTGACCTGCGCCTATTAATAGTATACACGTAAACAACACTGAATCATCTAAAAAGCATCCAGAGAACCATGGACAATAATGAATGGAGAATTACCTATATTTATAAACTTACCATGCATATTCATTTGAATAACTGTTGGTAAATCTATTTATTAAAAATTATTTAGAATTGCATTTTATCTTTTCTTCTCCTGTAGAGGCTATTCAAGTTATAAATAGATTTTGCATCTTTCTATAAATAGACACTGGCATAGGCTTTGGACATATGTAATTCAGTTTGATTGAAATTTGGTATTTGTACTTTCTGTGCGTTTTATGAATGCCTTAAAACTTGAATAGTTATACACAAAAACGCTCGAGACGTATTTTCACAAAGGAATATAAATCTAATTCGCAACTATTAAATATAACTTAACGCTTTTGTGATCACAAAATGAAGTCAAATCATTATATTTAATTGTGATGAATGTTCCCTGACATGTGTTTTTATTTGGCACACATAGTATAAATGCTTATTCCATAATAAATATTTTTAACGCTCATATTCCTTCTCTTCCTTATTTTCTTGGAAACAAGGTAACTTCTAGTAAATTTTAATTTGCCTGACAAATACTGTATACATTATTTAGATTAAAAAAATCACAGATGGAAAAGATCAGTCAATTGTATGGACATTACATAATTAATGTATCTTTAACATATGGACTTTTCATAGTTTCCCAGGTGCCTTATGATGCTCTGCATCATTGTTTTTCTTGTGAAATACTGATGTTTCTACCAAATTCTTGTGTAGAGGCAATACATTCTACAAATAGACATTGTTTTTATAAGACTATGAATACATGCATTGTATACTAAAATAATTTAATCATAAAAACACTTCAAATATATATTAGGGGTGTCATGGGAAAACTGGGCTTAATGTGTAAAGTGTTGTCCTGGATCAGCCTTGCAGTCCGCACAGGCTAATATAGGACAGCACTTTCCGCCTACAGTGGATTTATGTTTAGAAGAGACTTCATAGAAACAGAAAATACCATAATAGCGGAAAGTGTTGTCCTGGATCAGCATGTGCGGACTGCTTTGACATGAAATAATTATATTCTTTTTATTTATTTTAAATATAGAAACATTTCATACTACTGTTTTAGGACCTAGCCACATGAAAAAATGAATTTGCTATTTGATGATGAAAGTTGACTTATTTATTTTATTTTAAATAATATCGAAAAATACTGTTAAATACATATAGAATAAGGATCTATGAAGAAATAAGCCTGTTCATTTATAAACCTAATCAAAGTAATGCATCAGTTTTAAATATTCAAGTTGCATATTCAATTTACATTATTTACAAACATTTACAACATATGCCAAATATCTTTTTAGCTCATCTGAGCATAACATGCTCATGGTGAGCTTTTAGGATCGCCTTTTGTCCATCGTGCATCGTCCGTCGTGCGTCGTGTGTCAACATTTTCATTCAAAGAACATCTAAACTGTCGGATTTTTATGTTTTAATGAAACTTCATACATAGATTACTAATATCGAGACTTCGCTTGGGATTGCATATGGGGTGGGTGGGGTCAAGGTCACTGTTATTAAATATAGAAAAAGGGTTTCCGCGCAATAATTTGAGAATTACTAATTACAGGTCACCGTTACTAAAAATAGACAAATGTTTTCTGTTCAATAAATTGAGAACACTTTGGGATATTTTAATTCAACTATTTATCTTTATACCTCATATTTAGGCCTCGCATAGGATTGTATATGGGTTGGGTGGAGTCAAGGTCACAATTACTAAAAATAGACAGTTTTCCATCAATATCTGGAGAACAAATTAAGATACTTTAATGAAACTTTATTTGACGATACCTTTTATATCTGGACCTCTCTTGAAATTGCATATGGGGTGGGTTGGGGTCAAGGTCACCATTACTAAAAATAAAAAAACAGTTTCCACCAACTTGAGAATGAATTTATATATTTCAACGAAACTTCATATGTAGATACCTTATATTGTGACCTCGCTTTGGATTGCAATGTCAAGGTCACCATTTCCTAGCCATAGGTGTATGACCTTCACCTTGCACCCAGAACTTTCTTTCATTATTGTGCTGACTTTTATGCATTTTGTTAGAATAATTTGGTGTTCGTGGAATTTCCAAGTTTCTTGTTCTTATTATACACCCACAAACGGAGTGTAACAGAGGTATATGGGAGTGAGCTTGTTGGTCTGTTGGTTTTCATGGTTTCCGCATGATACCTCAAGGAAGGCTTGACATATTCAAACAATTTTTGGTTCACATCATAAAACACAGGTCAGGTTCATATTTGGTTACAAACCACTAAATAGAGTTATGAACCCTTTTTGACTTAAATTTCCTAAAAACATGGTTTCCAGACGATAACTCAAGATTGGCTTGACATATTCAAATAATTTTTGGTGCACATGTGTAGCATCATAGAATACAGGTGAAGTTCTAATTTAACACTAAAATAATACTTTGCTGCACAGCGAACTGTTAAATTCATGTATATACAGCATATTGACGAGTCAGATGGAGTCATAAAGCATGCGCAGTCCTGATATTGTCTCATTCAAAACTGAATTTCTTTGGGATAAACAGGTCTGTATGAACAGAAAGCAGATATTTGTAGTTTTCTGTTCAACGATTTTTTTTTTGTTTATGTTATAATTATGCCCGCCTTGGAAGAAGTGGGGGTTTATTGCTTTGCACCTGTCCGTCGGTCGGTTGCATGGTCAGTCGGTCTGTTCGTAGACCATTTCGTTTCGACACGATATCTGGAGAACACTTTGACCTACGATCATTTAAGTTGGTATGCTGGTTACTTTGGGAGGAAAGGAAGATGCCTATTGATTTCAAGGTCAACAGGTCAAAGGTCCAGGTCACCATTGCTAAAAATATAACAAGGGTTTCCGCTCAATAACTTCAAAACGCATCAAGATATTTTATTGAAATTTCATACATAGATACCTTATATTGAGTCCTTGCTTGGGATTGCATATTGGGTGGGTGGGGTCAAGGTAAAGATCACCCTTACTAAAAATAGAAAAACGGTTTTGGCTCGATAACTTGAGAATGCATCGAGAAATTTTAATAAAACTTCATACATAGATACCTTATATTGAGACCCCGCTTGGGATTGGATATGGGGTGGATGGGGTCAAGGTCACCTTTACTAAAAATAGAAAAATGGTTTCCGCTCAATGCATCGAGATATTTTAATGAAACTTCATACATAGATACCTTATTTTTTTGAGACCTCGCTTAGGATTACATATGGGGTGGGTGGGGTCAAGGTCACCATAAATAAAAATAGAAAAAACGGTTTCTGCATGATATCTTGAGAATGCATCGAGATATTTTAATGAAACTTCATACATATATTCCTTATATTGAGACCTCGCATGGGATTGCATATGGGGTGGGTTGTGTCAAGATCACCGTTACTAAAAATAGAAAAATAGTTTCTGCTCAATAACTTTAGAATCCATAAAGATATTTTAATGAAACTTCGTATATAAATACCATATTTTGAGACCTCGCTTGGGATTGCATATGGGGTGGGTGGGGTTGAGATCAAGGTCATCAAAACTAAAAATAAAAAACGGTTTCTGCTCAATAACTTGAGATTACATCGAGATATTTTAATGAAACATCATCCAAATATACCTTATATGGAAGCCTTGCTTGAGATTGCATATGGGGTGGGTGTGGTCAAGGTCAAGGTGACTGTTACTAAAAACAGAAAATGATTTCCGCTTAATAACATGAGAACGCATCAGTATATTTTAATGAAACTTCATACATACATATCTTATATTGAGACCTCTCATGGGATTGCATTTGTGGTGGGTGGGGTCAAGGTCACTGTTGTTAAAAATATAAAAACGGTCTCCGCTCAATAGCTTGAGAACGCATTGAGATATTTTAATGAAACTTCATACATAGATACCATATCAAGGCCTCCATTACTTAAAATAGAAAAAATGGTTTGCGCTCAATAACTTTAGAATTCATCAAGATAATTGAATGAAACTTCATACATAGATACCTTGTATCTAGACCACGCTTGGGATTGCATATGGGGTGGATGAGATCAAGTTCAAGGTCAATGTTACTAACAATACTCAATGATCAATAATTATGACCCCCTTTGAAGAAGTGGGGGTATATTGCTTTGCACCTGTCTGTCGGTCGGTTGGATGGTCGGTCTGTCTGTCCGTATACCATTTCGTTTCCGCATGATAACTAGAAAACACCGTGACCTACAATCATTTAAGTTGGTATGCTGATTACTTGGGAGGAAAGGAAGACACCTTTGTTTTTGAGGTCAACAGGTCAAAGTTCAAGGTCAAAGGGGCCTGTTACATGAAATTCGTTTCCACACGATATCTAAAGAAGGCTTCGACCTATGATCATTTAAGTTGGCATGTTGGTTACTTAGGAGGAAAGGAAGATGCCTATCAATTTTAAGGTCAACAGGTCAAAGGTCAAGGTGACGGAGGTTTGTAACACGAATACTGTTTCCTCTCTACACCATTTTGTTTCCGCATGAAATGTAGAATACGCTTTGACCTACGATCATCCACATTGGTTACTCGGGAGGAATGGAAGACACCGATCAATTTTAAGGTCAACGGTCAAGGTCACAGGGGCTTGTAACATGAAAACTGTTTTCTCCGTAGACAATTTTCTTTCCTCAGGATATCTAGAGATGTTTTGGCCTATTTGATGTTTAAATCAAACAGAAAACAGGTATCCTTATATAATAGACTGTAAAAATGAATTGGTAATTATACTCTTTCTTTCTTTCTTTCAGCTTTATATTTACTTTCTAAAGCATCATCTTTAATATACACCCCATGTGTTAATGTCCACATACAATATTTTAAAAAAATCTTAACAATTGCACATATTCACAAATTGGCTGCATACATGTTTTATAAACATCTCTTGTTGCTTTATATACTAGAAAATGGGTTTTTATAGTGGGTTATGAAGAGACCTGGAAAAAAATCTATAAAAGTCAGACTTTAAACTCAATTCGGCAATACATAACACATGTGATGCAACAAAAACTGGTATATACATTCCATACCATCATTCATGCTCAATTTTGCATTAGATGTCACTGAAACATCAAATAAGACAATATTTACCTGTAGTCTATTACTTTATATACATGTATTGTTGGACAATTGTTAAATTATTAATTTGTTTGTCGAATTTCTTGACATAAGTGATTCATTGCATTTAATTATTACCGGTAAGGTATATTTTGTTTATCTCTAATACGCTTTCAAAAATAAAAAATCTTAACCACACTCCTAAATTTGATTGATAACCATGTTATGTTAATCTGTTTAAGGAAAAACTACGCTTAATGCTTTGTAGAAATGTAAACACTTGCAGACACTCGAGTTAAACTTCTAATATCTGAAATATCTGTTATTGAATACAGTCCAGTCTGTCACGTGGCTGTGGACACCAGCTATAAATATGTGACTTGCGATGTATGTTTTTTTATAATTTTGTTGGATCAAATTCTGTGTAGTTTGTTAAACCCCAGTTAAGAAAATGGCAACATCTGCTGATGATAGGGTCCCTCATATAGTAGAAGAGTTTTGTTCAACATGTAAAAATAAAGACAGAACTGAGGTGTGTGCAGAGAAATACTGTGAAACATGTGCGAGATTTTTTTGTGGAAAATGTGTTGGCATACATGATCAATTGTTTGCAGGACATGTCATGTATGGAAAGGGAGACATCAACAAGTGGCCAGTTTCCAAGACAACAGAGGATGTGGATGCCTTTCTACGGACATGTGATTTACACAAACATGAAAAACTGGACCGGTTCTGCAATGACCATGGTCAGCTGTGCTGCAGTCAATGCAATCATAGATAGGTCAAAGATGTTATAAGCATATACTGTATTTATTTTCAATAAATTATGTATTGTTCTTACAATAAAACATAAACTTCTATTTTAAATATAGACTTCAAGAAATGTCACCTTTGCTATAATGAAAGAAAGTACATGTTACGTTATTATGTTTGATGCACCTCTAATAATTCAGTGTATAACTGTTTATTTGGGTAAAATGGAAGTTACTGATCTAAACACAGGTGATTAGTTAGTTGCGTAATTATGTTAAAACCATATTTAAAATGTTTTTGTCTTTCAAGTACAATGAAAATGAAATATGTATCAAAATGTTTATACAGTGATTACTTTAAAAGCATTCTTTGTAGATTTTGGATTTAAGGAATGTGTAAGATTGTATTGAAAAGTGATTGTTCCAGCATGATTACTGCAAAATGGGTTTTGTGATAGAAAATTTTATGTTATATTTGTGAACATTTAAGAAACAAATCATTTATCATTTTCAAAGTACATGTACTCACTAGTCTATGTTGTTCAGAAATGTAAAGTGTTCATAGACAACCATGACTGACATTTCTATATGATTAGCCTCAGTATTCTATATCAGACTGTATGCTAAGTTGCACTTATCAAATAATTCAACGATAGTCATGATCATGTTTAAGATTAATATTACTGAGCCAGCAGTGAATCAGTACAACCAAATGTTTAATGTTATCATAAATATAGTCAATTCTTAGGCTAAAATAATAACGAATTGTTTCTCAGGGGCTTTTTCCAAAAAATCCGGATTAGGGGGCGAATTATTTTTTATTGAAGTATTTTATTCACCTTCTTTTCTATTGGCAATATGTAATGGCTTATAAAAACAAGTAAATAAGTACAGATTAAAGACAATTTTAAGTTTTTAATAACAACATATAGAGGATACACTGTAACTTCATTATATCGCGATTCTCGGGGTCCACGGATCGGGATCGCGATATATATCCGGATCGCAATATAACTTGCCAGGCCATTCAGTAGATATACATGTATATACTAGCCTGTTTTTCCCTGATCTCAGACATAAATGTAATTAAATAAATAACTCACCCTTTTCAATGTAGTAAACATCTATTATATATTAAATCCATATATATAATATTCCATTTGTATATGAAAATATAATTCCGTTGAATAAATTTCAAATAGCGTATAAAAGTCCGAAACACCCATCCGAATTTCTTCACGTGAAGTTAACATAAATTCTATCAACAATTACAATACACATGTATTTTGTGTAAACTCTTTGTTGTGTTAGAAAAAGCATGCGAAAAATTGCTGACAATCATGTACAACGTCACGTCGTCTTCATGGAAAGAGTGGGTGTATTGATCGCCATATAAAAACTTTGTAGCACAGAAAACATTGAGATCTTTACTTTTGTATAAAAGTTTCGTAGCACACAGCAACAAAATTAGGTGTCTATATCGCGAACGATGTGCGGTTAGCATTTGTCCTTAAACAAAAAAGAAACAGATAAGTCGTATTGATTACGTTATTGTCATTCAGATAGCTTAGTATTGATTTATGACATACTGTTACTGTATACACCCTGTAAGTGGACTGCATGTAATTCGGGTGCTAAATAGAGCGACAGCAGTGAAAGGACGTTGTCATGGGTGGCACGCGCGCTGTAAGCTGATGACGTCAAACTGTCACACTTTGATGTTGAGCGAGTCTGCGTATTGTTTGTCGCACTACACGAGTGTAAATAAAAGAGACGCAGTGAAGGCATTTAATTTGGATTTATTTATGAGTATTTGGTAAAAGGAAAATATTGAAGTACATGAAAAAAAAAGGGATCCACGGCCAATTCGCGATATATTGGACATCGCAATATAATGGATCGCGATATAGCGGATCTGCCGTGTGTTTGTTTACTGCAGTGTAAGATCGTATTTTATTTCATTAGTGGTCATAGAGACAATATTTTCACGAGTGGCACAGTCACGAGTGAAAATATCTAGTTTCTATGACCACTCATGAAATACATCGTATTAAACTAATTTTCTTTTGATTCATGCTTTTGAATGATAAATAAAAAAAAGTTTTGTGTATTATGACATAATAAATATGATGTCATATGATTCCGAAATTGTTGATCACTGTTGTTGTAGGAAATTAGTGCCACTCTTACTGCGGCGTTGTTGCTTAATTATATTTGTATTGCATTTTATTATGTGTTTTCTATTGTTTAAAAAGGCCGATGTTTACACTGACGATAAGGGTATTCACATACTTTAAAAAAATAAACATAATTCAAAGTTAAAAGTAGTTCCATATAACCAAGAGTGAAATGATCAAACCTTATCATTTCACTCGACCTAGAGTGAAATTATCGGGTTATTATTCAATGGTATTCTCCACTTATTCACCGCATAGCATGACATAAAAGGATACCTTTTTTTAAAATAAAATTCTAAATAAAGATTTATTAATTGCTCATGTTACAAATGGTAATTTATTCAAGCTGACGTAAAAAGGCAGTCAATTTCTATGTTCATAATTAACACAAGTGCCTTCAAACTGATGCACCGTCAGCATTAAAGTACTATTTATATAATTTAAATTCTCGTCATTCATATTTTTTATAACTTTCAAAAATAAGAATAATTTTTGCAATAAATCACCAAAATTGTTTTGAAAGAACAATCAACACTTGTCTATGAGCTGTCATTTTCCTTTGTTTCCATGGGACTTATATTGACACAGATATCTTTCAGAAAAATATGGAATGCTATTACACAAGTAAAGGCATCTATGAAACAAAAGTTTAAATCAACAAATAGGTGATATTTATAGAGGTTCCCAATCGAATATGACTTTTTTTTCAAAGTTGAGATATACACAGTATTTCACAATTTTTATATTGAACGGAAGAAAGTTACTGAAAAAGCCTAAATCTCTACCGGGTTAATTTTCTTCTGCTATGTTAAAATGTGGTTTTGTTTAATTTTAAGCTGCTGTCCATGGAATTGTATACATCGTAATTTTAGTAATCATGGTGTTTATTCGTCATAAATCTGTTTCTTATTTACGAAAGGCATTTTATACCTTTTTGTTCAAAAGCGCTTGTTACGAACGCAATATACCTTAATGTACATGCTGGTTTACTCCAGAGTTATCACCAGTAATCGCATACAGAAAATAGAAGATAGCAAAATACCAAAATGTAAATAATTCACTAATTTCAATGCATAGTTTTTTTTTGTTTTTTTTGGTAACATGCCCTTTAGAAACAATTTCTGCAAAGTTTTATATTTATTAACATTTTTCTGGACTGCTGCTTTTAAAACCGGTTGCGATTGTAAAAACGTTGCGGCGCTGCCTGAGAAACAATTCAATAACTTTGTTTAGCCTAAGAAACAGTTTCAGCAAAGTTTTATTTTTATTAACATGTTTCTTGACTGCTGCTTTAAAACCCGGTCGCGATCATCAAAAAATAGTAAATACTGTTTTTTTTACTTAAATCAAATTCGTGAACGATGGGGCGCTGCCTGAGAAACAATTCATTAAATTTTTTAGCCTTACGGGTAATTTTTTTGCCTCCAGTATCTTGATGCGGTTGGCATATATTCATTGTCCTGTCTGTATGTCCTTCCGTCCGTCCGTGACAAGGTTAATTAGATTTTACTATTTCGTCTAGCACCAACATCGCTTACTACAACACTTGGATACTTACACAGTTGTTGCTTATGACCATTCCCTATCCACCCATATGACCCAACCTCATTTTGACCATGACCTAATTTGCGCTAAGAATATTTCAAAGGGGCTGTTTCTAAGTTAACTAGATCTTACCGTTTCTTCTAGCACCAACACTTTAACCTTGACCTAATAATGCAAAAGTGCCATTTCCTGGTTAACTAGATTTTACCATTAAGTCTAGCTTACTACAACACTTGGATATCTACACAGTTGCTACTTATGAGCATTCACAATCCACACATATCACCCAACCTGTCCTTGACCTTGATCTAATTTGAACTAAGAAATGGGCTATCCAGCACCAACCGGGGCATGTGTGTTTAACAAGCACAGAATCTTGTTAGCTCACCTGAGCAGGAAGGAAGGAAGCAGAAAGTACAGTATAAAGGACAATTCTCCGTTTGCAAAATGATTTGTATGCATACAGACAAAGCAGACAACAGATATCTTCCAGACATTGCTCCAATCTGTGAATTTTGTAGACCCTAACAAAGCAGAGCTCATCTCCAATTAAACCACGAGGTCGTTATCCCGAGTGGTTAAATAGCCAAACATTGGAACAACAGAGAATTGTTTAGTGGTCAATAAAAAACGAAAACGCAAAAATTATTTTGATTTGATTTGATATTAACATGATTTGACACATATTTTTGCAATTATAATGAAAAATAAAGTTGCTCAAATAGTTTAGGTCCTTAAACAAATGGCTGCCAACGGGCTGGCAAATTTTCCTAATAGAATTGTATTTTAAATTTTGAAGATCTTTATGTTAGAAACCACTGGTTAGATTTGGAAGGAATTTCACAGAAATGTTCGGCACGTAGTTCTCTACCATAACAAATTAATTTGGTTGGGTTAAAAAACATGGCCGCCAGAGATTTGGGGCCTTTTTAGCTCGACTTTTCGAAGAAAAGGCAAGCTAATCTGCTCGTCCCGGCGTCGGCATCCAAGCTAGGTTAAAGTTTTTTGGTAAGCTGGTTTCTCAGGAATTGGCCTATGAGTTTTTTTTTCATTCAAACTTATAACATTTATTTCCCACATTAAAATAAACCTATAGGCCAAGTTTGGTAACTCTAGTTTGAAATTTGTCAAAATTATGGGCCTTTTTACACTTAGAAATTGTACATATAACTATATGGACATGTTAAAGTTTTTCGGTAAGCTCAGAAATGGCTTGAGGGATTTCATTCAAACTTAGAAGACTTATTCCCTATATTAAAAAAACTCATAGGCCAATTTTGATAACTCTAGTTTGAAATTTGTCAAAATTATGGGCCTTTTTACACTTAGACATTTTACATATAAGCATACATGTTATAATTTTTTCAGGCCAAAACGGGACATTGCCAAAAAATCGCCGGGACATTTGACTGGGACACATTAATATTGTCATTTTGTCGGAAAAAACAGTAATAATAATAGTTTATCGTATCAAACCTAGGTCCTATTCCATTTTGTGGTCTATATAGTTTTAGTTCAAACAATAAACACCCAAAATGAATCACTCAAACATACACACGCATATACTTTAATAATCCTATTTATTCAATAATATTAACGATAACATGTATTTTTAATTATGACATCAAAGACATTACACGAAACACGCAAATATAAATTCTGATTGTCAAATAAACAAATGCATTTACAAAGGAGACTACTTCAGCAGACTTATACCTGGGCTACGTTCCACTATACACTGCGTCATTAAGTGCATCAAATTTTGCGACGTGAACAATACAAGATTAAAGAAAGTAACTGTTGTTTTTGCATCTTTAATTCTCGAAAAGTTCTCAATTTATTTTCATACTTACCTTCAAACGTTCCCAGACTAATTGTGTGATAACACCTATTCTATTTAAAATCAAAATAACCACACACACAGTTCCTTTTTTATTCCGAAACAATGCAACAATCAGCAGCAATTAGCAACCGCGGATATATGACCCCCACCCCGCAAAAGTGTGACAATAGATCAATAAATCGCTAATGGGGTATCATTACTGCTCCTCTCTGACACGGGGCTAGCGGGTATTGTTGTCATAGGGACCGATAAAGGGATTAACGGTCTGAAGTTAATTGTTGGCCCAATGTAAGTTTTATGGTACACTAACATCAATTTTTGTGATTGACTGGGACAAAATGCATCTCACTGGGACGCCAGGACACACCTCGGGAAACCAGGACAATCCCGGTGAGACCGGGACGTATGGCATGTATGTATATACGCTAAATGGACAGGTTAAAGTTTTTTGGAAAGCTAGTTTTTCAACATTTTGTTACCGCTCCCTAACTTGAGAACGGATTAAGCTATTGTAATGAAACTTCAAACGTAGATATCTTATAACGAGACCTCGCTTAAGATTGCATATGGGATGGGTGGTGTCAAGGTCAAGGTCACTGTTACTTAAAATAGGAAAACATTTTCTTCTCAATAATTTGAGAACTTATTTAGATATTTTAATAACTCTTAATACATAGGTACCTTATATCAAGACCTAACTTGGGATTGAATATGGGGTTGGTGGGGTCAAGGTCACTGTTACTAATATTAGAAAAACGGTTTTTACTCAATAATTTCAACACACATTGAGATATTTTAATGGAATTTAACTCGCTCCATAACTTGAGAATGCACTGAACTATTTTAATGAAACTTAAAACATACGTACCTTATATTGCGACCTCACTTGCGATTGTGTATAGGGTCAAGGTCACTGTTACTAAAATAGAAAAACGGTTTCCGCTAAATAACTTGAGAACACATTAAGATATTTTAATAAAAATTTAGACAAAGACACTTTATATCGAGACCTTGCTTGGGATTGCATTTAGGGTGGGTGGGGTCAAGGTCACTGTTACTAAAATAGAAAAATGGTTTCCGCTCAATAACTTGAAAACGCATTGAGATATTTTAATGAAACGTAATACATAGTTGCCTTATATCGAGACCTCGAGTGGGATTGCCTATGGGGTGGGAGATGTCAAGGTCACTGTTTCTAAAAATGGAAAAATTGTTTCCGCTCAATAACTTAAGAACACGCTGAGATATTTTTATGAAACTTAATGCATAGATAGCTTATATCGAGACCTTGGTTGGGATAGCATATGGGGTCGGTGGGGTCAAGGTCAAATTTACCATTACTATAAATTTTATTGATGTGCTGACTTTAATGCATTCCGTTAGAAAAATTTGGTTTTTCGTGGAATTTCCATGTTTCTTGTTTAAGAAAAAAATGCCAGTAACTCTGACAAGCACAAGAAAAGTCTATTTCGCTGTATCTGACAGCTCTTGTGTTCTTATATGGCTTATCAGGTTTCTTTTGCTTCTGACATTCCTTACTTAATAAGCCAGTGGAGCGATACAGACACTCATGTGCCTCTCGTTATATTTTATGTGCCAAAGTACGCTTAAATATCCAGTAGAAGAATATATGAGGCATGTCGTGGGAAAACTGGCCTTAATGCATGTGCGTAAAGTGTCATCCCCGATTAGCCTGTGCATTCTGCACAGGCTAATCTGGGACGGCACTTTAAGCTATGGTATTTTCTGTTTCAAGTCTCTTCTAAACATAAATCCACTATAGGCGGAAAGTGCCATCCCTGATCCGGGACGACACTTTACGCACATGCATTAAGCCCAGTTTTCCGACGACACGCCACATATTGTTTTGAAAGGGCCAATGTAAACCATCCATCTCACAAGCCTTGAACTTAGAATATGTATAACAGTATATTTTTTTTAATATTAAAAAAAATTGCCAAATTATTTTAACCATTTTATTATAATATACTATATTTTGTTTCAGACAGTGCACCAAAGTGACGCTTGTATCTGAGTGTATCAAAACCCAGTCAACTGACCTACAGCAGTTTGCAGTGAAGCTTCAAACAATTCAGGAACAAATGAACAATCTTCAAACAAATTGGGAGACCAGCATTAAGTCACTGCAGGGTTCATATGATGAACAATTACACAAAATACAAGAAACACGCAGAAAAATAAATGACACGTTAGACTGTATTGAAAAAATCACTTTGAAGGAAATGAAAACTACACTTACAAGCCTGCAAGCTTCTCTCAAGACTGATGTGAACAACTGCAGTAGGCTTCGTGACGAGTTGAAAATACTGCATGAAGCCATTCAGGACATAAGTAATATGAGCATGAAAGAACTCTCCTTTATAGCAAGCAAGAAATGTAGTGACAAAATACAACAGTCAGAAATATATTTGAAGAAAAACTCTGTTCAGGTTAAAAGTTCACTAATATTCCAGCCTAACAGTGACATTGAGCAGTACTTGTCCAAACTGTCAGGTCTGGGGAGGATTGTACACAGTACCCAGCCATTGACAGTGCAGGGAAACCCAGACCAAGTATTGACTGTTAAAGGAAAGTCAGAGTATGATGTGAGCATACGAAGTGATTCATCATATTGCAGGATCACACCCGCATGTGTTCTCGCTGATGGCCAGATTCTTGTTGTAGACAACAGTAATAGGAAATTAAAGCTGCTGGACCAGCAGTACAGGATGCTTACTCATTGTGATGTGTCAACTTCTCCATGTGACATGTGTCATATAACACTCAGTGAAGTTGCTGTTACTGTGAATGATGGTAAAAACACACATGGGATCCAGTTTATCTCTGTCAACAACCGGCAGCTGGTGAAGGGCAGGAAGCTTCAGTTACAACATCACTGTGAAGGTATCGCCCACCACCAGGGGGAGCTGTATGTCACTGATCTTAGAGCACTGTACAAGTACGCACTGAGTGGGAAACTGGTCAGCAAGCTGTATCAGGATACATCCGGTGGTCAGACAGGTTAGAATCATGGCTGGTTCATCCGGATATTATTAGAAATATGTATCATAAAGTAATTGTAAGACTGCATAGTTGTAGAATGTACATGTGTCAGTTTAAGTTTACAACAGCAGTTAAGAATGATTTTCAATATTATTGATTTATATATGTAAGTTATCAAGCATTTTGACTGTCACTCCTGACTTCATGGCATGTCTATAAATAGACAGTGAGTGCAAATTAATGACACACTCTGTGACCTGCTGTTTATATTTTGTGGTTGTCAAGTAAATATACATGCATTATTGTTTCATAATTCATCGTGTTTCCAAACGTTATATGAAGTAAGTAACTTTAAATTGTAGTTGAAATATGTTAAATTAATAGATTTATATTTGTAAAACTGTTCAAATAACAACCGGCTTTTGTTACTTGTGTAGAAGAACAAAAGAGAAGTTTTATTTCATGTTGTTTTGAAACACATTTCCTGTTGTAAAAGCTTAACTTCTGTTATTATAATGTACATGTACGTGTTATAAATATGTCAGCCTGTGTCAGCTATAGAATAACACAGATGTCAGTAATCATGTATACATGTATAGGAAATCTATTAATACTGCATATGCCATAGTTGCATCAGCTGACACATTCATGTATACATGTATAGGAAATCTGTTATTACTGCATATAGTTACACATTCATGCGTACATGTTCACTGTACCGTGTAATCGTTTCCATCTGTGTAATTGTGGTAGACTTCAATTCTAACTCACAAGTCAACGTGTCAGACTTTTAGGCAATAAACTGATACAGAACCTTCCTGTCACACTAAAATATTTATTGTTATTGGATTTTATGCAGATCTTTAAGATGCGTAATTGTCTGTTTAACAACACATTAATAATACGATGTCACTGCAGTTTGTGTATTAACATTATTAAACATTTAAAGTAATGAAATATCTTGATGTTTTGCAGTATCGAGGTGTGCTGTGAGTCCCACTGGGGATCGGTTATACATCATCAACCGCTCCCGGCACAAGCTCCTCACCCTGGCCAGGGATGGGTCTGTACTGTCTACATTGAAGGACCCTGAACTACAACCCCCACGTGCTGTACATGTGACACCTGCAGGCCAGGTGTTGGTCTGTGGAGGCCTGGCCCACACTATCATACAGGTGGACAGAGATGGCAGGAAGAAGCTGGCCACTCTGGCTACAGGCTGGGATGGAGTGGGGTATCCAGAGTCAGTCTGCTACAACAGGCACACAGCCTCTACCATTGTGGGACAAGGATTATTTGGCAACAACAACATCCTGGTGTTCAAAGTGCAGTAGCTTACTTTTACATGTATCAGACATTTGTATAATAACAAGTGTGTTAATTTTAAAATGACATTATGTATTTATATTGAAATTGATGTCTTGTGTAATGTATTATTTTTCAAATTTATGAATTGTGAACTGTGTTATGTTTCAAAACACAATTGTGGTTTAGTATCTACAATATGTTTGTATAAACAATATTTCTATCTTAAAATGACAGTGTATTTTTGGACATTATGAATTGTATTCTACCGTCTGTGTCTTACATAATTGCTATTTCATTTTACATAACTTAACGAGTTAACATATACTGTATGCCAAAATGCCCAAAACTATTTTTGTTTAGAAGTTAATGTTTGTACATAAATATACATGTACATGACACTTGCTATTTTTAGACTGACTGTCATTTCTACATACATGTTAGAAATTTATTTGATCAGTTACTTGAAAACATGACACTGTATTGTTGTATAAATACTTTTATTTGAACTATTAAAAATTAATATTTTTTAGCTGATAATTTTTGCAGTTATTTGACAGCTTTAAAGATGGACCTTTGCTTATATATTAGTGTCGTTAATTTCCGCGTTTTCATTGTGATCGTGAATTTAGTGAAAACTTTACGACTAAAATATTAACCGGTATTAGCTATATGATTCATATTAATATATAATATTCATTGTATATTGCCTTTTCTCATGTTCATGCATGTTTGTACATTTCTTTTCCTATGAATTTTCTGTTCTATATGAATGATGTATGTTTATCTTATATAAATTAAATGTAATCATTTACGTAATATGCATTGTTGACATCATTATGTGATTATTGTTCTATTGTTATTTTTAGCTCACCTGAGCACAACATGCTTATGGTGGGCTTTTGTGATTGCCTTTTGTTTGTCATGCGTCGTCCGTCGTGTGTCGTCAACATTTACCTGGGGGCCACATTTATTGGCCAATCTTCATGAAACTTGCCCAGAACATTTGTCCCAATGATATCTTAGCCAAGGTTGAGACTGGGTAATGCGGGGTCAAAAACTAGGTCACTAGGTCAAATTGAAGAAAAAGTTTGTGAACACATATTTTTAGCCCAATCAACATGAAACTTGCTCAGAACATATGTTCTAATGATATCTTGGCCGAGTTTGAAAATGGCTCCGGTCCATTGAAAAACATGGCCGCCAGTGGATGGGGCAATTTTCCTTATATAGCATTAGAAAAGCTTGTGAACACTCTAGAAGTGACATTTTTTAACCAATCCTCATGAAACTTGCACAGAATATTCATTCTTATGATATCTTGGCCGAGCTGGAAAATGGTTCCGCTCCATGGAAAACCATGGCTGCCAGGGGGCGGGGCAGTTTTCCTTATATGGCTATAGAAAAAAGCTTGTGAATACTCCAGAAGTCACATTTTTTGCCCAATCAACATGAAACTTGCTCAGAACACTTTTTCTTATGATATCTCAGCCGAGTTCGAAAATTGCTCCTGTCCGTTGAAAAACATGGCTGCCACAGGGTGGGGCAGTTTTCCTTATATGGCTATATTGCAAACTTGACAAGCTTGTGAACACTCTAGAGGCCACATTTATTGCTCAATCTTCATGAAACTTGCCCAGAACATTTGTCCCAATGATTTCTCTGTTGAATTCGAAACTTGGTCACGTGGGTTCAAAAACTAGGTCAATAGGTCAAATTGAAGAAAAAGCTTGTGAACACTCTAGAAATCATTTTTTGCCCAATCAACATGAAACTTGCTCAGAATATTTGTTCTTATGATATCTCTGTCGCTTTCGAAAATGTTCCGCTCCGTTGAAAAACATGGCCACCAGGGGGCGGAGCAGTTTTCCTTATATGGCTATAGAAAAAGTTTGTTAATACACTAGAAGTCACATTTTTTGCCCAATCAACATAAACCTTGCTTAGAACATTTGTTCTTATGATATCTTAGCCGAGTTCGAAAATGGTTCCTCTCTGTTTAAAAAAACATGGCTGCCAGGGGGCGGGGCAGTTTTCCTTATATAGCTAGCTATATTGAAAATTAAAAAACACTCTAAGGGCCACATTTTTTGCCCAATCTTCTTGAAACTTGCCCAGAAAATTTGTCCCTATGATATCTCGAAGGAGTTCAAAACTGGGTCATGTGGGGTCAAAACCTAGGTCAATATTCAACTTGAAGGAAAAGCTTGTGAACACTCTAAAAGTCACATTTTTTAGCCCAATGAACATGAACGTTGCTCAGAACATTTGTTCTTGTGATATCTAGGCCAGATTCGAAAAAAATGATTATGGACACTCCAAAAGTCACATTTTTTGCCCAATCAACATGAAACTTGCTCAGAACATTTGTTCTTATGATATCTCAGCCGAGTTCGAAAACAGTTCCACTCCGTTGAAAAACATAGCTGCCACGGGGCGGGGCAGTTTTCCTAATATGGCTCTATTGAAAAGTTTGTGAGCACTCTAGAGGCCACATTTATTGCTCAATCTTCGTGAAACTTGCTCAGAACATTTGTCCCAATGATGTCTCGAATGAGTTTGAAACTGTTTCATGTGGGGTCAAAAACTAGGTCACTAGGTCAAATTGAAGGAAAAGCTTGTGAACACTCTAGATGTCACATTTTTTAGCCCAATGAACATGAAACTTGCTCAGAACATTTGTTCTAATGATATCTAGGCCAAATTCGAATATGGTTCCGCTCCATTGAAAAACATGGCCGCCAGAGGGCGAGGCAGTTTTCCTTATAGGGCTATAGAAAAAGCTTGTGAACGCTCCAAAAGTCACATTTTTTGCCCAGTCAACATGAAATTTGCTCAGAACATTTGGTCTTATGATATCTTGGCTGAATTCGAGAGTGGTTTTGCTACGTTGAAAATAAACGGTTGCCAGGGAACAAGGCAGTTTTCCTTATATGGCTATATTGAAAACTTTTAAAAGCTTGTGGACACGCTAGAGGCCACATTTATTTCCCAATCTTCATGAAACCTGCCCAGAACATTTGTTCTAATAATATCTCGAACGAGTTTGAAACTTGGTCATGGGGGTCAAAAACTAGATCGCTAGGTCATATTAAATAAAAAGCTTGTGAACACCCTAGAAGTCATATTTTTTACCCCAATCTTCTTAATACTTACTCAGAACATTTGTTTAAATAATAAAAAAAACAAGTTTGAAACTGCGTCACCCAGGGTCAAAAACTAGGACACAAGGATGATATCTCAGATAAGTTTGAAACTGGGTCAGGTGGGGTTAAAACTAGGTCTCAGACCCAATTGAAGAAAAAAGTTTGTGAACTCTCTGGAGACCACATTATTACCCCTATCATCATGGAACTTGCTTAGAACATTTGTCTCAATGATATCTCAGATGGGTTCAAAACTGGGTCACTTGGGGTCGAAACTAGGTAACAAGGGCAAATTGACGAAAAAACCTGTGAACACTAGAAATCAAATTGTTTGCCCAATCTTATTGAAACTTGCTCATAACATTTATTTCATTGTTATCTCAGATGAGTTCGAAACTGGGTCATGTGGGGTAAAAAATTAGGTCACCAGGCCAAATTGAACAATAAGCTTGTGAACATTCTTGAGGCCACATTTAAAGGCCAATAATTACAAAATTTGCTTAGAACATTTGTCGCAATGATATCTGCAACAATTTCGAAACCAGGTGACATGGGGTATAAAGCTAGGTCACCAGGTCAAATTGAAATAAAAGCTTTTGAACACTCTAGAGGCCAAATTTTTGGCTGAATCTTCATAAAACCTGCTAAAAACTGTGAAGTTCCTTAGCCCCTCAGGTGAGCGACCTAGGACCTTGTGGCTCTCTTGTTAATATTTGTAATCTGTTATCTAAAATAGAATCATTTTAAAGTTTGAGTGTGAATAAAACTTCGATTATTTCACCTTTGTCTTTGATGTTATTCATGAACATGTGATAACTGCTATATTGTGGTTTGACAAGGTATTAATCTTCAGATAATAATTACATTAAAGGGACCTGTTCACAGAGTGACGAATTGAAAATTGTTCAACTTTTGACACCAATTTCGAAAATAAAAGAACAGTGTATACAAAGAAGCAAAATAACGCTATGGAGCTAGAAATATACTGTCAAAATGTTTTAGTTTAAACAATGGAATTATTACGAGTGTTTCTGGTAATTTAGTGGAAATTGTTTTGACAACACGTAAAGCACTTACCTAAATAAGTAATAAAGTCGAAATGGCCAAGTGGTTAAGATGATAGCCTTTTAATCGGGAGGTCTTGGGTTCAAATCCGGGTGAGACCAATTTTTTAGCTCACCTGAGCACAACATTCACATGGTGAGCTTTTGTGATCGCCTTTTGACGGTAGTACGTCGTGAATTGTTCGTCGTTCGTTGTCAACATTAACCTTGTGAACACTCTAGAGGCTACATATGTTGCCGAATCTTCATGAAAATTGCTTAGAACATTTGTCCCAAAGATATCTTGGACGATTTCATAACTGGGTCATGTGGAGTCAAAAACTAGATCACTAGGTCAAATTGAATAAAAAGCTTGTGAACACTCTTAAAGTCATATTTTTTACCCAACCACCTTGAAACTCGCTCAGAACATTTGTTTCAATAATATCTCTGACGAGCTCACTAGGGCAAATTGAAGAAAAAGCTTGTGAACACTATAGAAGTCACAATATTCTTGAAACTTGTTCAGAACATTTGTTTCAATGATTTCACAGATGAGTTTAAAACTAGCTCATGTTGGGTCAAAAACTAGGTCACCAGGACCAATTGAAAAAAAGCTTGTGAACTCTAGATGCCACATTTATAGCCCAATCATCATTCCAAATTCTAAGAACATTTGTCCAAATACTATTTGGGACAAGTTCGTAACTGGATCATGTGGGCAGGCTGTCAACCGATTCCTATATCCCTATATTTTGGAAAGAAATTTTATATTTGGTAAAACTGTATTTCCTTTATTTTCCCATATTTAAGAATTGTATCTTATATTTTTGGGAAATGTTGTCATTCACGCGTCCTAAATTGGTTCGTGAACGGTATATCGGTTACCTATATTTTGATTTTTTTCTCGCTCGCTTCGCTTGCATCAAACTTAAATACTCAAATTATTGTTAGATCGTAGCATACATGTCTCAGTTGCCAATTGATGAGCATGAAAAGGTTTAGCAAATAATTTGTTCATTAAAACGCAAGCTGGAAGACTTGTCAGGCTAGAATATGATCCCATATTTTCATTTAGATGAAGTATTTTTACCATCAAATTAATATATTTTGTCCAAAAAAATCATCCAAAAGTTCTGTATTTTAGATGAAAATATTCCTATATTGTTCCTATATTTTCTGTGCAACTTGGTTGACAGCCTGTGTGGGGTCAAAAACTAGGTCACCAGGCAAAATTGCAAAAACAGCTTGTTAACTCTTTAGAGGCCACGTTTTTAGTCAAATCATCATTAAACTTGCTCAGAACAGTAGTTCCTAAGCCCCTCAGGTGAGCAATCTAGGGCCTTATGGCCCTCTTGTTTTTCTTTTCTTTCTCTGTATGCCTCCGGCATCCTTCCGTCCGTGACAAGGTTAAGTAGATTTTACCGTTTTGTCTAGCACCAACACCGCTTACTACAACACTTTGATGCTTACGCAGTTGTTGCTTATGACTATTCCCTATCCACCCATACAACCCAACCTCACCTTGACCTTGACCAAATTTGGACTTATAATAATCAAAAGTGCCATTTCTTGGTTAACTAGATTTTACCGTTTAGTCTAGCACCAACACCGCTTATTACAACACTTAGAAATTTACACAGATGTTATTTATGACCGTTCCCAATCCACCCATATCACCCAACCTCACTTTGACCTTGACCTAATTTGCACTTCTAATAATTCAAATGGTCTGTTTTTGGGTTAACTAGATTTTACCATTTCGTCTAGCACCAAACCGCTTACTACAACACTTGGATATTTACACTGTTGTTATTTATGACCGTTCCCAATCCACCATATCACCCTACCTCACTTTGAACTTCGCCTAATTTGGACTAAGAAATGGACTACCCAGCACCAACCGGGGGCATGTGTGTTGATCAAAAACAGAATCTTGTTTCTAAATGCTTTTCTTGTTAATATACTTTAGCTGTTCAATTCCGATGCTTAAATCTGTCAAGTTAAGACATTTAATTGCATACTTCAAAAAATGCAAAAATCTGTGAACAAGTCCCTTTAATTACATGCATTACATTGAGGTCGGGGTGGCGTAGTGGATATGGTGTCCGCCTCGCAACCGGGATGTCCCGGGTTCGATCCCCACTCTTGTAACCTACTCAAGATATCCCCCAAAGACACCAAGTACTGGTTCTACCCAGGATACAGACTCGAGAGTGGCTCAATAAGCCTTAGGCTTTCGATGCAATCAAGCTAAAATATATAGTTTTAAACAAAACTAATTAGTGCAGTTAAAGTAGCATGTACTAAAAATGAGTTAGCCTGTAAAGTATGAAACAAAAGGTAACTCTCGATTCAAATTAGTAAAATATTTCTAATTATATGAAACACAATATATTTTTATTGCACATGCAAGTTTAACACGACATGTCGCAGAATTAAGTATTTTCTTATAGCGCTGTGTCCGTCATTATATTATCATAGATTTAGTGTGAACTTAAGGTAAATTCACTATTTACTTTTCCTAAGGATACATAAAAAAGCTGCCATCACTGTTTACCAGACCACATTGCAAATGTTGTGAATACAGAACATGTGCGTGTGATCATCAATAAGTGTACTCTGCCAATACACCATCCTTGAACCTGTGCATTGTAATACGCCATTTACTGGTAAACAGTGCAGACAAAACACAACCATATGAATTGGCGTAATTGGTGGTGTACTTGTAGATGTGGAATAACACGTTAGCTGTTAAATCACTTTATTTTACAGTGGTATAGTTTGCGCTGACTTTGCAATTTGATCTTTAAGACCCGATGTAAAAATAATGTCTTTTGTTGAGCCCGCCTGCGGTCAGCTCGACTTAGTTGTCAAAATGGCAGTTCGGTGTATATGTGTGAATGAGTGCGTCCGTCCATCCGATCTTGTCTGGATTGTAACTTCCTCATTGATCAGGCAGTTTTTTAAATATCTTGCCACAAATGTTCACTATGTGGAGAAGGCGGGTCGCGCGCAAGACCTGTGTCCTTGGCTCAAAGGTGAAGGTCACACTTAAAGGTTAAAGATCAAATATGGGCGTAATACAGCTTGTCCAGAATGTAACTTCATCATTCATCAGGAAATTTTAAAATAACTTGCCAGAAATGTTCACCATGTGGAGATGGCGTGTTGCACGCAAGACCTGTTTCCCTAGCTCAAAGGTCAAGGTCACGCTTAGACGTCAAAGAAAAGATCTGCTTGTTAGAAAATGAGATTTCAAATAACTATGATACAAGTTGCTTTCTTGACAACGGGCTCAAAATGTTGCAACAGGCATCTAGTTTATTTTGCGGACAAATGTTGGGTTATGTTTCATGCAGTTTGGGTACGTAACAAGGGGGCCTTTGATAAAGTGAAATAAAACTTAATGTTTTAGAAATTATAGAAAGTGTATTCTAAAAGAATACTTGTTAATTTTTTGTGCGCAAAGCACAACATTATCATTGTTAAACTTCCCAATAAACAACGCAAAAAGAAGTCCCAATTATGAGCTTAGTACGGTAAAAAGGAGTTCCAATTACAATTGCCAAAATGTATGTAAAATCAGGTTAGTATCAAAATAATTTTTGCATTATTATTGTTTATCGAATTATTAACAATTCTTTGTCGTTCTCATGCGTGGCTATAAAACAACTCTGGCTAAAGCCCTCATGGTTTAATCCTATGCAACAGAACTCCAAATCGTTGTCTATTGGCCGATAAACAACTATAGATCGATAATTATTTCTTAAGTCACACATTAAATTTTTTTAAATAATATGATTTTCCTTTTGCAGCAATATTAGAAATATGTACAAAAAGTGTATGAGTTTAAGAATAAACCATTTTTTCAAAAATGCATGATATTTAGACACCTGTGAAATTAAATGATTTTATTGTTTGTTTTGGTCATGCTTATTTGTTGATCTATTCATAAAAAATGTTGAATGAGTTGATTGTTAGTATTTAGTGAACATACAACTTTATCCAATCCACTGATAGCAAGACATTAATAAGTTGTACTATTTGATTGCCCATATTAATATATTAGATATTCCAACAAGCTGTGTCAGAAGCGATACCTGATTTCGACTTTTGGTACTAAAGCGTCAGGCAATCGCCACAATCTTAAAACGGTTCCACTTGGCATTATTCTAACATTCTACCCCTTTCTAAAAGTTTTCCGTAGAATCTTCATGTGTGGAATATGTTAGAAAGTGGTCTGTAGCCTTTAAATCAGTGTTTTGAAATAATAAGAACTTCTACAAATATAAAAGTAGTGACTGGTTTTTGAAAATGTCTTAAAGTCACTAAATATTAAGCTTATAACAATTTGAACTAGAATAAGCTATGACCAGGAATATTTATGCCTTGTTGAATCTAGTCCTATGTGTGTGGAGGATTGTATCTGACAAAGGCCATCATCTCTCAGGATCTGGTGATGATAGCGTGACAAGTATGTGGCTTATTGAAACATTCTTGAGTTTGTTAACTGGGTAGAACCAGTACTTATTTCCTGTGGGAAATATCCACGACATTAACGAGAATACATTTGATACTGAATAATGAATTGCATTATGCTTAGGATTTTGGCATATGTGTAATGTCTATAATTAGATGGAGAGGCCTGAACAATGTGGATGCACAGACTGAATGTGACAGCAGTGCACATGTGGCCGAGGGTTTGAGACTGCATGTTAGAAAGTGCTTCATGCAGCTTCTGTACATCCAGCTCCCAGCGCTGGTGAAACATTGATGACAATAAAACACTGTGAAGACTTGTTGATTATGGTATTGTATGTTAAATATTTCTGTTTCAAACCATTCTATTAAATTGAACATTTAATAATTTTCTTGATGTTACATGGTGAACAAAATATCTTATCAGGAGTCTTCATTGTAAAACAATTCTGAGATTTCAATGTTGTTTTAAATCGTGCGCTTGAAGCTATTTATTTTGTGACTTGGTTGTATTGATAGATGTGGCTCTTTAAGACTCATTTAAGTCGCATTCTCAAATAGAACCAGTGCTTGGTGATATTAAGAAAGATTACGTGTGGGAATACTAACATAATAGAGTTCCCAAGCTAAAGCTTGATACCACAACCATTTCCTCACCATGACAGAGTAACTGCATAATTTACCTGGCATTATAGACTTATTAGGTAGTTCTGGTTTTACTACTCACATTCAAAAATTAGGTTAGGAACCTGCATCCCTGCACAGCCACAAGTGTCCTGGTCTGGGTGTCACACTCAGAATGTGTTAGGAACCTGCATGCCTGCACAGCCACAAACTGTCCTGGTCTGGGTGTCACACTCAGAATGTGTTGAATAGGTAAGTGCAACAGTTTTATTTTTTTCCCCTGTATTTCGGTTACTGTTGTTGAAAATGTGCAAGAATGTTGGATTTTGCATAAGGCTATCTATCCGTCAGGTCCCATTTTTGCGAAGCTTGAACATTAACTTCAATGAAGAGGAGAATACCAGGATTGGTGTTATATTCAGTATTTTTAGAATAATTTCCAGTTGTACGGTTTTTCCTTCCAAACATACTTTTTCTTGATCTATTACATGTACAAACATGTTATTATCTAATCACACCTACTTTAGATAAACTGAGTAGAAGTATTAAACATAAAATAACTTGCATGCATTTTATTCAATTGTTATTGCATGTTGTTTACTTTAATATTTAGCTGCACAGCAAGAAAGTAGGAATGCAGTGCATGGGGTCCTTGTGCAAACCATATCAGCTCAGTGGGAGTCACTGACAGGCAGGCAGGGTGCTGACTGGAGACACTGAAGTTCAAGTCCTGGTGGGGGTTTGTTCAAGTTGAGGTAAAAATTGTTCAGAGCTGTTTGGAACATACTATATCCTTATCAAAAAGTTGAACTAAAGTGTGTTCTTATTAACAATTAAGCTTACCTTACACAGTGTTTGGTAAGCTATAGGTATATGGAACCTCTCCAGGGTTGACCGTTGTCCGTCACCACATTGTCTTAAGCACATTCAAGACATAATGTTCCAGCTAATCCTTACACAACACACATACTAGTTTAGTTGAGATCTCAATAGCATGTCAGATTGGACAAGCAATACCAGTTATTGATCATTATTTGGTTAAATATGATTTTTTTTTGCCGATTTCATGCTCAGCTTGCCTATGACAATCCTATCATTCTCACGTACAGTAAGTTTGATTGTGGCCCATATCAGACTAGTTACAGTAAGTAAGAGCCAGGACATCATGCGTGTGTAGGTCTTGTCCTTCTCTTAATAATACATAAAAACAAATTATCATGGATGCATTTTGGTGTGAGCTAACATTTCAGTGAGTGATTCATTTCTGTACAACTGCTATCTTGTTGTTGATGTGAGCCTGAGGCAGATTTCTGTTGTGTTGTAGACTAGGCGAGTACTTTTCTGGATGCATGTCTTGGTGTGGTGTTTAAAATAAAGATGACAAATCAGTACAATGTCCCCTGAGATGTGACAAAATTTAGGTATATGTTGTTAAAATATAGTATGGTGTTGCCTTAGTTTTGTAGAATTTGTAGCGTTTATATTGTAACTGCTAGAAGATTGCTAATGTATCAGTGATAAAGGTGATGTTGGTTCAACTGCAGATCTGACAGTCTTAGTTGAAGTTAAAAATAAAGACTGGTTTTACACCAAGTGCAGAAAGGTGTCACCTGCTATGTCTAAGAATATATGTTTTGTGACACACACAAAAGCAGCTTTTACAGGTACTGTTATTTGTGTCCATGATCCCTGTCCTTGTATGCATTAAAAATATTGACCCAATTGAAATACGCAGTGACGCTCCCATTTCCAGCCAATTAGTCTTCCTCATAGATATTTTTTTTTGAGGCTTCAACAGTTTGAATGTGATGCAAGTTTGGTCAAATTAATTTTTTTCATTCAGGGCACTATCATAGTCTGCATGGAAAATAATTTTGTAGTCGCTCTGTTGAAGAAACTTAAAACAAACCTTGTGTATTGCGAAATGTAGTCTGACAGTGAAAGCTGTCAGTAATTAAGGAATTGGAGTCGTTGTCTTTTCTTGTTCTAATAAGGATTGTTCACTCGCCATGTAAGTGAGAGGTCCCGGGTTCAAGTCCCGGACTGGCTGCACAAAGTTCACACCCAGTGACACCTTTTAGCAACCAAATGCGGATAGATACTGTAGTATTATAGAATTATTGTCGTAAATTACTATAATTTAACATAATTTTGTAAAAATGTTTCTTTGTTGAGGCTATTGCAGCATGACATTTTAAGTGTTTTGTTTTATTTTCAATCTCCAACATTTGATGGCTCACAAACAACTTGTCGTGTAGCATATTGCCATTGTGTACACTGCACTATTGGGATTAACATTTTTCCATCTTGTACCTTTTTAGCTCACCTGAGCACAAAGTGCTCATATTGAGATTTTGTGATCGCCCGTTGTCCGTCTGCGTGTGTGCGTGCGCAGTCAACTTTTCATTTAAACAACATCTCCTCCTACACCGCTTGGCAGATTTTCACCAAACTTCACAGGAATTATCCTTGGGTGGACCTCTTTCAAAATTGTTCAAATCTTTCCGGTCCGCTGAATAAGTAGGTCACCAGATCTAAAAATAGATTTAAAAAATGAAAACTTTAAAAATCTTCTTCTATGAAACCGCAAGGCTCAGACCTTTCATATTTGATATGTAACATCCTCTAAAGGTCCTCTACAAAGGTTGTTCTAATTATGCCCCTGGGGTCAAAACGGGATACGCCCCGGGTTTCACATCGTTTATATAGAATATATAGAAAAATGACAAATCTCCTCAGAAACCACAAGGTTTCATATTTGGTATGTAACATCCTATAGTGGTCCTCTACAAAGATTGTTCAAATTATGCCCCCAGGGTCAAAACTGGCCACGCCCCGGGGGTCACATGGTTTATATAGAATATATAGCAAAATGGAATCGCAAGGCCCAGACGTTTCATGTTTGGTATGTAACATTGCTTTTATAGGTCCTGAACAAAGTTTTCTCAAATTATGCCCCTGAGGTCAAAACGGGCCACACCCCGGGGGTCACATGGCTTATATAGAATATATAGCAAAATGACTTTTAAAATCTTCTCCTCTGAAACCACAAGGGCCAGAGGTTTCGTATTTTGTATTTAACATCCTATAGTGGTACTCGACAAAGATTGTTCAAATTATGCCCCATAGGGTAAAAACAGACCGCACCCGATTGGTCACATGATTAATATAGACTTAACTAGCAAAATGACTTTAAAATTATTCTCCTCGGAATCCGCAAGGCCCATAGCTTTCCTATATTTGTTACGTGACATTGCATAATGGCCACCAAAGATTGTTCAAATTATACCCCTGGGTCAAATCTGGCTATCCGCCGAGGGGTCACATGGTTTATATAGACTTAAATGGCAAAATGAGTTAGAAAATCGTTACCTGAAACCGCAAGGCCCACAGCTTTCCTATGTTTGGTACGTAACATTGCATAGTGGTACTCTCCAAAGATTGTTCAAATTATGTCCGTTGGGTCAAATCTGGCCACCCCCAAGGTCACATTGTATATATATACTTAAATAGCAAAATGAGTTAAAAAATCTTTACCTGAACCGCAAGGCCCAGAGGTTTGTTCAAGGTTGTTCAACTTATGCCCCTGGGATAAAAATAAGCAATGCCTCTGGGATGCAAATTCCCATAGGGTTACAAGGTCTCAGGTGAGTGTCCTCGGGCCCTCAGGGCCCTTTCTTTGTATACATACTTGCACAGTTGCAAATTAGTAATTGTCATTCTCAACATGTATGTGTGCATGGCAAACCATTTAGTTCAAGTATCAGAAACTCAACTAAGTTAAAACTGGACTACACAACATCATAGTTACAGGAACATTTGGCAAAAATAGAAAACTTACATTTGAAAAAGGGAGATCATCCATTTTACCTGTTTACTTAACTAATCAATGATTGTCTTCCTTACTACCATTGCAGCACATTTGTGCAAAGTATTTTCTTAACAGGAACTTATTGACAGTATGTCAGCAGTAACATTGCAGCAAAAAAGTTAATTTACAGAGTATAAATATTAAAAAATTTCTAAATATGATGGTGTTTTTTCTATAAACATTTGACCAACATTCATTGTTTTATTATATAACCATTAATCACCAAATATGTGGCAGTTTGGGATAATTAGTACCCTACTGGTGTTTCACCAGAGGGGACTATAGGTTTGCCCTCCGTCCGTCCTTCCGTCCGTCTGTCTGTCTGTCCGCCTTCCGTCCGCAAAATTTTGTTCCTGCGATAACTCAAAAAGTACTGAAGATACTTCGATGAAACTTGGCATACAAATAAACAATGAGGATTATGCAGGACCTTTAATTTTTCACCAGAGGTCAAAGGTCATGTGACTGTTACTAAAAAATAGAAATAAACTAAATACTGTTTTAATTCGAAAAGTACAAAAGATTTTACCATGAAACTTGGTACAAAGATTGAACTATAGGTTTGCCGTTCGTCTGTGTGTTTCTCTATCTGTTCTTCCATATGTTTGTCCATCCGTCTGTCTGTCTGTCCCCTAATTCTGGTTCCTGCAATAACTCAAAAAGTACTGAAGATACTTCGATGAAACTTTGTATACATATAAACAATGAGGATTATGCAGGACCTTTCATTTTTCACTAGAGGTCAAAGGTCATGTGACTGTTACTAAAAATAGAAATAAACTAAATACTATTTTAATTCAAAAAGTACATAAGGTTTGCCATCCGTCTGTGTGTCTCTCTATCTGTTCTTCCATATGTTTGTCCATCCGTCTGTCTGTCTGTCCAATAATTCTGGTTCCTGCAATAACTCAAAAAGTCCTTACCTTATTTTGATGAAACTGGGTATACATGTAAACAGCAATGTGGCAATGTGAGGATTATGCACAACGTTTTTTCTTACCAGATGTCAAAGGTCACGTGACTGTTATTAAAAAACTCAGTACTGTAATAATTCGAAATGGACATAAGATATGAACTATCTTGGTACAGAGATTGAACTATAGGTTTGCCATCTGTCTGTGTGTCGTTCTGTCTGTTCATCCGTATGTCTGTCTGTCCGTCCGTCCCCAAAACCTGGATCCCATGATAACTTGGAAAGTACTCAAGACACTTTGATGAAACTTTGTATACGTAGCAACAGCAATGTGAGAATTATGCACAACCTTTTATTTTTCACCAGAGGTCAAAGGTTACATGACAGTTACTACAAATAGAAATTAACTTAATACAGTAATAATTCGAAAAGAACAAAGCATATGATCATGAAACTTGGTTCACAGAATGGACTATATGATTGCCCTCTGTCCCTTTAGTACTGCAATAACTCAAACAGTACCTCGAATGTCTGGTCAGTGTTACTAAAATAGAAAAACAACAACTTAATACTGCAGTGACAAATGGTATTTGAATATGGAACTTTGTACATCTACAGATAAAGGGCAATTTGATTGTATTGCACAATGTTTAATTAGTAGGGGTTTTCACCGGTACGGGACTCCGGTATTGCTTGCAATATTATCAAAGTCTTGTTAATAGTAGTATAAAAAAGCACAATTGTGTAGGCATGTGTTTGAATCTTACTAGAACTACATTTCACAAAAACGTATTTGTCTTTGTATAGTATTTAGATCGGTATTCGAATATTCGATTTTTCATTCAATCAAATAATCGAATATTGGCATAATATTCTTATTAAGTACTTTCAGCTTTGTAACCTCATCATGAATTATTATTTTGCATGACGTTTTAGTACTGATTAGCGGGTAGATCTACCGTTGTATTTTAATTGCACATTCCAATGTATGCATACATTACACGGTATTTAAACAATTTAAGGTCCCGCGTTAATTGGTCTTTTAATAAACAACTTTTCAATAAACCAGACGTTTTTATTAATACTGCAGTATGGAAATTTGCTGAAAAACAATATATGTAGTTTATCAACAAATTTCTCAATTATACTGACTGCCAAATGTGTTATCGCATAACGCAAGTTATTCTTTGTTATTACATGTATTTTAACATGTCCAAACGCGATTTATAATTACCGATAAACAGTTATGATTATACTGTCTGATGTTATTGTTTATAACTTGCGATTAGAAGAGTGGCCACTGACACTGACCCGTGTATTCAATATCTCTCGATCTGACACGTGACACGACCACATTGTATTGATAAGACGCTATGAAGTACATGCATATATTGGTGAAATAGCGCCAATTTGTTGACAGACAAATACTTGATAAAATCAGGAAATTATTGTTCTTTTAAAGCAAAAAAAAAATGGGAATATTCGAATGGCGTTTTAACTATTTGAATGGCGATCATCCGAATCTATAAAATATTGGAATAGTTTTGCCATCCCTCATGTTATTATGTCTGAATGGTTCCATCAGTATTCCTAATAAGCAAATATATTGGAGAAAAGGGGAAATTATATTGTGCTTATATATGTGTTTATGTGAATTACAATCGCCTTTATTGCTCTCCTTATTTTACTTTTCTGGTAGCCAAAAAGCATCCTGACTATATCTATGTTAGCTTACTGTTTTAATCTTTTGTTTTATGCGTTGTTTAATGATTCTGGTCTGTGCAAGCTTTCTTATTCATTGCCTTTGACAGACCTGTTTGAACTAACAACCAATTACTGTACACACTTAAAGCTGCTACTGCACAGATGATGAGAGATATATCACGGCGGTGGAAAATCTTGTTTATAACGTAAAAGTGACGAAACTCATCAATTGCAATCGATTAAGCACCACTTAGTATACTAACAATACAAATAATAGAGGAATTAACGACTCGTTTGGGAAAGCCCATCTAAAAATAGACTTCCACTGTTTGGTGTGTGATATTGAGGATGCGATGTTAATTCTGCATGTCCAATTCTATTAAAAAGAAAGATTCTATAATATTTTAACTGTTTTTCTTTTATTTCCGTTCATTGATAAATTTCCTTTTAGATTATTACATAAAATATATTGGAAAATGTTGTACAAACAAAATTTTAAGCAAAAAGTCCTTAGTTCCTTGGGGGCAATGAACCAGGGTCCTCTGCGTGAGAGGCAGACTCTAACCCCGACGCAAAACAGGTTCACATGTTTTGGAAAGCTCTAAATGCTACTTGTGTTTTGTAAACTATGGAAATGCGGAGGCGATTTCGATTAGTCATATGGGTCAGAGTTAGAAAACCTAAGAGTTATAAATAGTTGGAAAGTGCCTTGGGATGCTTTCGAAATGGGGTTAAAACAATGCGTCATATTCAATAAACCCATGTGTCTCAATATTGTGTTAATGTGTCAACAATGTTATGTCAGTCAGTTGTATCAAATACTATAGTCATTTACTAGATTGGAAACATTTTTTTTCATTTTTGTAGTATTTATCTGTGACATAGCAGCTTTAAACCTATACTGTGCAACTCATTCAGGGTGATGAAGTTTTTTGTAAGAATGCGACTTTGTGCAGTCCATATGGGATGTCTTCTAAGAAGACTTGTGTTGTGAACATAACACAGCTTTAATCTGGAATACTCTGACCCGTCGGAAGAAGCACAGCATGCATCGCAAATAGCAGTCTTGGAGGAATTGGAAATGAGTCGCTCATAAACACTGTCAGTGCTCTCTAGCATCAGCTGCAGCAAAACTCAGTTTCAGAAACTCAATGAACACACTCGTTAGGTCATTCATGGATAAATTTTACTCATAGGAGTGAAGTCACATGAGAAAACTAGTGTTCTTATATAAATATTTTAAATTAACAACATGTATTAACAACAGGGAAGTGCATGGTAGTGTACATTTACAATACTTGATGTAATCAATAGATGTGCTGTCTCAGTTCCAGTCATTGTCAGAAACCATATTGGAACTCAAATCTGTCTATACTTATCTGTCCTACTACATCATGTTTAATTTCTTTTTAGAACAGTTAGGCATTTTTAACCAATGTTAAAACTGTGGGACTACTTTGCGAGTAAATGCGTGCTCAATAATGCAAACTGACATATAATGGAAACAAATGGTATAAATAATTTGAGACTACTTCCTGAGTATTTTCCATTACATTTGATTTGATAAAGTTTCTGAAAAGTTTCCTGAGCAGAGTTGCTTTTGAAAAAAAAACAGAGTGCCAAATAAGGCATAACTAAGCACATTTTGTGGCAGTATTGTGACCAACAAAGTTAGGGTGCAGTATTTCCACTGTTTGTGATAAACGGGTCCATTTAGTGGCCAAAATAATTTTGGCACTATTTGTACCTATCCAGTATAATTATTATGTTGTCAATAGTTTGATAGTTCAGTCTAGTTTCATAAATTATACTTATACTATTATACATGAAACTGTTCCAAAGTACATTTTGTTCCTTGATTGATGTGTTTGACTGCTACATACATTGGTGTGGCTATGAATAATTCCAAAATGCCTATGATTAATAAAAACATTTAACAAAATATATACCATACATGTGCCATAAATTATTTGTAACAGATTCGTAACAGAATTAATTATTTGAGAATGAACAAGGGATTAGTTATTTGTTTTGATAAACAAGGAAGATTTGTTTTCATCTTAGCATGATATAATGCTTACAGATGGTTTCTGAAAACTGAGTTCTGCTTCAGCTGATGCTAAAGAGTATTGTCAGTGTCCATGTGTGTGTCCGGTTCTGCACAATAATAGTCTCAGACTGATGTGTGATAATGAACTTTTCCATCGCTTCAGTTTGATATATGCGTTCCAGATTAGAGATTTTTATTTTTCATAACTCTTGTCTTGTTCACATATGAGAAAGTCCATTGCCTGGGAAGAAAAAGTTCTTGGCGTCAGAGAGTAAGTCCCGTATCCTTGGTAGAACCAGTTCTTAATGTTTGTGAGCCAGTACATATTCTGGGAGAACCAATTCTTGGTGTATGTAAAAAACGATTTTTCCTGGGTAGAATCGGTTCTTTGTGTCTGTTAGAAAGTCCATTTCCAGATAAGAACCAGCTTTTTGATTGTCAAAGAAAGTCTGTTTCCTGTCTAAAACCATTGTTTAGTATCTGTTAGAAAGTCCATTTCCTGTGTAGAACCAGTTCTTAGTGTCTGCCAAAATATCAATGTTCCAAAGTCACACTTAAAGAATGAACTTTTTATAGAAAGCATTATTTTTGCCAATATGGAAGGATTTTAAAATAAATTGACTGGGATGATGGCCAAATAAACGTCCCATTCTCCTTGCTTCGGCAGATTTTTTGCCCCTGTTTAAGTGAAAAATTCTTCAATGTTTGAAGAAGAGGCAGTTTAAAGTTGCAAATATATTAAAATTGGAATTAAACTTCATAATCTGATCATAAGTATTGCTGGTCATTGAACAGCATTAATATCATCTGCATTTAGAAGTTAATTTTCTGTCAACATTATTGTTTTGGTTCCCCAAAATTGTAGAAAAACATAGAACTTTGGCCCCTTGCAAGGCCCCAGTCCCCACGACTCCAGAGAGGGTCCTGAGTTGATGATGAAGAGCGCCAGAAAAAACAACACAATAAGCAGTAATAATAATGGCACACAGTGTTGTCATCAGGCCCAAAACTACAGATGCTTTAAAGGAACTTGTTCACAGACTTTTGTATTCTTGAAGTATGCCATTAAATGTCTTAACTTGACAGATTTAAGCATCGGAAATATAGAGCTCAAGTATGAAAGCAAGAAAAGGATTTTTATAAATAGATAAGAAAAAAATTCAGTCCCACCGGGACCTCCTGTTTAAAAGGCTATATTGAACATTATTTAATCAGTTGATTAAACCAGAAAACAATAATATGATTTTACTAGCAATTGGCATTAGAAATGAACAGATTTGAACTGAATTCTAACATGACACTCGCTAATTTTTCTATAAACAAGGAACAAAATGATCGTGTTTATACTTCTGAATAAACAACGCAAAAAGAAGTCCCGATTCTTAGTGGAGCAAAGTAACAAAATACATGTGTAGTTCCAATTACAATTGTGAAAATATATGTAAAACCATGTTAGAATCAAAATAATTTTCGCATTATCGTTGTTTATCGGCCAGTTAACAACTATTTGTCGTTCTGATGCATGCTATTAAACAACTCAGGCTAGCGCCCTCGTGGTTTATTTCCTACGCATCATAACTCTATATATGCCGATAAATCGAAAAATATTTCTTAATTTTAAAATGAACTGCAGGGACTGAAAAATCAGTTGCCCTAAGTCTGTAGGCCGCCAAACATTTCCAACAGGCTGCCAAACATTTCCAACAGGCTTGTACATTTTTTTAAGCAAAATGTCATCGGTTACATGTATACTAAGTAAAATAGGTTCTGCAACAGTATATAAAACTTAATATATTTCATCGAGTTATTATTAATGAATAGCATTTCATTACTTTTCATAGTACTGGTCATCGTGCTAGGCATAAATGTCACAGTGTTATATTAAAATGACACATACCCTGTAAACTATGTCGAGTTTCCACTTTAAGATGCATTTTAGATTTGCTGATATCCTAGTTGCTGCTAAATGTATTTTACTTAGTATATATATAAGCCGTGCTTAGTATCTAAGTATCTGTATAGTACGTTATTATTGTCCCATCAATTGTGTAATAAAAATGCCAGTCAATAAATTGGCTATAATTAATGTATTAGGCCAATATTATATTAATCTGCCTTAAGTTAAGCCCAGTTTACACAGTCTGCTCTTACATTTCTGTCTAAGCAGATCAGCTAGAACATACCTTGTAAATTAGGGTTGCTGTTGAGGTGCAAATCAGGACAATTAGAACCTGCTCTACTTCGTCTAGTTTGTCCAATCAGAATTCACCAAGATCTTAACATATGTACCAATCATTGAAAATGACTGATATAATCTAGGCAGTTTTTATATGATAATATGATATTTATTTAAATTGGACAATGCCTGGCTCGAAGGTTTTTGAATACTATGTTGAATTTATCTATTTACCGAAATGTCTTGAGACCGATTTATAATATAATTTTTGTGACCGATAGTCTTGAGACCGTACTGTTTTGTGACCAATTTACTATTGATTTGAACCAAACTTTTTGATGTCGGCTAACTAGAATTTTGAAAAAAATGTGTTGGATCCAATCGTCTTTAGTGATATTATTGGAACCCAAAATTCAATATTTAAATTTGAGCTCTTTATCCTAAACTATCTGCTATTTGGTTTATCATTTAGATCAGAAATTTAGTCGATTTCATACACAATTATATGAGTGCTATGAAATATAAAAATCAATCGCCGGGTTCATTATTAAAGCTGTTTATGAAAGAAACGTTACTTTCACACGTTAGGTCACAATCACTGTCGCAGTAGCCCATACCACGATATCTCGTGGCAAAATATCTTGTCTTGCTTCGTGGTTCGCGCAATTCTCGTGCCTCGCGTTCAATGGTCGAGACACGAGATGCGAAGCGAGACACGAAGAGATACACGATATTCAGGCGAGACGCGAAGCGAGGCACGATATTATATCGTTCAAATATCGCCCCAATCTCGAGTATCGCGGTAAATTTTCAAACCACGATACAGGAAACACGAAGCGAGACGCGAGAATCCAGCGACATGCGAAGCGAGGCACGATATTGTATCGTTCAAATATCGCTTAAATATCGAGTCTCACGTCTACCGGTGCACCAGGAATTAATTACGTTGTAGTTGTTTGATATTATTTTGTAAAAATATGATGATGGTGATGATGATGATGATGATTATTATAAGTTACACCGAAGTTGAGTTGACACCAAAGTGCGTTGCTACATAGGACAATAGGGCAATGCACCTATCTGCTTTAGTGCATGATGCAACCCCACGTCGTGTTGACCTACTTTCAGTGTGTGAAATTTAATTTGAAGAAGGCTTTTAGTACACATATGATGATGATGATGATGATAATGATGGTGATTTTAAGTTACACCGAAGTTGTGTTGACACCAAAGTGCGTTGCTACATAGGACAATAGGGCAATGCACCTATCTGCTTTAGTGCATGATGCAACCCCACGTCGTGTTGACCTTCTTTCAGTGTGTGAAAGTTAATTTGAAGAAGGCTTTTAGTACACAACTATTTAACGACACAGAATTTATTGCAGCCGCAGTTTCCTCAAGACGGATGGGCGGACGGACGGACAGACAGACAAAGAGACAGTCTGAAAGAGAGACAGACCGTTACTTCTACAGCAACAGGCTTTTCGTAAAAATATACAATAAGCATAAATAAAACGTAGTCATCATTATAGTTCAAACAGAAACAGTTATCAAATCGAGAAGAAATAGCCACAAAGCAGCAGTATCATCCAGGCGAATGGGTGGACTGACAGACAAAGAGGCTGACAAACAAACAGGCAGACAGACAGTGGACTGGGCCGTCATGGTCTGGGCCGTCAACGACTTGGGCCGTCCTAACCCGCATTCGTTCGTTAGGAAAAATAGTGTTTCCCTGCATTGCTTCCCTGCTTTGAAACCGCGAGACTCGATATTCGGGCGATATTTGAACGATATAATATCGTGCCTCGCTTCGTGTCTCGCCTGAATACCGTGTATCGCTTCATGTCTCGCTTCGCATCTCTTTCCTCGACCTCTAAACACGAGGCACGACAATTGCGCGAGACACGAAGCGAGGCACGATATTTTACCGCGAGACACGAAGCGAGACACGAGAATTGCGCGAAACACGAAGCGATACACGATATTTTGCCGCGATATATCGTGGTATGGGATACTGCGACAGTGCGAGATCTCGTGTTACAATATCGTGTCTCGCGGGAATATCGTGTCTCGCTTCGTGTTTCGCGCAATTCTCGTGTCTCACCCTCGCCGTAAGAGGCACGGTATTTCATATGGCACTAACCGGATTCCTTAGTTTTCCTCTATACATATGTCTATAGGAGCGTGCTTTTTATTTAAGGATTGAATTTAATTTTGGTGCGTTCATGCGATTATGAACGCAATGGTCAAACTGGCAAATCCATCACTATTGCGTTCATAATTGCATGCACGCAACCAAAATTAATTTCAATCCTTATATTTACATTATATGTGGGATGATTTCATAGCATTCCTTTATATTATTTTTGTTTAACATGCAGTTCAGTGCCACTATAAGAGAAATATCACGCACAGCAGTTTTCTTGTTGGAACAGCGAAGTACCACCACTTGTAACCTAACAACACACAATAGAATGCAAACTGCGTTTAATAAAATTGTTCCCTACAAAAATGTCATTTTCTCCATAGTTTACATTCAATTTTCTGCGACAAATGAAATTTAATGTAAACATTAGGAGTCATAACATTTTTTATTTTCCTTGCATAAATCATATCGCTACAAAACTAAAAAAGATACTTAAACAATGCGAAAATACCTGTGACATCAAGAAGAGCTGTTATTTCGGCCGGTATAGCCAACAAGCACCAAACATTATTCATGCTTTAGAAAGATTAATATAAAATAAGAGGTGCTTTATTAGTACGACAGTTTATCCACATCATGAATACTTCTATACCAAAGTTGAGTTCTGACACTTAAAAATCACACAATTCCTAGGCTGAGAGTTTAACACATCCTGGATAATCCTGTTTTATTATTAACACAACAGATGAGGACTTAAATGCTTTTAAATGCTTTATATCCACACCATACATCCACATTTTCACTCGGCGACCAAAGTGCAAAACAATCCACAAATGACATCACTAAACAAGTGATGACGTGAAAACTAGGTCATCGATCAATATCATCCACACCGGCGTATCTAAGCTCTTTTCTTTGCCTGGGCATGGCTTGTATTAGAAAGGATAACATTTTAATATAAATCTAAAAATGCATTTTTTTCTTATTGTACATGTTAAACAATTCATCATTATTAACTGTGATATAAATGCACAATAAATTAGACGATCTAAATGCATATAGCAAATAGACACATCAATGTGAAATCATATCCATTTTAAAGCTATGTTCCTGAACCGATGTTACGTCATAGAGATTTTCTGTGGTCGCTTCTAAGAAAAGTAATGTTTACCTTAAATACCATAACATGTCCATAGTTCTGGCTAGCGAAATGGCTTTGTTTAATAATACGTACTACTTGTAGACCTTGCATGATAGAAAACTATCGAACAAAAGTGAAAAAAAATGTCAGTAGAAGAACTGGAACGAAATGTTCAATTGTTCATGTATATAAATTATAAAAACATTTAATCAAACGTCAACAATAAATGCAAAAAAGAGTAACATTGAACAGGATAAGACAGCTTAGTTCATGTAAATATTCTCGTCGAAATATAATTTCCTTAAAAATAGGACACGCAGATATTACTACGCCGGTGATAAGGCATTGCGTTCATGCGATTATGAATGCATACCCCTTCCATATTAAAATGCCTATGCAATGTAAATATATTTGAAACATCGTAAGTATTCTGGAATGACATCACTTTTTCATTTACGTTTTTGGAGCGTTTGATTGCTTAACAATTGTTATTTTTACATGAACACGTAACAAAAAGAAAACGTTTTTGAATTGCGGCATGTTTGATAGATTGAAGTTGCAATAGCAACCACAACAGACGAGAGTTTGTATTATCATCTGCGAAATTAAAATGCTTGAATTCTACATACGTTGTTTTTGTTGCAAAACATATATAATCGTAATTCATGGAACATAAAAGAAATATTGCAATTGCCCACGATCTTCTGGATTGCCCTTATATATATACTCAATGCGACTGATTTACGAACACGGATAACTAGTTAGGAACGTTTGAACACATGTGGACTGGTTTCCTACGAATTCTGCTGAAGCCGCCTGGTGCCAGTGTGCGTTGATTGCGTAGCATTTCCCATTCATTGCAACTGTCGACTCAATCCATTCGGGACTGTTATGTTTATTGTAAATAATGATTGTTCAGACTAATGAATTCATTAATTTTGTCTGTAGCTATTTACATTAAACTCGTTTCCTTTAAGCAACTGTCTGGCGCGTTGCACAAAACTTGAAAGCTGGGTCGCTTTCGTTATTGCTATAATTTATGAAAATGTTATTTTCTAGTGTTAAGTGTTACCGAATTCGTATTGTTTCACTGATAAACATTGTGTTGAGGGGATGTGATGAGTAGTTGTGATACATGGTTGTAACGCGAGGATGTGACGCATGGTTGTGTTGCATGTATGCGACACGTGGTTGTGTTGCGTGTATGTGACTCGTGGTTGTATTGCGTGTATGTGACGCGTGGTTATGGTGCGTGTACGTGACGAGTGGTTATGTTGCGTGTATGTGACGCATGGTTATGATGCGTGGATGTGACATGTGGTTGTGTTGCGTGGATGTGCCGCGTGGTTATGTGCGTGTATGTGACGCGTGGATGTGACGTGTGGTTGTGTTTCGTGTATGTGACGCGTGGTTAGGGTGCGTGGATGTGACCCGTGGTTATGGTGTGTGGATGTGACCATTGGTTATGGTGTGTGTGTAGATGTGACGTGTGGTTATAGTACGTGCTTATGGTGTGTGTATGTGACCATTGGTTATGGTGCGTGCATGTGAAGTGTGGTTATGTTGCGTGTATGTGACGCTTGGTTATGCTGCGTGTATGTGACGTGTGGTTGTGTTGCGCGGATGTGACGCGTGGTTATGAGCGTGTATGTGACGCGTGGATGTGACGTGTGGTTGTGTTTCGTGTATGTGACGCGTGGTTAGGGTGCGTGGATGTTACGCGTGGTTGTGTTGCGTGGATGTAACGCGTGGTTGTGTTGCACGGATGTAAGGCGTGGTTGCGTTGCATGGATGTGACGGGTGGTTCTGTTGCGAAGATGTGATGCGTGGTTGTGTTGCATGGATGTGATGCGTGGTTGTGTTGCATGGATGTGACGGGTGGTTGTGTTGCATGGATGTGACGGGTGGTTATGTTGCATGGATGTGACGCGTGGTTGTGTTGCACGGATGTGATGGGTGGTTATGTTGTGAGGATGTGATGCGTGGTTGTGTTGCACGGATGTGACGCGTGGTTGTTTTGCACGGATGTGACGCGTGGTTGTGTTGCATGGATGTGACGGGTGGTTATGTTGTGAGGATGTGACGCGTGGTTGTGTTGCATGGATGTGACGCGTGGTTGTGTTGCATGGAGGTGACGCGTGGTTGCGTTGCATGGATGTGACGGGTGGTTGTGTTGCATTGATGTGACGCGTGGTTGTGTTGCATGGATGTGACGCGTGGTTGTGTTGCGTGTATGTGACGCGTGGTTGCGTTGCATGGATGTGACGCGTGGTTGTGTTGCATGGATGTGACGCGTGGTTATGTTGTGAGGATGTGATGCGTGGATGTGACGCGTGGTTGTGTTGCATGGATGTGACGCGTGGTTGTGTTGCACGGATGTGACGCGTGGTTGTGTTGCATGGATGTGACGCGTGGTTGTGTTGCATGGATGTGACGCGTGGTTGTGTTGCATGGATGTGACGCGTGATTGTGTTGCGTGGATGTGACGCGTGGTTGTGTTGCGTGGATGTGACGCGTGGTTGTGTTGCATGGATGTGACGGGTGGTTATGTTGTGAGGATGTGACGCGTGGTTGTGTTGCACGGATGTGACGCGTGGTTGTGTTGCATGGATGTGACGGGTGGTTGTGTTGCATGGATGTGATGGGTGGTTATGTTGCGAGGATGTGACGCGTGGTTGTGTTGTGAGGATGTGACGCGTGATTGTGTTGCATGGATGTGACGCGTGGTTGTGTTGTGAGGATGTGACGCGTGGTTGTGTTGCACGGATTTGACGCGTGGTTGTATTGTGAGGATGTGACGCGTGGTTGTGTTGCACGGATGTGACGCGTGGTTGTGTTGCACGGATGTGACGCGTGGTTGTGTTGCACGGCTGTGACGCGTGGTTTTGTTGCATGGTTGTGTTTCGTGACCAATTTGCATGTTTAGTTATCTGAAATTTTAGTTAAGAATAACATAAAACTAATTATATGGGCCCTGGTATCCTTATTGCATTTAGTACAAAATAATAAGAACTCACGCGAGAGCGCCTTTAAAGTCTGTAATAGGGGAATGTGTACTACCTGTACATTGTTACAAAATCTCCGTATGGGAATGCACGAGTTTTTACAGCACAGCAGTCGTTAAAGTAACGGTACACTAGTTTCATGTACGCATTGTGTAGTGTAAACACACAATTATAGGTAAGATTTCAAGTGTTTTGGACAGTGTATATATAGATGTTGGATAATTCTGACAGTACAATGTGGAAATTTCGTAAATTTGGAATTTTAACGTATAGTGGAATTTAATTTTATAAATTTGTTCAGAACATGTTCAAATACAAATTACTTTTTGGCCTTACGGCGATATGTGAATATTTCTTTATTATAAACTGTATTATTTGTGAACTTTTTGTGCATGTGAAACTAAATGGAAACAAGAACGTGGACTGTGCAACGCGGCGGCGCAAATGTGGGGCAGTTGAAGACATCAATGATAAGTCTGTATTGTTTATAATATGAACATAGTGTAAAAATAGGGCATCGGTTTCCAAAAACGTTCTTTATATAGTGTCTGAACTTGGAAACATGTGACTGAGCTAGCGTGATTGTGGTTGTGTATTTGCAATAACATTCTGTTCGTACGTTATTTCCTCCTTTATGGCGAAAATGTATACCGCGTTACTTTAAGTTTGAGTAGTTGTTGATTTATAACAAACGTTGTGACATACTAGTACGCTAGAAATGTACTCAAGTCAACACATTTTGTCAGTTTTGTTCGTCAACAATCCATACAGTTGATCATATTGCGAGTTGTTTATCAGTGTGTGTAAAAATATAAAATGTCAGAATCTCGATTTTCCAGTTATTTGCATATTGTATACCGGTAGATTTCGATATGTAACGAATGCATGCGTCTGAAATCGAATTAAACTTGATTTGCGAGTTGTAATTCGTGTATGTAAGGGCGCCATATACTCAAATCGATGATATGTTTGCACTTTTTTGCCCTACTCAAAAATATAATTTTCCATTTTTTGTGAAAAAAAAAAAATCATGAAATGTAAGCGTTATGTCCCATTGAATGAACTGCTTTGATTGAAACTGTAATTCCCAAGAAGAAATGCAACAGTCGTATAAATGCAAGTTTATGTTTTACATGTCTAACTTCTAACATGACACGCGCAGAGTTTTCTACAGACAAAGAACAAAATTCACCGTTCCGATGTGGTATATTAAACCAGCCATTGTTTATTAGCCAATAAGCAACTCGAATAATTATTTCTTAAACATTCAATAGTACAACATTTGTTTATTGTGTTCTTATCAGTGGGTATTGTATTGCATTGATTGTTGTTGAAGTGGATTAAATTATCACTTTAAATCTATTTCTGTTAGAATAAATAGTTTAACACTGGCTTCGCTTTTTATAACGAATTAATTATTTAAGAAATAAGTTTTAATTTATCAATGTTTTTTGGCCAATACACAACGATTTGGAGTTCTGATGCGTAGGAATTTAACTAGGAGGGCGTTAGCCAAGTGGTTTAATAGCCAATAATCGGAATGACAATGAGTTGTTTATTGGCCGATTAACAACAATAATACAAAAATTATTTCGATTCTAACATGATTTGACAAATATTTTTACAATTGTAACGAGAACTACATTTTACTATGCTCCCATTGGATTTGGGACTACAGTTTTGCATTGTTTATTGGGTAGTTTAACAACGATAATTGTGTTCTTTGTCTGTAGAAAAATCAGCGAGTATCAAATTAAAATGTTAAATAAGCACAATGTACTTATTTCGGAACAAGGTGATTATATTTAATAGTGTTAGCGCTGTAAAATTATAAACATCCGTAATTCAGATTTGTTAAGAACAGATATTCTTCTTGTTGTTTTTTTACTTTGTTACCGGTTTTGATCCATCCCATCCATATAAGGATATACATGTACAGAATATCTCTTCGTTACATAAGATCTTTGAGTCATTGCCACAGTTTAAATTACTCAACTGTTCTCAAGTACAAATCGAAATTCTTGACTGTTGATTGGAAACGTACTGTGTAACATTGTTTGAAATTGAATAATTCATTAAGAAATTATGAAAATTTCGGATAAACCGCTGAGGGAGTGTGTTTTGTGTGTGCCGAAGGTCAGCTTCCGATTCTTGCAAATGGTACTGTTGTCGCAAACATTAGAATCAGGTCTGGAATACAAAGGTCACTCCATGCTTGTTTACCTCTCATTGTGATACGAAATAGTGTAAAGTGCGGGAATCATGTGACACGAAGTATTGTAGAGTACGGGAATCATGTGACACGAAGTATTGTAGAGTACGGGAATCATGTGACACGAAGTATTGTAGAGTACGGGAATCATCTTACACGAAGTATTGTAGAGTACGGGAATCATGTGACACGAAGTATTGTAGAGTACGGGAATCATGTGACACGAAGTATTGTAGAGTACGGGAATCATGTGACACGAAGTATTGTAGAGTACGGGATTCATGTGAAACGAAGTATTGTAGAGTACGGGAATCATACTCTGGGTTACCTGTGTGATTGGTAAAACATGTATCTGGGGTCTCAAACTCTACTGTTCATTACAGTCCGTGTTTACGTTCACAATATTGAAGATGCTCAGTTTTATAATGTTAAATAGCATCCCCCGAAGCCATCCAGGACCCACCTCCGCACTGGCCTCTCGTGCAAACAACATCCGGTTAACGCCCCATCTTACTCCGGTACACGCGTGCTCTGTCGCCATTTGCGGTTACAGTGATTCGAGACTTCTCGGTGAAGACAACGTTAGTGAACGTCGAGCATGTCGTCTGGTGCAGATCCACCGCAATGCACGTTGTCTCGCCTTAATGGTACTCCAAATTTCGGACGCATTTACGTAACCGACGTGTCACTGATAGGCACCGGATGCTTGGAATTGTGACTCTCGCCGTTTCCCGTCCATTTCAGGTTAAATTCTAGGCGTATCTTGTTCATGTGTGGTAACATTCCTCTTATGTCGTCTGCATGGTCTGTTACACGTCCAGTAACGAGGAATTTATGACAAAGCGTTGTTATCGTCATCGGCTGTCGAAAATACGCCCGTGCTTTCTGTAATGATGGACAGATGTATGAATACCTATTTGCATCATGCAATTGAGTGTTATTTAAGAAATAATTCTCGATTTATCGTTGTTTATCGGCATATAAACAACGATTTGGAGTTCTAATGCGTAGAAATTAAACCACGAGGGTGTTTGACCGAGTAGTTTAATAGCCACGCATCAGAACGACATTGATTCTAACATGATCTGACAATAGTTTTGCAATTGTAATGAGAACTACATTTTCCTATGCTCCGCTGAGAATCGGGACTATTTTTTGTGTTGTTCAAGGGTAGTTTAACAACGATAATTATGTGCTTTGTCTATAGAAAATTTAGCGATTATCATGTTAGAATAAAAATAAAAAAGGCTCGTCGTAGACTTGATACCAATTGTTATTTTGCAGTTTAACACTAACAATCGGTCTCGAGTCAGTTTGGATTTGTAAACGTTTCATGTATAAACACGTGTACCAAAACTTTTTTAAATTGGACAATTATCTTATATTTGGATAAATGTACGTTTAAGTTATTGCTAAAGTCAATTGACAGATGACGTTAACTTTTAAGTCAGTATTTGGGAATAATCTTATCATTCGACTCACGTACGGCCATGCGTCGTAACACACGTACGGCCATGCGTCGTAACACACGTACGGCCATGCGTCGTAACACACGTACGGCCATGCGTCGTAACACACGTACGGCCATGCGTCGTAACACACGTACGGCCATGCGTCGTAACACACGCACGGCCATGCGTCGTAACACACGCACGGGTCCATTACAAATTCATACATTTAATTGAATTTGTTCTCTATTCTTCTCCATTTCGATATTTATATTGATGCAGGTATACATTATTATAATCCCATATTGAACATTATCTTTTCCTGACATGTTTTAAGATCTAAAGTATTGAATTATTACTATTATTTCATCGCGTTATCATTTGTGTACTTTGTGCACGTTTAGTGACGTTATGTATTGGACTGTCCGAGGGAGAGGTGTTTGTCCAGGCCCCATGTTCACAAAGGATTAACTGCAGGATCAAGATCAATCTTAGCTGATATTGATCTTCCAGCTCAATTGAGCGCATTCTGATATATAGTTGATGTTTGAAATAAGGCCATACGAATTTGATTCTATGTTTAGCGTCCCCATGATTTTTCGAAATTACCAACCAGGCAGGAAAACACAAATAATGAGTCGATAAAAACATTTTTCTTTCACAACTAATTCATGGCAGTGGTACAAGCTAAAGCAAATGTTTATTTGCAAAACTGTTATAAATCATCTTTATATTGGGAACCTACTGTAATACAGTATTTTAACCGTATACATTGACACGTTGCACACCATTTTTTACAACTATTGATAAAAAAAACCTTAAAGTAATTTTGCACGTTTTAATTTTATTTACGCTTTCCAACTCGATTTTTCACATTGTCAAAATTGTTGTGTTTTTTTTCGTTCAGGCATCCGAAAACCTACTAGCCCGAGGACGCTAAACATAGAATCAAATTGGTATTGCCTAACTTTTGTTATAAATTAAATAAACAAAAAAATAATTGTTGCATTTTGATTAAAATGTTCATATCAAATAGAAACATACTCTAAGAGGATTTCATAATCATGTATAAAATATAATTGATCAACAATTAAAATTGATCCAGATTTTTTAGTGAACGCCATTTTTGAGCCTGATCCTAAAATATCTGGCTCAAATTAATCTTAAACCTGAAAATCCGGCTCAACTTGTTTAGTGAACGCGGGGTCGGGTTGTTTGTTGTATTTGCAGAGTGATTCTGGTTCTACTTGCGCAATGAAATTCTGTCCGTAGGTGAAGTCCCACTAACATGAAATGTTACACTGTTATTTAAAAGGCGTGTAGTGTTTGCACTATTTGTAAAAACTAGTATAGAAGCTGTATAATATGAACAGCTTTTGGGGCATTTATTCAATGAGCCGTTTTACAAAATATCCGTACAAAGGAATACATGTATACGTTACTATTCTGCATGATTGTTGATGATTGAACACGTTGACGATTAAGAATCGAGCTGCCTCGTGTATATGCATGTTGTATTAATCTAAGTATAAATCGAAATATATAATTTTGACGATACATCAATGGGCTATATTCTGAAATATCTGGTCTTTATGCTGTATTAGCGAGCTAATTAACATTTTCGAGTCCATTCCCTGGGTAGATCCAATACTTGATGTCTTGAGAAATACCATTTAAACGCTTCCAGAGTCCTGACCGAACTCGTTATCTAACGATCTCAAGGCGGACACCATATCCATTCCGCGACATTTTTAAGTTGGCATATTTAAACCTGCGAATGAGTTTACCGGTACAGTTTCAATGTTTAAAAGAACAACTCTAAATTAGTGATTATGTCCTTTTAACAGTGTCGCTTAAGCTGTTATTTCTAAGAGATATTTGTGCAACATTCACACAAATACCTTTGTTACGTGTTTCAAAATCAAAACATTTAGCGCTACAACATTAATTTTGTTCAGAGTCTTTTTATGTGTTGGTATTTCCTTGTTTTGGTTGTTGTTGTTGTAGTGGATCATACTTATCATCATCAAATGTCAACTGAAGATATATTTCCGTTCTTCAGCCAGTAAAAGCAGTTATTGTTGTTTGAATAACTTCATTATTGTTAAATAATTTGTGAAAATATTTTATTTTGTGTATGATTCCCTGAAATGATTGTAGTCTAAAATCTGTAAATTAAATAAATCCGCATTGTAGGTTATGACCCGGTAATAAATAAGGAGCTGCCGCCGGCGTCTGTTTAACCCAAAATCGGGCAAAATTGGACACTGCCTCCCAGACAGAAGTTGCAGTCGAGCGGTGTTAGTTAAAAGGTTTGCTCATCGGATGGCGCCCGTCGAATTTTAAATAATACTTTAAAGTTAACGGTGACTGTGCGATTTATTCGGAGTTGTAGAGGTCCAAACCACGTCGGCCGGACACCGTACGATCGCTGCACGGCATTTTCTTGGATCGAGCAGTGGTCATACAATTTTTCTACTCTAAAAACATCGTCCGATTTACACTGCGACCATAAGGGCATCTTCCTGGCGCTGGCAGACACCCGGAAAGACAACGACGGATGTGCAGTTATCAAAAGGGTATCGGGCGGTGGCTGTAGTGGCACGGGGAGGCCCCCTTTTTGCATTGACTTGATACCCTTTTTAATACAACGACAATTTATATTTCTTAAATGAAACTTAAATTGTGAACACTTAACAAGGACATGCACTGCATGTGAAATTAACTCCAGCATCAGGTGCAACAAACCCCATAACTCTATTTTGTATTTTGACTGAGGAATGCCCACTTTTAAGATATATTTTGGAATTAAAAATTCTGTTTCAAACTCTTATAAATTTCACTTGAAACTTGGAATATACCCATGATATTTGTATTTTAAGAAGTTATGCCCTTTCCACTTTCCAAAATATGTACCAACTAAAATATTTTGAATTAGTCGAGCGCGCTCTCCTCTGACAGCTCTTGCTCGGATTTTGTGGTTGATTGTCGCACTTCACAATGGTAAGTTTTGGCCTCCCCACCCTCATAAGTGAAGCTTAAGTCGTTTACAGGTTTCAGTAGCAAAGAAATTGATAGTTGGTGAAAATTATTGCTATAACAAGAACAGTCGTCTGTAAGTTTCTGTCAATTTTGTTGTTTTTAAATGTCGTTCAAATGCAAGGTCGATGAGTATTACAGACTAGAAATCTTAATGTGATAATTCATGCACAGTCTCGCATAAGTGGCAAGAATTCAGCTATATTTATTTAGGACAACAGTCCATTAAGCCAACTTCGGAATGCGCGCTCAGGGGTTTCCTGGTTATTTTCCTGGTTTATTGTGCAATGCATACACTATGTTATAGTCGTTTTGTCCTGGCTATTTCCTGGTTATGTTACCGGTTTATTGTGCAATGCATGCACTATGTTATAGTCGTTTTGTCCTGGCTATTTCCTGGTTATGTTACCGGTGTATTGTGCAATGCATGCACTATGTTATAGTCGTTTTGTCCTGGCTATTTCCTGGTTATGTTACCGGTGTATTGTGCAATGCATACACTATGTTATAGTCGTTTTGTCCCTACTATTTCCTGGTTATGTTACCGGTGTATTGTGCAATGCATACACTATGTTATAGTCGTTTTGTCCTGGCTATTTCCTGGTTATGTTACCGGTGTATTGTGCAATGCATACACTATGTTATAGTCGTTTTGTCCTTACTATTTCCTGGTTATGTTACCGGTGTATTGTGCAATACATACACTATGTTATAGTCGTTTTGTCCTGGCTATTTCCTGGTTATGTTACCGGTGTATTGTGCAATGCATACACTATGTTATAGTCGTTTTGTCCCTACTATTTCCTGGTTATGTTACCGGTGTATTGTGCAATGCATACACTATGTTATAGTCGTTTTGTCCCTACTATTTCCTGGTTATGTTACCGGTGTATTGTGCAATGCATACACTATGTTATAGTCGTTTTGTCCCTACTATTTCCTGGTTATGTTACCGGTGTATTGTGCAATGCATACACTATGTTATAGTCGTTTTGTCCTGGCTATTTCCTGGTTATGTTACCGATTTATTGTGCAATGCATACACTATGTTATAGTCGTTTTGTCCTGGCTATTTCCTGGTTATGTTACCGGTGTATTGTGCAATGCATACACTATGTTATAGTCGTTTTGTCCTGGCTATTTCCTGGTTATGTTACCGGTGTATTGTGCAATGCATACACTATGTTATAGTCGTTTTGTCCTGGCTATTTCCTGGTTATGTTACCGGTGTATTGTGCAATGCATGCACTATGTTATAGTCGTTTTGTCCTGGCTATTTCCTGGTTATGTTACCGGTGTATTGTGCAATGCATACACTATGTTATAGTCGTTTTGTCCTGGCTATTTCCTGGTTATGTTACCGGTGTATTGTGCAATGCATGCACTATGTTATAGTCGTTTTGTCCTGGCTATTTCCTGGTTATGTTACCGGTGTATTGTGCAATGCATACACTATGTTATAGTCGTTTTGTCCTGGCTATTTCCTGGTTATGTTACCGGTTTATTGTGCAATGCATGCACTATGTTATAGTCGTTTTGTCCTGGCTATTTCCTGGTTATGTTACCGGTGTATTGTGCAATGCATACACTATGTTATAGTCGTTTTGTCCTGGCTATTTCCTGGTTATGTTACCGGTGTATTGTGCAATGCATACACTATGTTATAGTCGTTTTGTCCCTACTATTTCCTGGTTATGTTACCGGTGTATTGTGCAATGCATACACTATGTTATAGTCGTTTTGTCCTTACTATTTCCTGGTTATGTTACCGGTGTATTGTGCAATGCATACACTATGTTATAGTCGTTTTGTCCTGGCTATTTCCTGGTTATGTTACCGGTTTATTGTGCAATGCATGCACTATGTATAAGTCGTTTTGTCCTGGCTATTTTTAAAAACAACTGTTAGAAACTCAGAGATAATATATTTTCGGCGTTTTGAATTACTTTATTTTATCTGTCAAAAACGTATGGGAAGAAAATGAATTCCTTTCAGTGCACTGTAATCATACTGTAGAATGAACATATTTCTGCACGCTATTTTTACGACGCAGTGCCACATGTTTTTATGGTAGTATTAACTTAAAATACAAAAATGGATATCTGATTCGCTAACAGCATTGAAATACATCTTTTGTCTGTAAGTTATAGTATATTATAAGTCTAGAAAAATATTGTTTAATGTTTTTGATATGCAGTCACATCAAGGCCGTGCAAAAGTTTTAGACAACACAAATGGATTTGTGTTATTGTCAAACATTGCGTTGCACAGTGTAGTCAACAGCCACAACTTAAAGAGATGTATCTATACATATTTTTCGGACAAAAAAATACGTTTGAAAAATTCTCTCAAAACTGCATTCTTTGAGTGCTTTTGATTTAGTGACACGGGTGTGATTCTAAATCTATGATATAACGAAACGTGTCATGTTCTGTTTGTGCGGGCGTTTGTTTTTGTCTGTCGGTCTGTCCGTCTGTTTGTTTGTTTGTTTGCAGCTTTACTCGAAACGTTATGGACGGATTTGCATGAATTTTTTTTTCCAGGAAAGTTGATAATTTGCCAAACAACAGATGTTTGGATTTTGTTTGTGATCCGAATCCATGATATGTCTGTATCCATGATATGTTTTTGAATTATTCTTTATTATTGATGGATTATCATTTTTACATGATGCTGTATACTTTATGAGTGATTGAGCTGCCATGGCGGAGGTTTTCGCTCTCCATGTGCGACAAGTGACGTATATGTGTTCCTTAAAAGACAGTTAAAGTAATTCCTTTTGAACAGTTTTAATACATTGACTTTTTAGAATGATGCCAATAATATAGACCCAGTCCGCGTCAGTGTTTTGATAATAAATATCATAGCTTCGCCAGACCGATTGCGTGTTTTCGAATATATATCCATGGTTGAGAATCATTAAAATAAAAATAAAAAATACAAATTTCAGCACAAATGTATAACTATATTTTCCGAAGGTCTAACATATATAGCGCGTTCGCTTCAGCATCAGACGTTGTCAAAGTTCCGCTTGTATGCTTGTACATAGACTCGTCTTTCATTGCGGCCTCGATCTAGATACATGCAACTGTCGTCTGCACGAATAGTCGACGTCTACTCCATGCCGCATGTAGCAAGTTTTAAATGAACATGTCGTGTGGGTCAGGTCGAGCTGACGCGTAAACCGGAAGTTAACAAACCGGAAGCATGTGACTCCTACGGACCGTCTTGACCTATGTCCATATCTGTCTTCCTCCATATTGACTGGTACACGTGCACCCTGTTTTTCGACGTAGGAGAAGAATACGATTGGCTACTTGTGTGGCTCTTAACGAAGTTAAATATAAGTTAAAATTAGAATATGTATTTGCAACACTACATTGATAACAACAACAACAGCCACAACAACCATCTATTAGCTCTTGAGCATACTCTTGCTTTTTAGCCATATGTACAAATTGACACAATTGCTATACATGGATGAGAAAAATATGAAATTTGGTTAATGATGGAGCCTGGTTAACAACGAATATAAGTTACAAATATGAAATGCTAAAATTGGAAAGTGTGCACAATGAATACTAAACATTAATACAATTGGCATTACCGGTGTCAAAATGTTGAAACTATGCATTTCTTTATCAGAAAATCCAATTATAAAATTTCGGATTTTTTTTCTTAATTTTCGACTCAGGGCCTTTATAAATATTGTTATTTTTTTTTTTTTTCAAAAGAACGAATTAACCTTTGTAAAACTGATCTCTCGTCGGATATTGGGTATGAATAATTATGTGTTTAAAAAAAATCCCAAAACTTAGTAGCAGAATACCGCTAAGGGAATTATCAGTGCTGAAAATAACACTTTTCCGAATCTTTCTATTAGCATGTAATCTGGTAAGTTCGTGGCCTCGTAATTTTCTCTTCAATGACGTAACGTCGTGTGTCCGAATTCTATGCTAGTGTGAGCCGAAGAACAGCTTGACTTACTAGAGCACAAAATTGCGTAGAAAACATCGACAGATATATATACCATGTTACTTAAGTTAATTGCAGTTATTTGTGTTTTAAACTTATTATTTGTTAAAAAAATTCAACCCCTCGTGTTGTTAATAAACATTTTATATGTATTAATTTCATTAAAATCCAACAAAAATCAAAGGAAATAAATAAGAACATAAAATACTTGCCGTATTTTCATCAAAACCCAAAAATCAGTGGAAGGGCCTCCGCGTATGACGTATTAGTATTAGTTTACATTCAGATCAATTTAGTGTGATGTATTTTTATTGAAACAAGTACGGTTTTATGCGCATGCGCAAAGTTGAATGCTTAACACCCATGAACTTGCAGGTGTAGAGGCTATCTCAACTATAGGCCGAAAACCTGTCACTACATTTTAATAATAGGTTGACAATTGCTTTTTGGATGATATTTAATCTTGATGGTTACTTGATGTAAGATCTTTATTCGGGAAGGTGACAATCATTCTGTTTGTATTTTATGCCGATGGCCTTTCATTACCAAAAATGTTTGTTGTTGTTGTACGATCTTTATTCGCGATAATCCCACATTCATCCCATTAATTTCAAACAAAATGTTTTATAATTTATTATCGACTTAAAATCAACATGCATCTTACATGCAATGTAGCATGCATACTACTTTCATCTTTGTATTAATACTGCTACATATTTCAGATTATTAACCTTATCGCGACACGTTTCAATTATAATAATATAATTTTATTTATAAAAAGAAGTGCTTAGTCTAATTGCATTGCATACTGCCTGTTATAATTGTTGAATTTGAATGTAAATGTCAAGTTTTAAAACAAATTATTGATATGTTGTTACAGAAATGCAGGTCCACAATGATTCTGAAATTTGGAAAATAATAATCACTTTCGGTTGTTTTCGAAACAGTGAATTGCTAAACATATATAGAGTAATAACCAAAATCACGAATTTTCAAATGGACATGGACTGTTGGATTTAGTGGATTGTTTCGTGTAAAATAAAGCTGCAATGGATCGGGAGATCGGAAGTTCGAACTATTTTTTTGTTTTGCAACAATAGCTTGCAGTCAAGGACCCATCTCTGATAATTAATGTCAAGTGACAGTGACTACGTGTATCTAATTTATATATTAAAATTGACCTATCAGTATTGCATTATGTGAGTGTTTACGACAACCCAAATTGACAGTATTCGTGTTCTTTATTTGCTATAATTATACTGATTGACAAGACAATTCGCTTTCTATAAACGATACTTCGTGTCTCGTCAATGTTTCTTTTTTCCTACACGTCAGAAATTTTTCCTTTCCTACTCGTCAGAAAGTACCCTTGCTCGGCAATGAATAAGACTGTACAATCCCTGCCTCGTTCTAGACACGAATTGTTGTCTACACGTTTGTTCCACGTTAAATTTCCTGTTTCGAGATGCGGATTAGTTCGAGTTAATTCGTGGACCGGAAGCCTACAGACCGGATGCGATTGCTTCCGTATAGACCGGTACACGTGCTCCGAGCTTCTCGGCGACATATAGTGCACGATCTCCCTAGAATATTCAGTCGCGTTTGTCCCAGATGTCTCTGTTTCATTATAGTTTGGCGTTGCGAAGAAATCGCAAGTTACCTGCTTCTGTTGCTGATTAACGCATCTTAGATCGTAACGTGACAAGACTCCTCCGATATTTTAAACGAAGTTTAAAGGGTTTGGTCAAAGAATTTTCATATTTCAAATTAAAGCCTGGCAACACGTCTCGTTTTAAGAAACAGTCGCTTTAGAACTGTCGTGTGTGACGTTGGTCCTGCTTTCGTGTTTTCGTAGTTCTGGAATTGTATGATTTTATAACAGTTAGGACTAATACATTATCATCGTTATTGCTTTGTGTTTGTGTCAGTTAAACATATAAATAAACGCATGAGAGAGGCCGTGAAAAGTCCTATAATTTTAAGTGATTTAAAAAATCCTACAGCGTCGTTACCTGTTGGTTACTCTCTTGTCAACGCATAAAATTAGACTTTAGGCGTAATGATAAAGTATATTCTTGAAACTGCTCTTTTCTGAGTACGTTGTTTATTTGAATCTTTCTTGGTATTGAGCAACTAAAACTACAGAGTTCTTTATTTAGAACGATCTGTTAATGACAATAGCGACATTGGTACCCGGCATATTTGCGAAATAGTGTTTCTTGAGTCTGAGTCTAATTTTTATTCTTAAGTCTAATAATGGGATGGTGAATACGGGCCCAGATGTCAGGTTCATGATTATTACTAGAACTGTGAATTTGATATACATTACGTACAATCAACCATAAGTGTCGAAAATAGAGAATGGGCAATTGTTGACTCGACGTCGGAATCAGCAGTCGCGAGATTCCTACGATGTTATTAATTAGTTGGGTACTGCATTCAAGATTTATTTCGGAACAAAAATGAAACATACTTATTTTAACTGAAATTATTTTTGCACTACATCTACGTGTGTATCTTCGAACTTCCGCTAATTTTGTGTGCCATGTGTGCTCTTATATAATTTAAAAAATTGCACAACGAATTGTTTTGAATGAAAATATTTCAGCATTTGCAATAACAACAGAAGACAATTGTAAGACACATATTTTCATCCATCGTCATACATTTTAATGCAAACATTCCAAAATGAATCGATCTCAATATTGAACTTAGACAATAATTTTCGGTTTATCGGCCAATAAACAATGTTTTGTTGTTGTAATGCGTAGGAATTCAACCTTGAGGGCGCCCGAGTTGTTTAATAGCGACGCATCAAAACGACAAAATTATTTCGATTCTAACATGATTTTACATATACATTGTATTTTTGCTATTTTTTGCCCCTAATTGGAACTACTTTTAACATAACTCCGCTCAAAATCGGAACTTCTTTCTGCGTTGTTTATTAGTTAGTTTAACGACGATAATTTTGTTCTTTGTCTAAAGAAAAAAATAGTGAGTATCATTTTAAAATATATTATAACCTGGTGACGAAGCAGATTTATACAATCGAAACATAATCATATATTATGAAAATTGATGATTTAAGAAATATTTTTTTTTTATTTAGCGTTTTTGATTAGCATATAAATGCTTTGGAATTATGATCAAAAGGAATCTAGCAACGCTCTTGAGGTTCAATAACCGCACATCAAGGCGAAAACCTGTACGATATTAAAATGCGACAATTATTTCTATTTTGGATGATGTGACGATTGAGCTTTGCAACTATGTACATTCTACAGTGTTCCGAGCATGTTCACGTTCGCACGCGCGTCACCGCTGTCCGTCATAGTAACGTCATTCAGTATCTTAATCAAATTCATAGTTACATAAGATTCCTTTATAATAAGTGACAGAATGACGTCAGTTTTTAGACTATTTGTTAACGTTGTTTATTTAAAATTCGAACACGGCACGCGGCTAGTTTTCCGTAGATAAAGAAGGAAAATAACTGTTGGATATTGTGCAAAAAATTATGTGCGGAGCCTAATGTTCAAAGCTAGTTCCGGAATTTCGAAGAAATTGTTCCCTAAAATACACATGCGTACACGCGCGATAGCAAAATTGTGACAAACAAATCATTTCTGCATTATGTAGCGCAATAAAACCACATTTGTACCTCATATTTTATATTTTAGTTCACAATAACGTTTAAGTTTTGTTAATATGCTGTTAATTTGTACTTGACAATGTTAACATAATATTTTCACTGTATTTATCAGTAAGTATGACGCCATTTGCTCAATGTTCATCAATGAAGCTGACGTCATTTTGAATTGTTATTTATTGACGTCATATTAACGCACGAGTGAATGTAGCCTTCTCTGCGCGAAATGGGCGGTGTATAGATAAATATAGTTCTCATTCATAACCTTTAAAACTACAGACAATTGTTATATCAGATCGTGTTAGAATCGAAATAATTGACGGGTAAGCGTTTGTTATTGCGGTAATAACCAACGGTGTTTCGTTGCGATGCCTGTTATCAAATCACTCGGCTATCGCCCCCGTGGTTTAATTCCTACGCATCAACAAGAACAACAACAATAAGGTCGCAGTGGTGTTGCGGATATGGTGTCCGCCGTGCGATCGGGAGGTCGTGAGTTCGATCCCTACTCGAGGAGCGTTCAAATGATCTCTCTTATCTCTCTCCCAAGTATTGGTTCTACCCAGGAAACGGACTCGAGACCGTCTCAATAAGTCTCAGGCTTCGACACAATCGAGCTAAAATAAATAGGTTTAAACTTAACCTAACACCAACTATAAAAAAAAATGTTTAGGCCTAATATATCAATCATGATAGTATAACAGTATTGCACCCAAGTTAATTGCAACTTTGTTATGCATTGCACATTGTTTGCAATCTTTTTCTTCACTTTACTTTTTAGGAACCGTATTCCAGAAACATCATTAGTTCCGAGCTTAAACTATTTTCACGTACTGAATTAACAGCAGTTAATAATGAGTTAATAATTAATAAACACTTAGCACAAAGTCATCTACATATTAGATAAATAGTTTATGAAATATATAATAATAATACAATTATGTTTTTAAAGTTACAGATAAGATTTTAGTTAGGAGGTTTCTGTAATAGGGCCCCTGATAATCACAATACAAAATATTGTTGTTTGGTATGTTTACATCTGGATGAATTCTTATTGGTCAGTTTCGACTGCTAAAGCTGTTACATGTAAAGCACGTGCAACCAGACTGTGACACTATTGTAATCAGTGCGTAGCTAGACCGAAGGTGACTATACTCGCAGTAAATTAGTAAGTATTCTAAATGGTTTAAGCATTTGATAAATAATGTAAATCTAAAAAATATTATTTTCAAGATAAATGATTCAATGTGTCGTTATGTTACCAAAGATTCTTATGTTGTTGTTTTTTTTCGCGGTATTTGCTCTTCTTATTGCTCTGTAAGCGTAACGTGCGAAAAGAAGTATGCCTAGTTACGACCCTGGTAATCCGATTTGTGTTTACTACTTCGGTATAACAGGTCAACTTGGGCCGTTTCCACGTGGATTTCGATGAACGCTTTTTTTTCGCGCATCTTATTTCCTTCAAACTTGCATCGACGGTTTTGATTGGGTTCGGAATGTTAAGACGTCGATTGTGATTGGGTGATGTTAACTGCGCATGAATACTTTTAAAAAGGCGCGAACGCATCATTGTTCTTTGTTCCCGAGCAAGATGGATGTCATACAATCGGAAAAAGCGGACTACTTCAACGAAGAACTCCACACATGTGGTTATTATGGCTTATCATGTAAATGTAAGTCTAATACTGTTTATATTTTCAATTTGTTTAAATGAATCTTCGAATATGTTTATTCGATTAAAGTTAAAATTTAAAATTTAAGATTGTAAAATAATTTGTCACTGTTATTGTGTGCGTTTAATTGAGTGATTTATTTCAATTTTATATACAATTTCAGCCTATTGAGATTTTATCGTGTGTATTTTTGTATAATTTGCACTTGCAATTCTAGTTTGAATTTACGAAATCTTGGTATTTGGTAGCATATATACATTTTATTTTAAAAACATACACATTTCTTGTTCTTGCCACCCCCCACCCCCCACCCCATTTTATATGTCACGTGATTTAAACACGCCAATTAGTATCTGTCTCTTATAGACGCTTTTTTCCGGTTCCAGTCTTTGGGCCGCCAAGTTTAAAGGTTTCATCGATCTCGTGCAGACGCACTCCTCGCTTTAACGGTGCTTCTGTTTCCAAACGAATGCGGAAACGAGGCCGTTTGCTTTTGGATACCAGCAACAGATAAGTCATAATGATGTCACGTATTCACGTAATTTGCAAGTCTAGTTTTGATTTAAGGCAAATACTTTCTCCAGTTAATAAAAAATGTTTATTTATAAAGGATCTGTTCTTTAATGGTTATCTTTTAACCAGAAAGTGCGAACTCTTCTTAAGCGTCTAAAGCATTATTACGTTAAATATACCCTTTCGAAATTGTGTACATAAATGGCAGCTTTAATTCAAAATTTTGGCTTGGGGTGTACAAGAATTTGACTCTTGATACATGGACATTAGGCTATTTAGATTAAAATTATAAAAGTCGGAAAAGAAGAGAATTGTTTCATTGAATTCTCTGACCAAGGCCCTGTCAAATCAGGCGACAAGATGGAATGGGCGCCCCCAACGTGTCGTCTGGCTTGTCAAGGTCATGACCTGGGAGTTCAAAGGAATAAATACGAGTCTTTTCTGATGATCATAATATGGGATGGAATAAATATAGAAAAGCTCAAAATGCCAAAGTTTTAGTTGTCATTTATGTTTATAATAACAGTGATGATAATACTAGTATATATATAATATTGTTTTATCATAGTTGCATGTATCCACAATAATTTGATACAAAGTGTTGTATTGATTTGTCTATGTATTTCTGCTTTGTATTTCAGATGCGGTGACCGAAGTGACCGCTATGCTGCTGAAGTGCCGTCTCTTCGACTTCTACTCTAACGATGCTTGGGACAACACGAAAGCCCCGCGGACCAGCGACAATGGGGGCGGCGATGACACGAGCTAAGTTTTATTTTTGTTTTATTTTTATTTTTTAAATGTTATTATAGTTTGATGAGAATTTTCAGACTTTAGCAGGTGATAGCCTGTGCTCGAGTCCGAGGCACACAGAGTTCGATTCATATGATGTTCGAAATGGAGTCAGTCGACAATGGATAAGACCATAACCTGAGCTAAGTGTTATTTTGTGTTCTAAAGCAGTTACAAGATCCTTAACATATGTTACATCTAGGACTATGTATTTTACTGGATTTTAGCCACACATAAGTCACACAATTTATTTGCGATTTGATAAAAACACGTGCTCTCTAAACTGCAAAAAATTCAACTTTCAAGTAATTCGGTTTCAATAACTCAGAGAGGCATGGCCATTTCAATTTTCAAGAAAGAACTGTTTAAACCAGAGTTCGTTATTGTAAATGCCTCTTCAGCAGACGATAAACGATCGGACTACTTTCAGATGATTCACCCGCAAAACCGAGCTGGATGCAGACGACAATTTCGCTCCCATGACGCATGCGCAGGAAACCAATGGAGGACAACAGGACAACGAAAACAACTGATAAGATGGGCATGGGCAGTAAAAAAACATTGATTTTGAATAATCGTATAGAGCTATTGTATTTACTTTTGTTTTTATATGCGTTATACGCCTAAATATAATATAGAGAATTATCATAGTTCTATATTCAGTAATGTTTAATATGTTGTTTTAATGTTTATATATTTCGCCATACATTTATTGATACTGCGTGGCAGTAACGGTCAGTACTCCAACAATGGAAATATTGTAACCGTCATTGGTAACACTTTAGGTTGGCAATTATCATGTTTTGATTATTATAATTTAGTAGCCATTGTAGCAGTCTTTAGCAGCACACAACAACGCCCCTTTGCTGAGGACAACCACACCCCGTTGCCATCAACAACCACACCCCGTTGCCAACAACAACACAACCCGTCGCCAACAACAACTTCACCCCGTTGCCAACAACAACATCCCGTTGCCGAGTACAACCATATCCCGTTGCCAACAAACCCCACTCCCCGTTGCCAGCATCAACCACACCGCATTGCCAACAACAACCACACCCCGTTGCAGAGGAAAACCACACCCCGTTGCCAACAACAACCACACCCATTTGCAGAGGACAACCACACCCCTTTGCCGAGGACAACCACACCCCGTTGCCGACGACAACACCCCGTTGCCAACAACAACACCCGTTACCGAGGACTATAACATCCCCGTTGCCAACAACAGCAACACCCGTTGCCAACAACAACACCCGTTGCCAACAACATCGACACCCGTTGCCTAGGAAAACAACCTTCCGTTGCCAACAACAACACCCCGTTGCCAACAACAACACCCGTTGCCAACAACGACACCCGTTGCCTAGGAAAACAACTTTCCGTTGCCAACAACAAACCCCATCGCCAACAACAACACCCCGTTGCCAACAACAACACCCCGTTGCCAACAACAACACCCCGTTACCAATAACAACGACACCCGTTGCCTAGGAAAACAACTTTCCGTTGCCAACAACAACACCCCGTTGCCAACAACAACACCCCGTTACCAATAACAACAACACCCTGTTGCCGAAGACAAAACCCACGTTGCAGAGGACAACAAAACACCTTTACTAACAAAAACAACACCCTGTTACAGAGGAAAACAACACCTCGTTACCAACAATAACATCATCCGTTTGCCACATCCCGTTGTCAACAACAACAAGTCCGCGTTACCGAGGACAACAACACCTCGTTACCAGCAACAACAACCCGTTGCCTAGGACAAGCACACCGCGTTACTTAGACAACCACACCCCGTTGCCGAAGTAAACCACACCCCGTTGCCGAAGACAACCACACCCCGCTGCCGAAGAAGAGCACACCCTGTTGCCGACGACAACTACACCCCGTTCTCGTCATCAGCCACACCCCGTTGCCGACGACAACTTCACCGCATTGCCGAGACAAACACACCCCGTTGCAGAGGACAACACCACCAGGTTGCCGAAGACAACCAAACCCTGTTTCCAAGGATAACCACAACCCGTTGCCGACGACAACCACACCACGTTGCCGAGGACAACTGCACCCTGTTTCCAAGGACAACCACAGCACGAACAAACTTCGATTTATACGAATTTTGTTCATTTCACTTGACGGCCGGAACTCGATGAAGACGACATATAATGACGCATGCGCAATCGACCAGTTCAGTACAACAGGACAACAATACAACAGAACGTAAGAACAAATACCGTAAATTTTGATCATATGTTGTGTAGTGTACAATATATTTTCCTGCTATTCGTACGGTAATACAATGTTACTTTGTTTTGGCGGAAGAAAAAAACCCTCATGCATTACTTTCTGATAGTTTCATATAAATAATCCAGATAAAATCGTCAGTAATTCTTTAAGGTTAAAACAAAACATTTTTGTAAACAATAATATATATTATTATTATTCATATGGACGCACATCAACTTGTTTCAGACGATAACCCAACCCCAATGCACAACCAGATCCCGTTACCAAGAAAAACCACACCCCGTTGCCGAGGACAACAGCACCCAGTTGCCGAGGACAACAACATCCCGTTGCCGAGGACAACCATACATTGTTACCGAGGACAACGACACCCCGTTGCCGACGACAATTACTTCCCGTTACCAAGGACAACCACATACCCGCTGCTAACAACATGAACAAAAACAACACCCCGTTGCCAACAAAACCCAGTAGACAACCGACGACAACCACACCCCATTGCCGAGGCCACCCTTACCCCGTTGGTCATGACAACCACACCCCGCTGTTGCCGACGACAACCTTACCCCGTTGGCCATGAAAACCACACCCCTTTGTTGCCGACGACAACCACACCCCGTTGCCGACGACCACACACCCCGTTTCCGACGACAACCACACCTCGTTGCCGAGGACAAACACACCCCTTTGCCGAGGACAATCACACCCCGTTGCCGACGACCACACACCCCGTTTCCGACGACAACCACACCTCGTTGCCGAGGACAAACACACCCCTTTGCCGAGGACAATCACACCCTGTTGTCGAGGACAATCACACCCCGTTACAGAGTGCAATCACACACCGTTGCCGAGGACAACCACATCACGTTGCAGAGGACAACCACAGCCTGTTGCCGAGGATAACAACACCCCGTTGCCGAGGACAACCACACCACGTTGCCGAGGACAACAACACCCCGTTGCCAACAACAATAACACGTTGCCGAGTACAATCACGCCCTGTTGCCGAGGACAATTACACCCCGCTGCCGAGGACAATCATACTCCGAGGCCGCGAGAACACACTCGATTTAGACGATCTGTATACGGTGCAGTGGACAGCCGGAACTCGATGCAGTTTGCTATTGTTTGCTATACAATATATTTTCCTGCTTTTCAAACGGCAGTACAATATTATTTTGTTTTGGCACAATACAAAATAATAGTTTTAGTTGAATACTCCTTATAAAAATTTCAGTTCTTTTTTTAATACACAAATAATTGGTTGTTTCAAACCTCCACATTTATATGTCATGTGATGCAAAAATACAGCGTTCATCGGTCTCCTATAGACGCTTTCTTCCGGTTCCGGGCCGCGAAGTTGACAAGTTTCATCGATCTCGTGCAAACGGATTTCTCGCTTCGACGCTGCTTCTGTTTCCAAACGATTGCGGGAAAGAGACCGGTTGCTATTGGAAACCAGAAACAGATAAGTCATAACGGCATCACGTATTTACGTATTTTGCAAGCCTAGGTTTGTATTAAAGTCACTGCTTCTCAAATTAAAAAAAAACAAAACATTATTTCCGGAAAATGTTTAATAAATTTTAACTAGAAATGGTGACATTTTCTTATTATTAATTTTTATTTTGACTATATCAATTAATTTAAAAGTCGGAAAAGAGGGGTGTTTGTTTCTGTGAATTCTCAATCCAAGGCCCGGTCAAACCAGGCGCCAAGATGGAAACGGCGCCCCCACCCTGCCGTCTGGTTTGTCAGGGTCATGACCTTGGAGTTCAAAGGAATAAATAGCACTCTTTTTTGATGATCAAAACATTGGGGTTGACAAAACATTTAAAATACTTGCGTCCAAAGTTTTAGTTGCCGTTTGCGTTAATTACAATACAAGTAATAATAATAAACTGTAAATTAATGTTCTATAAAAATATATAATAATTTATTTTTTTTCAGCGTGTTACAAGACGTATTTTTCAAGTGATTGATATGCTGCAAAAGTGTCGTTTGGCTCCATGCGGACGACAACTAGATCTTGGTGCAGACGACAGTGGATGGCGACGATAACACGAGCTAAGTTAAATTCTTAAACTGTTGATTATAATTTTTAGGCGATGCTTAAGTCAACAAGAGCTCTATGCAGACGACATCCTAGCTAGATGCAGACGACATTCCGGGCGCGATGCAGACGACATTCCGGGCACGATGCAGACGACATTCCGGGCAAAATGCAGACGACAATGGGAGTTTGAGGCAGGCGACAACCAGAAGCCAAATTCAGTCGACAATGACAACGAACCACGAGCTAAGTTTTATTTTTAGGTTAGAAAGCAGTAAATTACAACTTTATAGGATCCCAAAGTATAGGATTCCGATGTTTCAATTCTCGCCCCATTTAAAAGATGCTTGCCCTATTTTCAAAATTTAAACTGTTAAATATATTAATCTCACTGGATTGCAGTCACCCGTTTATACAATAAATGCATTCGCGTTTAGGACAAAAGCACATGCTGTCTGTATATTACCTGTTTAAATGTTCAAGTAATCCGGTTTAACGACTCATTAAATAGACTGGAGACGTGTCGGTTAGAACAACAAACCTTTCAAGCCAGAGTCCATTACGCGAATTTTTTCTTTTAGCAGAAGATCAATTTGAAATACGGCCTTTTTTCAGATTATGCATGTAAGAAACAGACCACGATGTCTTCTTTCAAACGATGCAGACGACATACAGACCACGATGTCTTCTTTCAAACGATGCAGACGACATACAGACCACGATGTCTTCTTTCAAACGATGCAGACGACATACAGACCACGATGTCTTCTTTCAAACGATGCAGACGACATACAGACCACGATGTCTTCTTTCAAACGATGCAGACGACATACAGGCCACGATGTCTTCTTTCAAACGATGCAGACGACAAACCAAGCTGAATGAAGATGATGACCATGCCTCAATGACGACAATGCGCAGGAAACCAATGGATGGCAACAACATGGCAACGGAAAACAAGAGATTTGACTAGCATGAACGGTAAAAAGTTTGTTTTATGTTAAACTGTATTCACCCTTTTAATCACGAGGTTATATATTAAAATACTTGTTTTGCGGAATAGTAACTGTAAAGATGAGAAATTTCAGTGATTTCAAAAATTTCAGAAATTTCAAATTTAATAAAACCACGATACAAACAACAAACAGACCACGATGCAGACAACAAACAGACCACGATGCAGACAAGAAACAGACAATGATACTGACAACAAACAGACCTTGATGCTGACAACAAACATACCATGATGCTGACAACAATCAGACCACGATTCGATGAAGACAACAAACAGACCAAGATGCAGACAACAACCAGACCACGATACCTTATTTCAGACGATGCAGACGACAAACTGAGCTGGATGCAGACGAAGATCTTGCCTCCATGACGACAATGTGCAGGAAACCAATAGATGACAACAACATGACTACGAAGACAAAGCGATTTGACCAGCATGGACGGTAATGAGTTTGTTTTATGTTAAATTCAATTTTCCCGTTTAGACACGTGGTAATATAATAAAATCCTTGATATGCGGAAGTGTAACTTTAATGATGATAAATTTCAGTAATTCTTTTAATTCTAATAAAACGGATGGCAGTAACAATCAATACATTCGCAATGGAAGTACTGTAGTAGTGATTTAGGACACCATAAGTATGGTGGTAATAAAAACAAAAGCATATTTCATTTAGAAGAAGTAGTTCTTAAATCATAAAATATTTTCGTTTAAAATTTTCGTTTTCAATTGCATTGAGCAGCAAATAACAACTAGACCACGATGCAGACAACAAACAGACCACGATGCAGACAACAAACAGATTACGATGCAGACAACAAACAGACAACGATGCAGACAACAAACAGACCATGATGCAGACAACAAACATATTACGATGCAGACAACAAACAGACCACGATGCAGACAACAAACAGACTATGATGCAGACAACAAACAGACCATGATGCAGACAACAAACATATTACGATGCAGACAACAAACAGACCACGTTTAAATCAACAAACAGACCACGATGCAGACAACAAACAAACTATGATGCAGACAACAAACAGACCACGATAAAGACAACAAACAGATCACGATGAAGACAACAAACAGACCACGATGAAGACAAACAGATCACGATGAAGACAACAAACAGATCACGATGAAGACAACAAACAGACCACGATGAAGGCAAGAAACAGTCAACGATGCAGTCAACAAACAGATCACAATGCAGACAACAAACAGACCACATTGCTGACATCAAAAAGATCACGATGCAGACAACAAACAGACCATGACGCTGATAACAAACAAACCATGATCAAGACAACAGCCAGGCAACGATGAAGACAAGAAACAGACCACGATGCTGACAACAAACAGACCATATGAAGACAAAAAACAGACCAGATAAAGATAACACGATGCAGACAACAAACATACCATGATGCAGACAACAAAGAGACAACGATGCAGACAACAAACAGACCACGATGCAGATAACAAACTGACCACGATGCTGACAACAAACAAACCAGGATGCTGACAACAAACAGACCACGATGCAGACAAAAAACAGACCTTGATGCTGACAACTTACAGACCAGATAAAGACAACAAACATACCAATATGCTGACAACAAACAGACCACGATGCTGACAACAAACAGACCAGATAAAAAAAAGATTAAGAAAACAAACAGTCCATATGCAGCAAGAAAAAACAAACCATGATGCAGACAATAAACAGACCACAATGAAGACAACAAACAGACCACGATGCAGACAACAAACGAACCGCGATGCTGACAAAAAGCAGACCACAATGCTGACAACAATTAGACTCAGATGCAGACAACAAATAGCCCACGATGCAGACAACAAACAGACCACGACGCTGACACCAAACAAACCATGATGAAGACAACAGCCAGGCAACGATGAAGACAACAAACATACCACGCTGCTGACAATAAAAAGACCACGACGTTGACAACAGACCATATGAAGACAAAAAACAGACCAGAAAAAGACATCAAACATACCACGATGCAGACAACAAACAAACCATGTTGCAGACAACAAAGAGACAACGATGCAGACCACAAACAGACCACGATGCAGACAACAAACAGACCACGATGCCGAAAACAAACAAACCACGATGCTGACAACAAACAGACCATGATGCAGACAAAAAAACAGACCACGATGAAGACAAACAGACCACGATGCTGACGACCATGATGCTGACAACAATTAGACCACGATGCAGACAACAAACAGACCACGATGCTGACGACCATGATCCTGACAACAAACAGACCACGATGCAGACAACAAACGGACCACGATGCTGACAAAAAAACAGACCACGATGCTGACAACAATTAGACTCAGATGCCAACAACAAACAGACCACGATGCAGACAATAAACAGACCACGATGCAGACAACAAACAGACCACGATGCAGACAACAAACAGACATGTAGAAACTAACAACCACACCCGATGAGGACGACCAGAACTCGATGCAGACGAGAAACAGATTTTGATTTAGAAGAAAACCGAAAAACAACAGACCCTACGTGCAAGTATGGTAGTGTTTATACGTTTTACCTGTTTTTCATGAGGATTATGAAATGTAAAGCTTTGAAATTAAATGTAAACCTTTAAAATGAAATATAAAGATTTGATTTGCGTATGAGTGATATACATTTTAGTTTTAAATGTTGTTTTCATTCTTCTGTATTTCAGTATTCCATTAAAATGACAAATCGCTATTACAAGATAATAAAAAGATTATTATTATTTGTATTTACACGTACGCGAGCATGATGGCAGACGACAATCGGAGCTCGACGCCGACCAGCTCCATCCACTGTCCCCACTTACTCGGTGCGCATGCGCAGGAGACTGTTCTAGGACAGCTGGACAGCTGATTTATTGTAGCAATAGTCTATTTTCCTCTATTATATGATTCACACCCACATGTCATAGCGACTGTACAAAAATTAAGAATTAAACTGAATATATTTGACGTACTAGTAAAATGTTGTTATGTACGTTGGAAATAAAAAAAAAACACCGTGTTGTGTTAACTGCAATTAACAATAACGCTTCATGCCTTTGTTCATTTCAATAAGTTTTACCGTTTGCGTAAACGCATACGAATACAGTGTTTTGAAGTTTGCGCTGTACGACACAAAATAGAATGTGCTGCATTTTCTCAGCCGCTCGTTGTTACTGTCATAAAAGATACTTGTATGTTTAAAGTCTTGAACTTGACAGAAGAAAGGAGAGACAGACTGAAGGCACGCACACACGGACAGTCCGCCCCCCACGTCTAACTGCATTGTGCAGCAGAAAAGCTGTCACTCCCGCATTGGTCTTACCAGCCACCGACGAAGCTGTTCTAGTCGCAAAACCACTAACTGTTGGGGCGCAGTATCCATTTATAGAAATAAACGATGCAGGTAAATAAAAATAAACTGTTTTAGTAACTCGAAGGTTTTACAAATGATTCCAGTGTGGCTAAATGCAAATGACAAGCTTTTTTTTCAAGTTTTGACGTTTTCTTTTATGCGCAGTTTAACATCGGAATAACAGCGTTTTACGAATGTATTAATAACAATTATTCAGGACTAATGCTCTACTTTTGTTAAACAATTTGGTTCGACTATTCGAAAGTTTAAAAGTTGAATAAGATCGCTGCGTCGAAAAAATGTATGTAAGGATACTTACAAATAATTATGATGGTGGTCATAGTGTTCCGTTAGGGCTTCTCGTGATTTCGCTCTGTCGTATGTGTTTTCGCGTCCTCGCGCTTGTAATCCAAACGTCGATATTGCGGAACAACGAGAGGCCCCAACGGAACACCGTTATAGTGCCTTTTTAATGTTTAGGTATGATATTGTAATGTTAATACTTTAGTCTATTTATGTTTGGTTGCTTATGAGAGGATAATCCATTTACAGAAACTTAATGGAATCGTGATTTTCGAATTATAAACTGGCTGTAATTGTCGGTATTTAAGTCGTCTAATTTACCTGTATCGATTCGTCCATGTTTATAACGCTTCTCGCTTGCATTTTTCCGACTGTAGTGATGATTATGACAAGTGCTTTCAATGCAGACTAACAACCAGACCCCGATGCCGACAACAAACAGAAGACGGTGCCGACGACAAACGGGACGATGCAGGCGACAACCAGCGGACGATGCCGGCGACAACCAGCGGACCATGTTGGCGTCAACTGGCGTACTATGTCGGCGTCAACCAGCGGACGATGTCGGCAACAACTGCGGACGATGCCGGCGACAAACATCAGACGATGAAGGCGACAACCAGCGGACGATGCCGACAACAACCAGCGGACGATGCCGACAACAACAGGAGATGCCGACAACCAGCGGACGATGCCGGCGACAAAAAGGTAAACTTTTTTTTTTTTTTTTAAGAATTCACATTTAATATAGCTTCATTTGTTTAATTTTTGTGAAGACTACTTGTAGAAAACTGTGCATCATTTGTCAATAATTTGCAGGTTTTTATAAACTGTTGTAAGAATGCGATGTCATGCAATGGCGTCTACTATTTAAAGTCGGTACAATATTTTATAATCAAGTGAATGTTTAATAATTAAGCACGGCTTCATCTTGTAGCACGTGCTAGTGGCGGTGGTGGTGCTGCTGCTGATGATGATGAGGAGGATGCTGATGATGATGAATATGATGATGATGATGATGTTGATGATGGTTGAAATTCATGTTCATCTATATTCTTTTTGCAGAAATACCCTAAAAGAGAAACACAATTGAGTCTCGACCAAAAAGTTGGAAGAACAACGAGTGATCGAACACTGTCACTTGAAGGACAACACATGATCGAAGCGTCATAGGAAATCCGACAGTTAATTCTGTAACACTTCGAAAATGTAAGAACGACACATGATCGATAGTTCAAAGAAAAAGACAGCTCTAGACTTGTGACATTATATATTGAACATGTTCATAACATTTTTGTAACAAGAGAATATGGGATTGTAAATACGGAAAGGAATTGAAACATGTCTATTAAAAATATAGCCAAATTTATCATTGCTAAAATTTTGTGTTTACTATTTTATATATTTGTTCTATCATACGTTCGACTTGTTAATTATTACAACTTCAGCATTTATGATATTCAAAAGTTGTGATGTAGAGGATTTTTGTTTAATGCAGTGTAAGATCTTATTTTATTTCATAAAGTGGTCATAGAAACAATATTTTCACGAGTGGTTCGGCCACAAGTGAAAATATCTTGTTTCGATGACCACGAATGAAGTAAAATGCGACCTTACATTGTATTAAACAAATTTTCTTTTTATTTCATGCTTTGGAACGATAAATAACAAAAATGAGCTAGATATGCTGGAGCGTCATGTTTTTATGTATTATTACGTCATAAATATGACGTCATTATGATTCCAAAATTGTCGATCACTGTTGTGGTGGGAACATAATGCCACTCTTATTGCGTCGTTGCCGCTTAATTTTCTTTGTATTGAATTTTACTGTGCGTTTTCTGTTGTTTAAAAAGGCCAGTGTTTACATTGACGATTGGGGTATTCAAATACTTAAAAAAAATAAACATACAAAGTTAAAAGTAGTTCCATATAACCAAGAGTGAAATGACCAAACGTTATCATTTCACTCGACCCAGAGTGAAATTATCGGGTTATCATTCACTTGTATAATCCACTCATTCACCGCATAGCATGAAATAAAATTGTTTGTTTTACATTTATATGCAATTTCAGGCTGTTCAGAATTGAACAATTCAACGTGACAATAACATGTTACTAGTTAATGTGTATTATTTATTTATACGTTACTTATGGCTTGCTTTAAAGGTTAAAGACACCGAATCCGTATTGAATATGAACACTTTCAACAATTTATGTAGAGATTCAAGAATTTCCCCCCCAAAAAGCATATAGCTTTTGACGCCTTGTCAAAATTTAAAAGTTTTTTTTTTAAATGGTGAATTGTTCAGTTCCATTGTTTACATGGTTGGCGTTTGTTGTTTTTTTGTGGTTTTTTTTGTTGTGTTTTTTTATTAATTAAAATTGTTAAATCTTACGTTTACGGAATAATATACGAACGAAGACAATTATGTTGAGTGAATACTTAATTACGTTCACATAACACTATTTTTTAAAGTTATTTTTATTCTTAATGCCGATTTTGTGGCTTTAATTACACGTTGACATTTTAGCTGTGTTATACTTTCTTGTTTGTTTAGTATTCCCATCAATATGAACGTTAAATATTTTGTATTCTTGATTAGATGAAACACAAATTAATGAAACAATACGAGTACTAAGCTGCAGCCAACAACACAACCAAACCAGCAACATATTGGGCCATGACAATTAACTTATTGCTATAACTACAACATCAATTACAACAGCAACAGCTATTTTTACTACACTAACAATCTATTAATATCATAACGTGTGCTAACATTAATTATGCTTCCATTAACATCGACTTTAGCTGCTGCTGCTGCTGCGCTGCTACTACTGTTGCTGTTTAAACTGCTACAACTGCTGCTGAAACTGCCGATGTAGCTACTACCGTTACTTCTGCTGTAGTTCCAAATACTGTTGCTACAATATAACACATAATAATAATAATAATATAAAACTAAGGTAGGCTATAACAGTACAAATAATCACAATTATGCAAATAAAATAAAAATAAATAAAATAAATACAAATAATAATTCAATAAAATAATAATAATACTAGTAGTAATAATAATAATAGTAATAAAAAAAAAAAATAATATAAAACTTCGGTAGGCTAAACAAGGCGACCAGACGGCACGTGTAGTTGCTGTGAGAGTGTGGGGAGTCTTGGAAGAGAGGTGTGGTTAGTGTTGTGTAGGGTAGTGTACGGTAGACAGTGCCTCTGGTCTGGCCAGCCTTGTATGCCGATTGAAAAACTTTAAATCGATTTAAAACAGTAGGACGTAAATATTTAACATTTAATAAAAAATAACACATCAAATTAAATAAAAATCTAAAAATAAAAATATTGTTTCATTAATCGAATAACAATGATTTTGTTAAATGAGCCAGCTGCTGCTACGACTACTACCTCAACAGCTACTGGTGCTGCTATTGCACCTACTGCTGGAGCTGCTGCTGCTTCTAATGCTGTTGCTCGTACAACTTTTAATACTAATACTTCTTATACAGCTGCTGCTGGTTTTATTGCTGCTGTTGCTGCTATTGTTTCTGCTACTTGTGCTGCTGCTACTCCTGCTTTTTCTACTACTACTATTACTACTGCTGCTGCTGTTAACAATTAACATTAACACCACAACTACTACCACTACCACTACTCGTGAAGGTACAAGTACAATGACTTTTGTTGTTGCTCTTGTTGATGCTCGTAGAACTTGTTATAATGCCGCTGAGTATTTTACTTGTTTACTTATTTGTTGCTGGCATTTGTTTGTCTGTCTGTCCATATCTTAGTTTATAATAGCAACTTAACGCAAACAAGTTCTGATGGATTTGAATGCAATTTTCTTGGAAGGTTAACTATGTTTGTTCACAGATTTTTGTAATGTTTGTGGAAGTATGCCATTAAATGCCTTAGCTTGACAGATTTAAACATCCGAACTAAAGAGCTCATACATAATAACAAGAAAAGGATAAAGAAGAGAAAAAAAGCTGCTCCCACCAGGGTTCGAACCCTGATCTTCGGATCAAAGGCAAACGCCTTAACCACTTGGCCATTCAGATTTATATATGTTACTGCATCTTTCAATTTATGCAAGTGATCGACGTGTTGTCACGAAAACAACAAACATTCCAAATTATTCCATCGTTTAGCGATACAAACGAATTGTAATTTTATCAATTTCAACTTACTCATTAAAGAAACCATATTTACAGTATATGTCTATTATTTCGCTCCTTTATTTACAATGTCTTTTATTTTTGAAATATGTGACAAAAAGTTTTTTCATTTCGTGTAGGTTCGTGAACAGATAGGATACAGGATATTTTAAGTGAGACATCGGGCAAGGGAGTTAACCTACCACTGAACAATTCTAATGTTATGTACGCTCTCCGAATTTGATTAAATTTGACAGCAGAAAAGTGAAAATTGTATACGTGTGTTAGTACAATTTCTGTTTTAATTGATTTCATTGTTAGACCATACCAATTTGATTCTTTGTTTAGCGTCCTCGGGCTTGTAGGTTTTCGAATGCCTGAATTAAAACAAAAACAATTGTGGCAAATTGGAAAAAAAAAAGAACAAACAATACTTCAGCGTTTTACCAATAATTGTGAAAACACACGGAACTAGTCAATTTACACAGTTAAAATGCTGTGTTAAAGTAGGTTCCCAATATCAAGATGATATATTACAGTTTTAAAAGTTAACATTTGCTTAAGCTCGTACCCTGGTCGGTAGGTTTCGAAAAATGTAGACGCCTAACATAGAATAAAATGTGTATGGCTTTATTTGTTTCGTTATTTTGCTGACTTTACAAAAGTGGTTTATGCTTTTTATTTGTGTTAGCACCATTTTTTTTAGATTGCTTCCAGTATTAGTTATTTTTTCCACGGGTATATTTACATCAAATGTGTTTTGATTTGAAATATCCATCTTTGCATGGTAAGCTTATACAATAAAATAACTATTGTATTATGTGTATTATATAATAATTAAAAAGATAAACTAAGGAACGTTGTGTTTATTGTTGTATTCTATTTTATTATAATATTTATCATGTCCACCATAATAGAATGAAAACAAAACAAGTTGAAGACGACTGCGTATGATTAATATGTTTAATGAATCACAGAACCGAATGTTTTTAGACCGATTTGTCTTGGGACTGAACTGTCTTAGGATCACGTGAATCTTTAACTTCCTGTACAATGGAGGAAATGTCAAAACACAAATTACAGTTGCAGCTTATAAAAGGATTTAGCAATTAATTAGGACGTGACAAAGGTAGAATTTGATTGTTTTCAATTTCATATACAATTATGAAACAAATAACACCAATAAACAGAACTGACATGAAGTTTTAATAATGGAAACTCGAAACAAAAAAATCGTCAAATATACAATACATGTGTGAAGTTTCAAATTTAATATTTCGGTAAACGTCAGTAAATAAAACGCGCCGTCTTCCAAAAAATGCCTAACTGCTTAGTGCGCAAGATTACCGGATGCGCAAGATTACCGGACACGACTGTATACAATGCAGATTTACAATAAAAGAACACGCAGTAACTGGAACAAATTACAAGTGCAAGAACTGGCACTAGACCTGGAACATAGAAAAGCATACTTCTTGTGATTTGTGGTAGCATAACTTGTTAGGCACTCAGCAAATCTTAAGTTTATTTTTTATGTGGGCAATAATTGACAGTATAAAAGAGTTGCGGGACATACCGTTAAAGAAAAATATTTCGCAACTTCAACATGCTGAAATAACATAGTTAGAAATGAAATGTTGGTTTCTTACTTGTAAAGATAATTTAGGTCGTGGATGTTATGCATTCGAGTCTGTGGATGCGCATAATATGCGACTGACGGAATGTAATCAACACATTTAAATTTAAATGGCTTCTTTACTGACTATTTATGTAACAAAACAGTGAATACGTAATGAGGAATATTTTACTTCATTGAAAACTAAATGTGACCTAAGACATACTTGCCATATGTCTTGGATCGTCCAGGATTGTCCCGGAAATGCAGTGCACATCCTGCAGTCCCAGATTTAGTTTGTATGTCCTCAAAATCATAACAACTGTGCATACCTATATTAGATTATCTTTTGACAGACCACTAATTCCCTAATTTGTCCCCAAGACAATCATACCCAATTAGGCAACGTGTCGTAAACGAGCAATTAACATAAGTTGTCACATGTTCACTCTAAACAACTGCAAGCAGTCACCGAGTAGGTCCGACTTTAAGGCGGAGCTTCATTGCCACAGAAAAATCTATATTAGCCGATTAAAACACGGAGTTATTTCAGCTTGCCAATGCTGTGAACTATAGACCTATCTGCGTAATACATACGTAATACATATTTATACACATATTAGTAAGTATACATGCATCAGTTGATAACGAAGGAGTACTTATAATCCCGACCATAAATAAAAGCAGTTTACTCAATGTTTTCCGTTGTTCACAATATCCGCAGTTAGTTTGCTACCATAATAAGGCATTGTTTTAAACTACTTTCCTCAAAAATTTTCAGGTGAAATAGTCCTAAAACAAATGTTTTGTTATGCCATGTAAAACTTATGTACACGTCCGGGACAGACAGTAAAAATCCCGGAAATTCGCAGGCAGAGTCCCAGAAATGATCCCAAAAATTATGGCATGATGCCTAACAATGCCTTTAACTTGCTCAAATTCCTTCAAGTTTGTGGGTAATTTTAGGTGACGTCATATGGCACGACCACTTCATTGATTTTGTGCTAACATATCATTGATGAACTTGTTATTTATCATTTAAATTTAAAATGTATGCATGTATATGCTGTTATAAGTCGGTAAATTCTTCGAGCCAGAATTTGCAAAGAATTAGGACACATGATGTTGCGTGATTGTATCGAAAATGACGTCTGTGCATCATCCACAAACTTGTATAAGGCCACGAACTTACCGGAATAGATGCTGAATATTGTCATACACTCACTTGATAAATGTCACATAATGTATAAAAGCTTTCATTGAAGTGCTTGAATGTGTAGGCGTGCGTTCTAATACTACATTTAACTTTGTACCACAATGTTTTAGCTAGACTATTAAAAAAAAAAGTCGCCTTTTCGTTGGCGTCTGCTTCGGCTTAATGCTCTGGTTAAGGTTTGCGTGCAACAAGTACATATCTCTGTAACTACTACAGATATTCATTTGAAACTTCACACATGTCTTCAGGGTCATTATATGAGGCCACTGACGAAAGCTCATAACTCTGACTTGCAATTTAGCAGAAATATACCCCTTTTTGCACATGGAAATTCAGGTTAAAGTTTGCGTGTTAAATTTTGCTTGCAACAACTTCATATCACTATACCTTCCTGTTTATTTGACCTTCCGTCCACCCCATATTTAGTTTCTGCCCAAGATCTCTGGAACTAATATGTCAGATGCAATGAAACCTAACATGAGGACATGCACATATTGTTAGGTTATTCTGGTCTAATTTTTTTCCATGGAGTAATTGCCCTTTGATTATTAATAGGACATTAAATGGGATATTTTAGTTTCTGCACGTGATATCTAAACATGTTATGCAGCATACTTTGCAAGAGGACTTCCTTATATTGTCAGGTCCTTCTGGTCTGTTGATTTTTCAGGAAGTTATTGCACTTTGATGATAAATAGGATTTGTTAATATGACATTTTTTACACACTAGTTCTCAGGAACTAATGACTTATTTTAAATAAACTTCAGCATCTCTATCAAGAGGACATGGGCACACTGTCAAGTCATTCCAGTCGGATTTGATTATAAACATAATATTTTATTAGGATTTTTGTTATCCTGCAAGATCTCAGGAAATAATAACTCAAATTCAATTAAGCTTTATATGCAGCATTCCTGCCAAGTGCACAGATTGTTCTGGTTTGTTGATTATTCGTCCATTGTTAGTAATTCATCAATTATAGGCATGCTGAGGCGATACAAACTTATCTTTTCATTCAAGCTTAACCAAACTTGCACAGTTTGTGTAATACCATATTACTGATAGGTTCGATAATGGGCCAGATCGTACAAGGAACATCAGATTTATTGCCCAAATAGTTTTCATCCGATCTTTGCCAAACTTCATAAAAATCTTTATTCTAATAATATATCGACCAAGTATGATCAGCCAAATCACACTTGGAATTATGGAGTTATCACCCTTGAATTATCTAAAATTGGCCTTTTTAACCCTTTCTGTTTTATAAGTCCAACATGTTTTTATCGGATCTTCACCAAATTTGGTGAAAATCTTTGTGGGCTTAATATCTTGGTCTAGTTTGATAATGAACCAAATTGTCTCAATAACTTTCGAGTTATAGCCTGTGAATTATCTAAAATTAGCCTTAATACCTGTTTCCGCTCTCTAAGTCTAAGTTTTTATCCAATCTTCACCAGACATTCGACGATCAACCTAATTGCCCCAGGAATTGCTGAGTAATGGCCCTTGATTCATCTTAAATTGGCCTTTTTAGCAGTTTCCGCTTTTTATGTCCAACAGTTTTCATCCAATCTTCACCAACTGATATTTTAACCTTAGGGGGGCATAACTGTTTTACAAATAGCTCTTGTTTCATAGCACACTTCAAAAGTTTGAGCTAGGAGTGTAGGTACATTTTTTTTGTATATGGTAGTGTGTGTTGTAGTCATAGTATGTACCAAAGGGAAAGTCGCGCTTGGATGCCGTTCACTGGCAAATTGGTCTAGATATGTGTTTTACCAATTGATAATACGATTTTTCTTTTCTTGAGAGTGAATACTCATTATGGATATCCGAAACTCATGCTTTATCTGTCCATTTCGGCTGGGTCAGCCTTGTGCAGGTTCTGCTTGTCAATACATAAAAAATGTTTTTTCTGAAATTTCAGAATGTGTCCTGGTCTTAATCAGCAGAGTAACGGCGATTTCCTGCCAAATAAACAGTCTCAAGTGGAACATCGGCTGTGACATAATTTTCCCCAGCTCAGAATCATTTATGCCAGACAAGGCCTGTAGCTGCTGCTCAAACTGATTGGTACGGGTTGTGTTTGTTTGCCTTACCTTGCTGTACATTCAGATTTACATCATGCGTGTCAATACATTTGTAGAGAACATTTGTATCTGTTTGGTTGATTGTTCGTCCATTATCGTTTGGTGGTGTTTGTAATGGGAATGAGCACAGATCCTATGTCAACTTCTTGAATGTAGTGTTGAATATACATGTACTTTACTCATACAAGAGGGAAATATTTCAGTGGTACAACTAGATGGATTTATTTATTGAATCATCATTTCAAGCTATGTCTGCAGCCATTTGCAATTTCATGCACATACTATTTCACTTGATGCAGATAGTAGCAAAGTGACAGAGAATATCTGGTTTAAAAGGATTTAATTTGTGAATAAAAAGTGATAGCAAGTATTGTTTAAAAAGGCTGTGTGTACAAATATGTATCTGCATTTAAAAATAATAACATCAGATATTATTAAATAAAAATTATGAAGAAAAATCTAAAAATTCAAAGGTAAAAAGGAATGAAGCCCTCACGAGCAAACTGGTGAAAGTTCTTTGACAATTTGAGCTATTCTGTTGGTGTTTAGTTGAGTGTTGTTCCTATTGTTGCTGTTTTCACTGTTAATGGGACTCGAAATGTTATTATTTGTCAAGTGACATGGTTTTGAGCCCTCACGACCCATAATCAGACTTAAATTTGATTTTACTAAAGCAGTTGTTTTTTTTGTTTTGTTTTTTTTTTCACCTAAAAACGGCCAGTTTTAGAGAGTAATATGAATAAAAGCAGCAGCAATTGGTCATTTAAGGACAACATACAAAATATGCCAAAAACCATAGTGATTCTAATAGTTTATCTGGTGCTAAATCAAGTTTAAAAGATTGCAAATTATTGACTTGCCACTCTTTTGCACCATTTCGACTTAAACTATTCCTTTCACCACAACTATTCTCAGTATTATAGCTCTGAAAAATAAATTCGCCTGAAATTGGACTTTTTGAATGAATATATTGGAAAACCATTACGATGAAAATCTTACCATAATTTTACATACTGGAATCGTAAACAGAGTATAAATTTACGAAATAATGCTGATAAGAATTCACGAGTGTCAGGCCAGGTCGTCTTAGCTATACATGTTATTCATACTACAACTACTAAAATGACTGCTGTTACTGCTTATAATCCTTATTGTTTAGCCACACATGCTGTTACAGCTAATGATTCCAGGCTCTTTTGATGATGATTTTGGTGGAGAACTTTACAGTGAATTAACTAAAATCCACTTGTAACGATATGGCTTGTAATGATATATGCATATTACGACACTGATTCTAAGGTCCGGGACCCGATCCCTGTATATTTCATTTGATATTGGTCAGTGTCCCTATAACTGCCTTGTTAAAACTGGACAAAGTTCAGTATCAATAGAAAGACCAGTTCTTGCTAATGGCAATGTTCATGTACACATGCTGCGAGTAGCTCATCCGTGGTAAAATATTGGCTTCACAACCCAGGATTCTCAGGTTCAAGACCATGCTACACCCTAACATACTAACAGAGTCTTTGACATGAGACATTAACGTGAGGTGCAGTGTACTAGGTGCTTCTCACCGGGCACTAAAAGACCCAGGGTCGCCTCTGAAATGGGGCATCTCCTGTATCTCACATCATCCCCCATTATACAGCTAACGTGTCTGCTGTAATATGATTGTCTATGTCTGGTAATTCTTGTATTAATGACCATGTAACAATTTTATTTTGATATTTTAATATTGGCTTTATAAACATGGATGAGATTAATGAAGTATATATCTATATATATAGTGTAATGCATAATAGAAATAATTGTGTTGTGTTTTCGCTTACAAATATCGATGAAAGTGATGGATTTTGGGTAACTATGATGTTACCTTTTAACTTCACTCTTGTAGCAATACAAAAATTTCTTACAACATTTAAACATATTATTATTTGTTATTTCATTATTATTTTTTTTATCATAAGAGTTCTCCCCTGTGATATGATATGATTTGAAAGTAGCCAGAATAAAGTTACTGCTCAAAGCATTTATCAAGTTTAAAAATAATGAAAGATATGATTAGCTCTTACATCTTCTTAATCTTATTTAAATGTTGTTGTTTTTTTCTCTGAAGTCTTGCTTTTGACCAAACTTCTGATGTTTTCAATATGCATTTATGAGATCTAAAATAATGAAAAAGATATGATAAACAAATTTTAAAGTCCGTCAAAGTACGTTTTGACTTAATGTAGGTACGTGTTGCCCATAATTTGGTACGTTTCGACCATGTACGTTTTGGTCATGGTACGTTTTGGTCATGGTACATTTTTACCAGATCCCAGAATAACGATGCCGAGTATACTTCAGACTTCAGTAATGCTACAAGTACGAGGCACAGGTGAGGGTAACAATCATGTTTATTTATGTTGGGAACTATCTCTTATTGTAGTGTTTATATGTATGGAACATACCTGTAAATAAACATTGTTACAGGCATGGGTGAGTAATGCCTAGCTCACAATTAATCAGGCACCCATCCAATTTTCCTGAGTTTAAGGCATGAGCTGGGAGAACATAATCGGAGACGAATCCCCAGATGTATTATTGGCCTGCCAGCAATATGCCTATTGTTCATGACATTTGCCTAACTGTTAGCCCATTTTTGGTTCGCGTCCGGCCAGCATTTACTGCAATTTACAACTGCACTAGCCTGAAGTTATGACTTCACGATCCCCCTGCTACACTAATGCAGTTTACATGCAGATGTCTGCTTGATTATATGACATTATTTGTTCCAATGTTTTTGATTGTCAACTTGTGAAATTGAATGAGGAATTCATTAGGGGAATACAATTAAGGGGTAAATGTAAAAATGAAATATTTTAAAATGCATGTTTGCATTTCCTAGCAAGCGCTTATATTTGTTGTCAAACACATTTTAGTTGTGTAGCGTGTAAACTCCTCCCTTAAAATCGCCGCATTTGATTGGTTAATGAGATCGTTGTGGGCAGATCTACACTGTTCAGTCATTTGTCAGTTACACTGATGAAAGTGAGATCTTATTGATCAATACAGCGTTAGTTTATGACCCTTCGGTTAAAGATCTGTGCAATTTGATAAAAGGATTAAGGGTTGTCACTTTGAAAATTAATGCATGTCGGCGTTATTTAAGCATGTCGGCAAATGGCTAACTGCTTTGAAGGCATGTTAGTCCAGTCAAGTGAAACGGGCCTGCTGGAAACCTTGTACACTGTTAAATAATTGATAATTATATCATTATTTGGCATAACAAAATGCATACAGCTAATAAGTGTTGCCGTTATTATTCCTTATTTTTAAAAGATGTCTAAATAGCATTAAATGTGTATAATGTGTGGAAAGGAACCAAACCATATTTGATTTTAGGCCTATCGGTACACAGAACTGCCACTCCTATACATGCAATGTGAGTCACACACACGCCTGCACCCCAATGTCAGCAAACGAGCAGTTCGTCACTTTAGTTCAATAGCTCTATAAGTGCTTTTATTTGGCATTGTAGATATTGAGTTATTGAACTAAGGTGTTGGCACCTAGGGCATTTCCTCAAGAAAGTTCTAATAAGGTCGGGTGGCTCATAATATCGAGGCTGGGCTGGTAGATGTTCAAGGTAGGAAGCCCAGTTGGCTCGCCCTGATTGTTAATTTATATCCCTGGATGGTCTCCTGTGTGCGAAATTGCAAATTGTAAATTCTAGGACCAAAAGGCTTGCGATTTTGGATTGCTTGAATATTTATATTGTTCCCAGATTTTGTACAGTTAATTGATGAAAACTGTAACTTTAAAGTTTTACACCATTCAGCAATGAGATTTTAGCCTGTGTAATAAGTATCGTTAAATGTGTTGAATCACTTATCAATAAGACCATCTAAATGGTGTATTCAGGTATCAGGTCGGGTAACCCCACTATCTGGGTTGCAAATTATTACTGGGTACCCTTGATAATAGGTTATCAACCTTCAATACAGCTTAAAATAACATTAGTTGAAGACTTCAATGTATTTTTGCTTTTAATGTCAGCTTAGCACATTATTACATAAATATATTTGTACTATACAATTATATCTTAGTACAAAACAGTATATTCCTAGTTACTATATGTATACTTAACTCAGAGTTAAGACCGTAACATTTTCAAACACCTCTATAAATATGCTATTTGATAAAATGAATGGTGACTAGTTAAAGTCCTGTTCAAGGGAAATAACCATTTTCGGTACCCGGGTAATTCAGCGGCAGGTACCCAGGTATTTATTGCAACTTATCCCAGCCCTTAACAGGCAGCTGTCAACTTACCAGTTCTATGTTGTAGCATTTATTGCAGTTAAATGAACTATATGTTTCTATGTTGTAGCATTTATTGCAGTTAAATGAACTATATGTTTCTATGTTGTAGTATTTATTGTAGTTAAATGAACTATACGTTTCTATGTTGTAGCATTGATTGCAGTTAAATGAACTTTACGTTTCTATGTTGTAGCATTGATTGCAGTTAAATGAACTATACGTTTTTATGTTGTAGCATTCATTGCAGTTAAATGAACTATACGTTTCTATGTTGTAGCATTGATTGCAGTTAAATGAACTTTACGTTTCTATGTTGTAGCATTGATTGCAGTTAAATGAACTATACGTTTTTATGTTGTAGCATTCATTGCAGTTAAATGAACTATACGTTTCTATGTTGTAGCATTAATTGCAGTTAAATGAACTATACGTTTCTATGTTGTAGCATTGATTGCAGTTAAATGAACTATACATTTCTATGTTGTAGCATTCATTGCAGTTAAATGAACTATACGTTTCTATGTTGTAGCATTCATTGCAGTTAAATGAACTATACGTTTCTATGTTGTAGCATTGATTGCAGTTAAATGAACTATACATTTCTATGTTGTAGCATTCATTGCAGTTAAATGAACTATACATTTCTATGTTGTAGCATTCATTGCAGTTAAATGAACTATACGTTCTATGTTGTAGCATTGATTGCAGTTAAATGAACTATACATTTCTATGTTGTAGCATTCATTGCAGTTAAATGAACTATACGTTTCTATGTTGTAGCATTTATTGCAGTTAAATGAACTATACGTTTCTATGTTGTAGCATTTATTGCAGTTAAATGAACTATACGTTTCTATGTTGTAGCATTTATTGCAGTTAAATGAACTATACATTTCTATGTTAGCATTTATTGCAGTTAAATGAACTATACGTTTCTATGTTGTAGCATTTATTGCAGTTAAATGAACTATACGTTTCTATGTTGTAGCATTTATTGCAGTTAAATGAACTATACGTTTCTATGTTGCTCATGATTTTGAAAGTGAAGTCAACAGTGTTTCTGTGTAATTACAGGGTGCTGCAGGCTACACCTCCGATGGCACCTGTACATGTGACTGGAACTTTGAAGGACCGCCCTTTGACGTACTTTGATGACTGCCACCTGCAGCCAAACTGCACACAAGGTTTGTTGTGTTAAATACAACAAAAAATAAAATACAAAACTACCAGCATACTTAGCATACTTTCACAGGGGTGGCAAAATCCTGTATTGCCTTATTTTTCAGTTTTTGTTTGTCTCCGGCATCTTGATGCTGGAGGCATATAGTGATTTTCCTTCCGTCCGTGACAAGGTTAAGTAGATTGTACCGTTTCGTCTAGCATGAACTATGCGTATTACAACACTTAGATACTTACACAGTTGTTACTTATGACCATTCTTAATCCACCCACATTACCCAACCTCAATTTGACCTTGACCTTGAACTAATTATGCCCCCCTTTGAAGAAGTGGAGGTATATTGCTTTGCACCTGTCGGTCGGTCTGTCCGTAGACCATTTCGTTTCTGCAAGATATATAGAGAACGCTTTGACCTACGATCATATAATTTGCTGGTTACTTGGGAGACAAGAAGGACGCCTATTGATTTTGAGGTCAACAGGTCAAAGGTCAAGGTCACAGGGGCTTGTAACATGAAATTCGTTTTGGCACGATATCTAGAGAACGCATTGACCTATAATGATTTTAGTTGGTATGCTGGTTACTTGGGAGGAAAGGAAGATGCCTATTAATTTTGAGGTCAACAGTCAAAGGTCAATGTGACAGAGGCTTGTAACATGGATACTGTTTTCTCCGTAGACCATTTTGTGTCCGCAGGATATCTAGAGAACGCTTTGACCTACGATCATCCAAGTTACTATGCTGGTTACTCAGGAGGAAAGGAAGAAGCCTATGGATTTTGAGGTCAACCAGTCCGAGGTCAAGGTCATCGGGGCTTGTAAGATGAAAACTGTTTCCTCTCTAGACCGTTTCGTTTCCACATGATATGTCGAATATACTTGGACTTAAGATCATCCAAGTTGGTATGCTGGTTACTTGGGAGGAAAGGAAAACGCCTATTAATTTTGTGGTCAACAAGTCAAAGGTCAAGGTCACAGGGGATTGTAGCTTGAAAATTGTTTTCTCCATAGACCATTTTGATTCTGTAGGATATCTAGAGAACGCTTTGGCCTATGATCATCCAAGTTACTATGCTGGTTACTCGGGAGGAAATGAAGAAGCCTATGGATAACTAGATTTTACCGTTGCATCTAACACCAACACCGCTTACAACAATTGGATATTTATACATTTGTTACTTATTACCATTCCCAATCCACCCATATTACCCACCCTCACTTTGACTTTGACCTAATTTGAACTAAGAAATGGGCTATCCAGCATCAAACAGGGCATGTGTGTTTATCAAACACAGAATCTTGTTGACAAATGATTTTGCTGCTTTTCTGTAATTTGCAGTAATAATAAGTAATTGTGGCAAGATTTCACTTGTCCATACATGCTTTGGGATAAGCTGGGCAATACACTACAGACAATTGATTGCGACAACCCTGTTCCTATAGCTGTGAACGTTCTAAAAATGCAGAGTGGGCTGATACTATTTCAATCAGCATACAGTAAGATATAAATTAGGTTATCATGTACTCTATCATGGCATCACATGATCTCATGTATACAAATCATGTGACAGTGAGTGCCAAGGTTCAATGTAAGGATCACAGGACGTCTAGGATCATCGTCCACAATGACCTTGAAAATGTTAGAGGTCAGATTAATGACCTAAAGGATTTATCTCAAAGTTAGATAGTGATGATACAGGTTTTCAACTAGTCCACTGTGTCACGTACTAAATAAACCAGATTCTGGACTGTGATTTTCGATCTCTCTGCTTGAAATGACCATGTATGTCACCAGGTATGGTAATGATATAGGGCCATTAAACTTTTTGTTCCTATGTATCAATTCATTCATACGGGTACATATCAAATGAAAGGTTAATTTGTGTTATGTTGGTCCAGCTTAAAGGGACCTGTTCACAGATTGGCAACTAGACAAGTTTCAAAAATTTTGTCATAGGTCTCAAAAAAGAAAATACATTATATATAAACAAGCGAAATAACACTACTGACAAAGAAATATATTGGAAATATAGAGTCGTTTATGAAAAAACATAAACTGAAATGGATATAATTATAAAGCGTTCCGTAATGCTTTTTATCTGTATATTGGAAAACACATGTATTTACATAGCGTTAAAAATTCACTACCATGACTATAAGTCAGAATAGCTGAGTGATTGGTCTGATTTTTTATCTCAGCAGTCGTAGGTTCGAGTCCTGGCGAAGGCAAATCTTTTTATTGTTCTTTTTTCTTTATATTGTTTTTGTTTATGGTTAGTCCATCTGCTTTAGGTTTTGCAGTTCTGACATCAAATATGTTTTTTTAATACAAAAATATATGAACAAGTCCCTTTAAAATGCAAAGCACATCCAGGCCACCTCATTAATAGTTCCACAAAAACCTCAGCACTAAAAAAGTTTGCAATAATATTTAAGGCAGAATATGAAGACAATGTTTTTGTATCCACATTTGTCGTTTATAGATATTAGTAAGCAATTATAAGTGAAATGCATATATCGGGACATTTAAAGTTTTATGAATCATAACAATAATAGAGAATTAAAGGTATGAAAATGGTCCCTTTAAATGGCAGTCACATGCTACTTTATATATGTGCCACCTTATTAGGACAATTATCTTTCTATATCTCAATAACTAGTATTACAAATTATCTGAGTGTTTATCATAGAAATGGTGATGCAGACAGATGCAGTTGAAACTTGTTTGATTAGTTGACGTGTTCTAAATTCATATCAATAGATACATTTACTTGTGCACGAACAATATAGGCCTCTCCTGAAACTAGGTAATCTTGCTCTGAATGGTTTTCTTATGTGCATGTGTGCTGGAAGAATTTTACTCTCTCGAGCCTATATTCTGGCTGATTGATTGACATTGTCTTTTCACATATCAGACAATTTAATTTTAGCAATTTAATCACAAAATACCAGCTGAAAGCATTTCCATATTATATTGCTGACCTGTATATTAAATGGACTGAACTGCAGATGGTCAAAACGTAAAAACGAAAGAAAATTGTCAACAATACATGATTTCCTGACATAATTGTATCGACCCCATTAAAAAATTTGTATCGACCCCAGTAAAAAATTTGACAAGTATGTTTTTATTTACTTGAAAAACAATTATTATCCCCCCACAAACGAAGTTTAGGGGGGGTATATAGGAGTGAGCTTGTTAATCTTTTGGTTTCCGGATTATAACTCGAGAAAGGCTTGACATATTCAAATGGTACAAATGTGTAACATCATAGAATACAGGTTAAGTTCAATGTAGGTTACAAACCACTAAATTTCGACAGAGTTATGGCCGCTTTTCGACTTGTAATTCCCTAAAAACATGGTTTCCGGATGATAACTCAAGAACGGCTTACATATTCAAATAATTCTTGGTATACATGTGTAACATCATACAATTCAGTTGAAGTTTGATGTAGGTTACAAACCACTAAATTTTGACAGAGTTATGGCCCCTTTTCGACTTATAATTCCCTAAAAACAAGATTTTAAATGATAACTCAAGAATGGCTTGACATGTTCAAATAATTATTGGTATTCATGTGTAGCATCAGAAAATATGGGTCATGTTCGAATTTGGTTACAAACCACTAAATTTTGACAGAGTTATGGCCCTTTATTTGACTTAAATTCCCTAAAAACATGGTTTCCTGACGATAAGTCAACAGTGACTTGACATATTTAAATAATTATTGTGTAGCATCATAAAATTCAGGTCGAGTTCGACTTTGCTTACAAACCACTAAATTTTGACACAGTTATGGCCCCCCTATTTGACTTAAATTCCAGAAAAATATGGACAATAACTTATGAAAGGCTTCACATATTTAACTTATTTTTGGTACATAAGTGTAACATCATAAAATACAGATCAAGTTTAACTTTGGTTACAAACCACTTAATGTTGTCAGAGTTATGGCTCCTGTTGGAATTTTTTTTTTCAAATACACTGTTGACCATTCTCTGTCCATTTCTTTCGAATGGATGCCATAGTTTTGTGACAAGGCCATACTGTGGGGGTATATCGGTCACTCATGTGAGAATTCTAGTTAATCCCCAACCAGTGTTTCACCAGTGGGGACTATAGGTTTGCCCTCCGTCCATCCGTCAGTCAGTCCGTCCGTCCGTCTGCAAAATATTGTTCATGCGATAACTCAAAAAGTACTGAAGATACTTAGATGAAACTTTGTATACATATGAACCGCAATGTGAGTATTATGAATGACCTTTTCTTTTACCAGAGGTCAAAGGTCACGTGACTTACTTAAAATAGAAATATACAAAAACAAACTGAATCCTGCTATAACTCAAAAAGTACTGAAGATATTTTGATGAAACTTGGTATACATATAAACAGCAATGTGAGGATTATGCAGGGCCTTTTATTTTTCACCAGATATCAAAGGTCATGTGACTGTTACTAAAAATAGAAATAAACTAAATACTGTTATAATTCGAAAAGTACATAAGATATGACAATAAAACTTGGTACATTGATTGAACTATAGGTTTGCCATCTGTCTGTGCGTCGTTCTATCTGTTCGTCCGTATATTTGTCCGTCTGTCTGTCCGCCCATTCCCAAAACTTAGTTCCTGCAATAACTCAAAAAGTACTGAATTTATTTCGATGAAACTGGGTATGCATATAAACAGCAATGTGGCAACGTGAGGATTATGCACAACCTTTTATTTTTCATAGAGGTCAAAGGCCACGTGACTGTTACTTAAAATATAATAAACTTAATACTGTAATAATTCTTAAAGAACATAACATGTGATCATGAAACTTGGTACACATCATGGACTATATGATGGCCCTCTGTCAGTTTAGTACTGCAATAACTCAAAAGTAACTCAAATGTCTTGTCAATGTTACTAAAATAGAAAAAAACAACAATTTAATACTGCAGTGACAGATGTGATTTGATTATGAAACTGTGTACATCTACATATAAAGGGCGATTTGACAGTATTGCACACTGTTTAATTAGCACGGGTTTTCACCGGTAGGGGACTCTTGTATTGCTTGCAATACTATCAAAACCTTGTTGTAAATATTTCTTACTGGTATTTTCTTTCTTGATTCGGTAAAATAATGTATGCATTTGTTAACATGATACACGTTTATATGCCAAATGTGTAATGTAATCAGCCATACTTAAAATGCAGAATGTTTTTATTATTTTTTTATATTGTAGGGATGGGACAGAATAATCGAATATTAGAATATTGGATAATATTAGAATATAAAAAAAACGAATACGAATATTCGATTTTCTTATTTATTTAAAGAACAAAATTTCTTTAAAAAATCATGATTTTACCCAGTTTGATTGCAAAGTTAACATGAATTCCAGTCGTATTGCTTGCCTAGCAGGTGGGCGGGGGCAGAGTAACGTTTTCACTACACATGCTAAACATGTCCAATTAACGACAATTGATAATTGGCAGGGGGGCCACGTCTGTACAAGGGCCGCGAGTTAACGGTTTGTAGGAGGCGCGAATATGAGGCATTGTATCCACAAATAACAAAACTGGGCCATGTTGTGATAATGGTTTCACAGTTTGCACAAGGCACAACATTGTTGTTTATTGTCCTTAAGAGACATCTATACGGTTAACTTGTTGACAGTAAATTACAATTACTCTCTAAGTAAACTAATCAAAATGAATCCATTATCATTAACAAAATTAGTATGATCTGGTCAATCTTACTATACGTCACTTGTAAATTATTCTCCATTATATCAACACCGTATGTTATACAAGAATCTTTATTACTACACCATGCCACCATCACGTGCTTGGAAGTACTTTATGCGGTCATTAGACAAAACCCAGGCAACGTGTAATCTGCACAGCAGATACAAGCTTCATGGTTCTGAAAAAAAACACGGAACGATTAACAAATTCACTATCAATACATCTAAAAATATCTTACATTTCTTTATATTTGCCTAACACTCACTAAGTTATATCGCTCATTTACCACTAAAATAAGGTAAAACAACTAGTATAGTATACATATTTCGGATACGTAAATATTCGGACAGGGTGCTGTATATAGTAGTATTTACATAACGAATATTCGTATATATTCGAATACCTAAAATTAAAATTCGAATATTGATTTCAGTATTCAGTCATATCCTTAATATATTGGTATTCAAAACGCCATAAAGCGCTTTGTACCAGTATATGTGATTGGTTATCATATTGCCTCAAGAACATGATGAGAAAGGCCTCTTTATGGAGATCCCAACACAAGAATCATTGATAAAATATTTAAAATATTTAATTATAGTGAAATAATAATATTGAATCAAGAACATTTCCTAGGCGCCAAATCTTCCCTGAAGCAAATGACATTAACGACGTCATTGAATGCCAATTGACGTTCTCGGGGTTGCCTATAGTGACTCATTTTAAATGCATTCCATTTTTAATAAGGAAGAGTAAAATTGCTGAAAGTTTGAAAATTGATGCAATATATATTCCAGTTTATTTTAATGTACTTTTTTTCTATGAAATAATTATATGTCTAAAAATATGAAAAAATTTACATTAAATTTGATCATCCCTCGTTCATCACTGGATATTTAAATTGTTTACTTAGGTGGCAGAGGTCTGAGCTCTCAGAGTGCCTACTGTTTGTTAACCTGTTTGTCAGTTTACAACTTTACACATTATTTTTATTTCAGGCGATTTCTTATTCAGTTACATCAATACACATGTACTTGTAACAATGAAATTTTATGTTCCATATGTATATCCACTAAAATAATCTTATTAAAGTGTATATACGTATGTAACATTAAAAAATCATTGTTACAAGTACCTGTGCATCAATATATCTTGTATGGCCATAGTTCTGGCTTCCATAACATAAAATGTCGCTTTGTAAAAAATTTTGTTGACTGTGCGCGACATAAAAGTTATTGAGCAACCCACATAGTTAAGTCCACCAGCAAGTCTGAAGAATTTGACAGTTTATCAACAGTTAACAACGAACTGCCAAAGATGGCTTTTAAATGCACTACTGAACCAAATAGGCAGCGTTATTGGATAGATGGATAATTTTTACATCTAGTTAACATACTTATGAAAAAAATACGGTCTAAAACACTTCTCAATTACTGTTTTGTTACTAAAGAGTGGAGGAAATCATTTGTCAAATTAGAATCTCACAGGATTTCACAGCCATTTTGACTTTTTATCTATTTTAACTAACAGAACATGTGCTGTAACTTTTGTCAAACACAGCCTGAAACAAAAATGACATTTCCTGGATTTTTAATTGACTGGTGATTGTTTTGTGAACACACTATAATTTTAATACCTAGTAAAAGAATATTAGATTAATCATCACTATCACCGATATTGATACAATATGTTTGCTGGTCAGACATTAGAAATTGAACAAAAATAATGCATTACAGAAAACGAAAACCATGTTAACAATTTGAGCACGCGGAAAGGTCAAGGTCAGTCCGAAAATATCCAGACGAAAATCTCGTAGTCATGTGATGAAACAACAAGGGCAGCCTAATTGTACATTGTGTGCTGATCAGAGTTATTTTCAGGTATTTCGATTCTCAAAACACGCCACAAGTCAAAAGTTTATATTGACTTACATGTCTATGTAGTGATTTCCTCCAGAATGTAAAAAAATTATGGATTTATAGCGTGACATAAATACGTTACGACTCTGGTTGACTTTCGAAACAGGGTTGGCTTCAGCCAACAGGTCTAGTCAGTACTATATAGACTGTTCGCTGAAGTTTCTTTAGCTAATATGGCCATGGCATGGGACCTCATTCTATTGGTACATGTTTTGCTGTCCAAAAGGCATAGACTAGAGGCTTAGACTTAGCAGTAACTTATTAAGCTGATCAAATATTGAGATAGACTGTAATGACAATGCGATAAAGAAAAAATGCTTGCATTCATTCCCTGTGAGTCACTTGCACATAAGCACCCCAAATTCAGCAAGTCATTAGGGCCCCGCAAATTTTTTGCGGGTGCCCTATAGTAAAGACCCTGTGCGTCCGCGTGTCCATCCACATCTTTCATGTTTTTCTTTTATAACTGAAAAAACGTTTCAGCTATTAATTTGAAACTTCATGGGTGAATAGATCTCATTAAGGAGAAGTGCAGTACACAAGAACCATTACTCTACACTTCATGGTTCAGGAGTTATTGCCCTTTGTTAATTTTTAATACTTCGTTTTTGCCTGGAGCATAACTCTTAGACTGAAAGAGGTATCAACTTGAAACCTTCATAGGTTGATAGATCTCATTGAGGAGAAGTGCAGTGCACAAGAACCGTTACTCTGCAATTAATAATTCTGGAGTTATTGCCCTTTGTTAATTTTTCATTTTGAGGCGTGTTCAACATTTGGTTTCAGCTCTCTAACTTAAAGAACGAATTGAAATATTTTAATAAAACTTCATCCATAGATACCTTATATCCAGACCTGGCTTGGGATTACATGGGAATGGATGGGGTCACTGTCAAGGTCACGGTTACAAAAAATAGCAAAAGGGTTTCCGCTCAATTACTCGAGAACCAATTGAGCTATTGTAATTCAACTTCAAACATGGATACCTTTTATTACTAATTAGGGCCCCGCACATTTTTTGCAGATGCCCTATAGTAATCACCCTGTTCGTCGGTCTGTCCGTCCAACCACATTTTAGCTCACCTGAGCACGAAACAAGTGGAGATCAGAGACTTGCACTGTTTGTGTATGACCATAATGTCTCATTTGAGGTCGAATATGGGCCAGATTAGACGTGAAGTTGTGAGTATAAATGAGGATTTAAAATTTTCTCCTCCATTTGCAAATTATGGCCCTTCAATTATTTTGCTGTATGTAATGTATAGGGAAATTTCCTTTTGAATGCAACTCCTCCTAGAGTATCCAACAGATTTTTTTGAAACTTGTCTTCATTGTAGAGGGTAATGTGTAGTTAAACAGTATGTAAAGATGGGGATTGAATTTTTATTAAAAAGTACATCTATTTTCATTTCCTATCATTACTTTCAAAATTTACTGACCCCTACCTTCAAACATGCTATCAATCGGGGCCAGCTGTCACCCATGTGACAAAGTTGTTGTTCTTGCTTAATTGTAATTGATCCGTGAAGTGTGTATACAATAGCTTACAAAACTACGAAATGTTGCAAGAGAACCTGTTTAAATAGTGAAATAAACAAACACAAAAAAACATTAAGAACATAAAGTGAAAATAACATGTATATTAATCACTACTAGGTACACCCATCATAAGGCTAAAAAAATTATATGATTTGTTTCTCAGGCAGCGCCGCAACGTTTTCTATTGGCCCGCAACGATTTTGATTTAATGCCAAACACAAATTAATTAACTATTTTTTGACGATCGCTTCCGGGGTTTTAAGGAGCAGTCCAGAAATATGTTAATAAAAAATAACACTTTGCAGAAAGTGTTTTTTATGGACATGTTACAAAATACACAAACTAACTATTGAAATCTGTGAATTATTAACATTTTGGTAACTTGCTATCTGTATGCGATAACTGGTGATAACTCTTGGGCAAACCATGTTTATTACAGTATATTCCATTTGTACCAAGTGCTTTTGAACAATGCCTTTTGTACATAAGAAACAGATTTCGGACGAATAAACACCATAAACATTCATAAGAACTATTTACTAAAATTACGATGTATTGATTTACATCCCAAGGACATTGGCTTAAAATTAAACGTATCTGCATTTTAAGACAGTGGAAGAAGAGTTACCTGGTAGAGATTTCGGTATTTCCAGTAACTTTCTTCCTGCCAGATTTAATTATATAAATCGGATATACACAAAATGTGAAATACTTCGTAAATTTTGAAAAAAAGTCATGTTCGATTGGGACCGTTACAAATATTGTTTATTTGTTGACTTAAATTTTTGTTTTGTAGATGCTTTTCTCGTGTAATATTTAGCATTCCATATTTGTTGAAGAAAAAATGAGTCAATATAAGTCCTTTGGAAACAAATAAAAATGCCAGCTGCATTGACAAGTGTTGATTTTCTTTTCCAAACATTATTGGTTATTTATTGCAAATAATTCCTATTTTTAACATTCATAAAAACATGAATAACGAAAAGTTCAATTCTATAAATAGGAGTACTTTAATGCTGATGGTATATCAATTTGAAGGCTCTTATGTTAATTATGAACATTCAAACTGATTGCCTTTTTATGTCAGCTTCCGTAAATGACCGTTTGTGATTAATAAATCTATATTTTGAATTTTATAAAAAGGGATGCTTACGTTGTTATTAAAACTTTAAATTGTCTTTAATCTGCACTTATTTACTTGTTTTAATAAGCCATTACATAGTGCCAATAGAAAAGAGTAGGAGAAAAAAACTGAAATAATTACTTAAAAATTTTTTTTAGCCCTCCCTCATGATTTTGTCTGAAAAAGTGCCTGAGAAACGATTCATTAATTGTTTTGAGCCTAACTTCATTAAGACTGAAACTATCTCACGTATTGTTTTATACATAATTGTGTCTGCTTCATAGCACACAAAACAACAACGAAATAACAAGGAATTCAGATTAACAGTGTTCTAAATAACGGTGATCTACAGTACATGCTTTGCATGCAGACAACGTTACAACAAGCATCAATCAATATTTTTTGGTCCTCCTGAACACCGTCCATGCAGTGTTTGTGCATTAGCGATATTGATTATTCAACTTTAAAGTCAGTCAATAGCTATAAATAGCAAATGTTTACTTGTTATGTATCCCCGATCATAAAAGTTGTCTTGTCTTGTCTTGTCTTGAATAAACTTGAAACATGGTCTTGTGTGTGCATTTGTAACCTGTTAAGAAGCACAGATAATGTTGATGTTTTAGCCTTGAAGTCAAATTTGGACAATGTTCCAGATTAGGAATGTTGCATGACCGATTTCTTCAAAGTGATTTGATCTGTAGTTGCAAATTGTACATTCTATGATCAGAATGCTGGCAAATGTGGATTCCCTGAATATTTATATTGTTCCTAGATTTTGTATAGTGAGTATTGATGAAAATTGTAACTTTCAGTTTTACACCAATAAAACAAAAGTGATCAGACGTTAGCCTGTATAATAAGTTTCACTCCCATTAGTTGATTCAGTTATCAGTAAGATTTTGTAGATGGTGTAAAACTATCAGGTCGGGTAACACTACTATCCCCACTATCATGGTAATTCACCAATGTTTGGATAAAGGTTGAATGCTTTCTATGCGGTGTAATATGTTACTTAATATTTTTCACAAATAGATGCATGTTTGTATCATAAAAAAAGACACTTTAAAGGCGTTGAAACAGGATTTGTTGGTATTTCAAATGGTTGTTGATCATAAAAAACAGTCCGATAAAGAAACACTAATAACTATCATAGTTTGGACATTACAACTTAGGTTAATACAGCCTATTCGAAGCTTTGGACACTGTGGTAAACTCTCGGCATATCCGATTTACTTCGGTCTCCTTTTAATTGGGAGTCAATTCATTTAATAGCAGTGTTGTCGCGTATACACATCTCTATGCTAAGACAGTTCACTGCCAAAACTTGTGTTGTCTGCAAATATGAAAATGCAGCGAAATAGTTCCAAAAATAGAAAAAATTAAATTTTTAATTCTTCATCATTATCATCATAGTCACCGTCATCATTGTCGTCGTCATCATTATCATTATCGTGTTTGCCATATCGTTGTCTTATTCTTCATCTTCTTCATCATTGTCATCATTCTCGTCACCGTCGTCATATTCATTATCATCATCAGCATCAGTAGCAACAGCATCGTCGTCTTGATTGCTGTGGTCATTGTAATCACTAATATCGTCATAATTATCGCCACATCGACATGATCACCAACATCTACATCATCATCATCACTGTCTCCATCTTTACAGAGCTCTACTTTAATGCACTTATTTACAAATATTAATCAGTGAAATCAATAAATGATGCGGCAATTTTAAGGGTACGTTTTTTAGCTCGACTATTAGAAGAATAGGTGAGCTTTCCTACTACCCCTGGTGTCGGCTTTTTTATTCGAAAGTCTTGTAACTTCAAAACTACATAAGTTTTTCACTTGAAACTTGGAATATACCTTTGTCATTCAATCCCGGTGTCAGGGGCAACATTTTCCATAACTCTGTATTGTATTTTGACAAAGGGCAACATTTTCTATAATACTGTTTTGTATTTTGACAGAGTCATGCTCCTTTTTCACTTAGATTTTCTGGTTAATGTTTATATTCAAGAGTTTGGTAACTTCAATACTACAAAAGCTATTCACTTGAAACTTGGAATATACCTTTATCATCAACTCTAGTGTCAGGGTGAATATTCCCCATAACTTTATTTGGTATTTTGACAGAGTTATGCCCCTTTTTGACATAGATTTTCTGGATAAAGTTTATATTCAAAAATTTGTTAACTTCAAAACTACATAGTTATTCACTTGAAACTTGGAACTAACCTTTGTCATCAACTCTAGTATCAGGGGCAACATAACACATAACTCTATTTTGTATTTTGACAGAGTTATGCCCCCTTTTCATTTAGATTTTCTGTTTAAAGTCTATATTCAAAAGTTTGGTTACTTTAAAACTACATAAGTTATTCACTTGAAACTTGGAACTAACCTTTGTCATCAACTCTAGTATCAGGGTCAACATTTTCCATTACTTTGTTTTGTATTTTGACAGAGTTATGCCCCTTTCCCATAGATTGTCTGGTTAAAGTTTATATTCAAAAGTTTTGTAACTTCAAAACTAGATCAGTTATTCACTTGAAACTTGGAACTAACCTTTGTCATAAACTCTAGTATTAGGGGCAACATTACCCAGAACTCTGTTTTGTATTTTGACAGAGTTAGCCCATATAAACTATACAAGGCTTCACTTTAAAGTTTTGTGTTTTAACAAGTGTATGCCCCTTCCACTTTCCAAAAATACGTACACACTGAAATACTTCGAATAGTAGAGCTCTGACAGCTCTTGTTTTTATACATACAAGTTTACATGAATTCTGTTTTTACAATTTAAATCTCAACCGAGGCAAGAAGTGTTTTGTCTTGCAATTTGCGTGCTAAACTGTTTGCCAGATAAACAATGCTTATATCAAAATATCCATTTTCAATGAAACTTAAATGAATGTCTTGCAAGACAGCGACAGCATGCAAGATCATATTCACATGCTCTGTAAGAATTGAATAAATGTCAGCAATCTAGGGATGTTCATATGCTGTTTCTTTTTGATATAAATATAATAATAGTTCATGCATGTCCTCTCGTGTTTGCGTGACAGGTTTTTTAGTATAAATTCTGAAACCTAAAAAACAGTAGTTAGTTCTTTTTTCAACAGATATTTTTTTTTTTTTTATAGAGATCGGGTGTGGGCATTTCTCATTTGTTGTTTGGTGTGTGTATTTATATAGGACACAATATTACTGCAATTCTAAATAGATAATACATTTTACATGTAAATATTGCTTAAAAAAATTTTGCCCAATATTTTTTTTTTAACATTTCATATTTATTTGTATTCCATGGATTGGACAGTTTGCAGAATGCTGTCTGATGCTTGGTTGAAGCTGTCCAAACCAGTTACATTTTTTTATTTAGCTATTAGTCAAAATAAGAACAATACATGTAGCAAGAAAACTATATCATTCAAAGCTAAGAAAAGTAACATAAAGTTGAAGACTTCAGTGTATTTATGTTTTAATAGTAATATCTTAGTGCAATAAATTTTGCTTTGCTAGTTACTATATGTATACTTAACTCAAAGTTAAGGCATGAAGTGTTTCAAATGCCTGTATAAATATGCTATTTGGTACAATGAATCAATGGTGATTGGTTTCTGTAAAAGCGAAATAACCATTTTCGGTACCCAGGTAATTCAGTGGTAGGTACCCAGGTAGTCAATTACTGCTTGTCTCACAACTAATCAGGAAGTGCTCAGTGAACAGAAATTTTCTGAATTCTACATTAATTGCAGTTTAATGAACTATGAAATTGGTTGTATTTGATATATACAATGTTCCTCTGTTATTACAGAGTGTTGAAGGCTACACCTCAGATGTCACCTGTACATGGCACTGGAACTTTGAAGAACCGCTTTGTGATGAGTGCTTTGATGACTGCCAACTGCAGCCAAACTGAACCCGAGGTTTGTTGAAATATGAAAACCTTTATATGCGATATCTACCAGGGGTTGCGAAATCTCATATTGCCTTACTCGTCTGTTTTTTTACAAATGATTTTGCTGCTTGTAATGTACAGTATTTATAAGTAAGTGTGAAAATTGATTGTGCAATCCCTGTTTCTATTACTGTGAACAAATTAAAAACCCAGAGTGGGATGATACTATTTTCAGTCAGCATAATCAGGTTATCATTCACTCTTTCACCTCATCACATGAATGATATCATGTCTTAAAATCACATGACAGAGTGACTAAAGGTTCAATGTATCACAGGACGTCTGGGATCATCGTCTACAATTTAATATCTTAAAAATGTCGGAGGTCAGATTATTGACGTAAATTATTTATCACAAAGTTAGATATTGGTGATGTGGATTTAAACTGGTTTACTGCATCACATACTATATATTGCAGACTCTGGACTGTGATTCCACATATCTGCATGAAATGACCCTGTATGTCACTAGGCATGTGTAACAATAAAGGGCCAATACATGTTTTATGATGATATATCATTTCATTGAAATTTTAATTGAAAGATTCAGTTTTGTCTAAAGAAAAGCTGCATAGCACGTCTGGGCCACATCACTAATATTTGTTCCAGGGCTTTTTTCACCATTTTGGAAATATGACCTATACCCATGAAATTGGGAATTTTAGCATAAATTCAAATAAAATTGGGGAAAAGCATAATTGTTGGTTTAATAAAATGTGAAGAATTATTGATAAAACTACATTAAAAAAAGAATGTTCTGAACAAAAACAAATCAGTAAAACGGTTATTACAACTTCAACAGTATTTGTTCTGCATTGAACACCTCTTATTTCCAAACATCTAAAAGTAAATCCATCAATTGGGAATTTTGGGACAGCATGATTAAGAAAAACGATACTTTTTGCCACTGGGAATATAATGGCTATAGAATCAGCTAAAAAAAGTCCTGATTTCACAAACAAAATTAGCCCTGCAAACATTTTGCAATAATTTGTACAGCGGATATAAAGGCAATGTTTTAGTGATCCACATTGGTTGGTGATAGGTATTACATGTAGTAAGACATTATAATGGTAACACGTGCCTGGATGTTTAACGTTTTATGTAACATTACAGCAATACGAAATTGAAAAGTTAACTATGAAAATGGTCCCGTTAAATGACAGTGACATGCTATTTCATTATAAATGTGTATCATTGTTGGGATGATTATCTTTCTATATCTCTTCACGTGGTGACTGACATATCAGTGAAATGGTGATGGAGACAGATACAGTTTGAAGTTGTTTGATTAGTTAATATGTTCTAAATTTTTATCATTTTAGATACATTTACTTGTGGTGCACCACTAATATAGTCTAAGGCCTTTCCTAACACTAGGTAATCTTGCCTGAACAGCCCTTTGTAATGTGCATATCTATAGACCTATATTCTGGCCAATTTATTAAGTTTGTATATTCACAATCCGGACAATTGTTCTGAGCAATAACAATCACAAAATACCAGCTGAAAGTGTTTCTCCATATTTTATTGCTAATTATACCCCCCCCCCAAGTGATGATGGGGGTGGGTGGGCTTTATAAAACTCAGTTTGTCCCGTCCCGCCCAGTCCAGTCCTGTCGCATCCTGTCCAGTAAGACAGCATGTTACACTCATGAACCATGCCTGTAGGTCAAAGGTCAAGATTATACTTTAAGGTCAAACATCAAAATTGGCTTTTTGCTTCTCCAAACTTATATATAGGCAGTGAATGGTTCTTGTTTTTTAATCACTTCTCAGGAAGCACAAAGAGCCTGATGAAGTCACCTTAAGATACGGTGACATTTACGATTTTACATTAATTTACATATTGAGTTAGTGACAAATGTATGTTAGGTAGCGTTACTATGACCTTAGGGTCTAAGGTTACTTTGAGTTAGTTGACTCTTGTCTGTTTGTTCTTCGTAACCCCTGGTCGGACTTTTATGAAATTCTACAGGATTGATCAGGTCCAATCTAGTTGTGCAATTCGTTAGCATGTAGTGGTTGGCGTGTTTCAGGCGAAGTTTTTTACTTAAGAGATTTTGTCTGCACTTGTTCTCCATTTTCTTGGATTTTCAAATAACTTGACAGAAGTGATAAGCATGATGAGACAGAGTGTCGTGCACAATAACCAGGTCCCTAGGTCCAAGGTCAAGGTCACAATTCAAGGTCTAAGGTCATATTTAAGAAATCGTCCTAAACACTTTGTCCGGACCATATATTTGTCCAGCATGGAGACATTTTCAAATAACCAGGCAGAAGTGACAAGCATGGTGAAAATATCTGATGATTTATTTGATTATTTTTTCAATCTTCTTTGTCCAGCATGGATGGATTTTCAAATAACCAGGCAGAGGTGAAAAGCATGGTGAGACGGAGTTACGCTGGCAAGAACCAAGTCCCTAGGTTCAAGGTCAAGGTCACAATTCAAGGTCAAAGGTCAGATATTGAAATCAATCCTTAACACTTAATCCAGAGCATATCTTCATTCAGCATGGATGGATTTTCAAATAACTTATCAGAAGTGGCAAGCATGATGAGGTGTAGATTTGCACGCAAGAACCAGGTCCCTAGGTCCTAGGTCAAGGTCACAATTGAAAGTTAACGGCGTTGTGGCAGCGTCAACTTTTCGTTTCCGCTCTCTGGAGAAGGAATCGAGCTATTGTAATGAAACTTAATACATAGATACCTTATTGCAAGACCTTGCTTTGGATTGCATATGGGGTGGGTGGTATCAAGGTCACTGTTACTAAAAATAGAAAAACGGTTTCACCTCAATAACTAAAGAATGCATTGAGATCTTTTAATGAAATTTAATTTATATCAAGAACTCGCTTGGGATTGCATATGGGGTGGGTAGGGTCAGGGTCAAGTTCACTGTAACTAAAAATGGAAAAACGGTTTTTGCTCAATAATTTGAGAACGAATTGAGATATTACCTTATATCAAGACCTCGCTTGGGATTAGGTATGGGACGGATGGAGTAAATGTCATTTTTACTTAAAATTAAAAATATGTTTTCCGCTCAATAGCTTGAGAACACATTGAGATGTTTTAATGAAACTTCATACATAGATATCTTCTGTCTAGACCTTGCTTGGGATTGCATATGGGGTGGATGGGTTCAAAGCCACCATTACTAAAAATAGACAAACAAGAAACTTGAGAAGACATTGAGATATTTTGCTGAAACTTTATATGTAGATGCCTTATATCTAGATCTCATTTGGGATTGCATCTGGGGTGGTTGGAGTCAAGGTCAAGGTCACAAATTCCAAAACAATATTGTTTGTGCCGCCTAATGCATTTTGATTCTAAAATTTTTGTTTTTGCATAATTTATAGGTTTCTTGTTTATTTTTGCATCTTGATAATAGATTTAAGAATATAAACAGAATAGTTTTCATACCTCAACTCACCACTTAGAGAGAGGCTTTGGAGATGAATAAGATGCACGAACACCATGACACTACCTTTTTTGTTTTTTAATTGTTTTTCTTCAATCATTGAATCTTAACCACAAACAAGCTTCTTTGATGGATGTATCTTTGTGACAATGGCACTCTTGTTGTACCTAGAAAATCAGGTTAAAGTTTGCGTGCAACAACTCCATATCTCTATATCTACTACAGATATTGAACTGAAACTTCACACATGCCTTCAGGGTCAATCTGTAAGGTCACTGGCCAATACCCATAACTTTGACCTGCATTTTAGCAGAATTATGCCCCTTTTTTGTACTTGAAAGTCAAGCTAATATTTTTTTGCACGAGAAAATTCAGTTTGAGCTTTGCGAACAAGAAGTACATATCTCTATAACTACTACAGTTATTTAATTGAAAGTTCACACATGTTTAGGGTCATTATGTGAGGTCACTGACCAAGGCCCATAACTCTGACCTGCAAGTTTAGCTGAATTATGTCCCTTTTTGTACATAGAAAATCAGGTTAAAGTTTACGTGCAACAAATTCATTTTATGTCTAGTACATATATTCAATTGCAACTTCAAACATGTCTCCAGGGTCATTATATAAGGTCACTGACCAAGGCCCATAGCTCTGACCTGTAATTTAGCAGAATTATGCCCCTAATTGTACTTAGAAATTCAGGTTGAAGTTTGCGTGCAACAGCTCCATGTCTCAATGACTCTAGAACGGATTAAGCTATTGTAATGAAAGTTCATACATAGTTAACTTATAGCGAGGCCTCACTTGGGATTGCATATGGGGTGAGTGGGATCAAGGTCAAGGTCATTGTTACTAAAAATGCAGGGGCGTATAAGCAGGGGCCGTAGGAGCCGCAGCTGTGGCTCCTATATTTTGGGGAGTTTATAATCTTTGTCAAAAATCAACACTACTTTAAGAAGATTTCTCACTGGACTTCAGCTGTTAAGAAAATAGGCCTACGGCTGCAATTAAATTGAGGCCGCTGCTGCAAAAGACAATGGGCCGCGATCCTGATTAATAAACCAGTACACAACATGTTAAAAATCTTTCAAGAATCGGCGTTTACCATAAAACGCCGTGTATAACGGGCAGTCATGTATAATGAGCATCTACTTTTTAAAGCAAAAATTAGGGGAAACAAAGATTTTAAATGAAATTTTGAAAAGCTGAAATAAGCAGCTGTGTGCTTTTGCAGGCGTTTTTTTGATAAAATGCACACAATTGCAAACAAAATCAGTTATATTTACATCGCCTATCTCCTACATTATTTCCCGATCACCTATTTGATATAGAGCAAAGGTTACATTACACCAACATGTTATGTCAATTTCATATAAATCTTTTAAGAATTTGTGCGGCCCTAAAAAGGACCTTTGTTGCTGTCGTCATTGTTCTCGGTGATTAGTCTATGAAATGAGACGTGAACAGCTCAATCTTCTCAACACCATTATAATCAACAGAAACTACAAAAGTGTAAAATATTTATTAACATCTTTGAATTGCAAAGAAAACTGTTACTCACAGATTTCGACAACAGCCCCTAACAGAAATGCTATCGTAAAGCAGCAATGGCCCTCAACAATGTTGGTTGTTACAAAGTACAGTAGGGCATAGGATTATCAATACAACAATAACATTTAAATCAAAATGGCTTCCTTTTGTTTGGTTTTGTCTTCAAATTCATTGTTTAAAATACTGGATACATACCTGAAAAAGATAATAAAAATATTTTGTATTATTATAAACTTTGGCCCATCTATTTTTAATTGTAAATGGAATATAATTCTGTCAACATTTGTATTTACATTACCGGGAAGTGATGTGTCGTAAGTTACACATTGCAGTGGAAAATTCCTCTTACATCGTTATAGTAGTGTATAACGCTCATCAAATTTTTGGAACTGATTTTGGGGGCAAAAAACTGTGCGTTCTACACGGCGTTTTACGGTAACTGTTTTAGCTCTTATTGAAACACAAGGTAAGATACCACAGTTATTTTGTAAATTGTCGGATAACACGAGGTAATTAACACAGGTATGTTTTGTGAATTGTCAGACAACACGAAGTAATTAACCCAGTTATGCTTTGAACATACAGATGACAACCAATTATTTATCAAAACAATAACCATTAAATGTTTGGCGAATAAATATAATTTTGCAAAGAAAAAAGCATGAAAATGAAACTTATTTTTCTTGTTTGTAGTGATTACGGCCCATAACCGTGACAAAGCGGTTGAATAGTCGAGAACACTGTCCTGAGACAGCTCTTGTAGTACTGTCAGATTAAAGTATGTGTGCAACAACTTCATATCTCTATATATGCTACATATATTCAATTAAAACTTCACACATGTCTTCCAGGTCATTATATAAGGTCACTGGCCAATGCACATAACTGTGACCAGCATTTTAGCATAATTAAGCCCCTTTTGTGTAGTGATAACTGGCAATAACTCTGACAAAGCGGTTGAATAGTTGCGCACTGTCCTGAGACAGCTCTTGTTTTAGCATTATGATACCAAAGCTTAGTTGTAGCCTGTAGTAACCATCCTGTTTTGCAGAAGTTTTATGGTTTACAGTTTTTAATTTAGCAAATAGCAAATTATGGATACAAGCGATAGTTATTTGTGTATACATGTACAGCAGAACCATGATTATGCAAATAGCGATTATATGAAAAGACGGTGTACTACGAACAACTGCTGCGGGCCAGTCTTTTTTTCATCTTTATTCAATGTGAAAAAGATGGTACAATCGTGTTTATACCCAAAATGCAATTATACAAACAATTATAATTGTCTGATGACAATTAAATATGTGTGACAAAGATGATACAAATTACTGACAGGCGGATGTTTTGACACGGGTGACAGCCACCATCCTTTGTTTCGCATAATGCAGCACGGAAGTTGAGACACACTGTGCTACAAACTTACCTTATTGGGCATTGCATAATTTATGCAAAATTTCACACAACCAGGATTGCAATATGCATATTGTTTATAAAATAAAAATTCTTGAATTGATATTTAAATTCAACCTGTTATTATAGTATTTTTAAGAAAGATGCGATTGTACGGAAAATGCAATTATACAATTCATCACGTTGGTCGTGTGAAGAATAGTTTAATCACGATTTGACTATAATTCTCATAATGCTGGTCTGACTTGATCTGTGAAATAGTTGTGGTCCTGCACAGTCTGTCAAAGTTTTAATTCTTTAAAAATTTAAAGCATTGGCAGGAATTCGCTCTGTCATATGTATTTTTGTATATTTGAGGATTTGTCCGTGCCCATTCATAATTTTTCTTCATGCATTGCTTGCTTGTCAATAGAAAGTCCCTCTATGTTTGTTGTATCTACTGCAAACCATGTTTGCAATATAAGCATCTTTTTCTAGATCTAAAAAAAACATGAAGGCTTTATTTTTAGCTTGACTTTTTGAAGAAAAAAAAGTAAAGGTTTTGTCATCGCCCTGTTATCTGCGTCTGCGTTAGTTAAGTCTTTTGTTTAAGTTTTTTGGTTAAGTTTTTTGTCAGAGTCCATTTCTCAGAAACTATCAAAGGCATCCATTTGAAACTTTCGATGAATGTTCAGTATCAAAAGGTTCTCCATTACAACAAGTCAGGTAACCCTGTGATTTGTATTTCCAGAGTTATCTGCCCTTGTTTGTACTTTTTTGGTAAATATATAATTTCTTAATGACGATCAAAGACATTAAATTGAAACTCAAGGTACTTGTTTATTGCGCTGACACCATTCTGCATGCAACTCTTTCATGGATTTTGCTGGAGTTATTACCTTTTTTCAACTTAACGGTTTTCAAAAAGGCCAAATTTCTCAATACCTATATGAGGTATTGACTTGAAACTCTTCAGTACTTGAACACAGTGATGAACTTTTTCTGTAGGCCTCAGGAGGTGACTGTATAATGGATCTTGCTTGAGTAATTCACTTTTTTCAACTTAGAAATTTTGCTTTAGGTCAAATTTTACAATATCTATAATAGTTCTTGACTTAACATAACATACTTGTTCACAGTTATGAACCCATTTTGCAGACAACTTTAGGTAACTATATCAAGGATTTTGGTGGAGTTATTGCTCTTTTTAGCTCACCTGAGCTTTTGTGATTGCCTTCTGTCCGTCCTCCATCGTGAATCGTTTGTCGTCAACATTTACCTTGTGAACACTCTAGAGGCCACATTTATTGGCCAATCTTCATGGTCAGAACATTTGTCCCAATGATATCTCGGCCAAGTTTGAAACTGAGTCATGGGGGTCAAAAACTAGGTAGCTTGGTCAAATTGAAGAAAAAGCTTGTGAACACTCTAGAAGTCACATTTTTTGCCCAATAAACATGAAACTCGCTCAGAACATTTGTTCTTATGATATCTTGGCTGAGTTTTGAAAATGGTTCTGATCAGTTGAAAAACATGGCCGCCAGGGGGCAGTTTTCCTTATATGGCTATAGAAAAAGTTTGTGAACACTATAGATGTCAGAATTTTTGCTCAATCAACATAAAACTCGCTCAGAACCTTTGTTCTTATGATATCTCGGCTAAGTTCAAAATTGGTTCCGGTCCGTTGAAAAACATGGCCGCCAGGAGAGGGTTCAGTTTTCCTTAAATGGTTTTAGGAAAAGCTTGTGAACACTCTAGAAGTCACATTTTTTGCCCAATCAACATGAAACTTGCGCAGACACATTTTTTGCCCAATTTTCATGAAACTTGGTAAGAACTTTTTTTTTTGCCCAATGATATCTCAGATGAGTTTGAATCTGGGTCATGTGGGGTCAAAAACTAGGTTACTAGGTTGAATTTAAGAAAAAGCTTGTTAACACTCTAGAAGTTACATTAATTGCCTAATCGTCATGAAACTTGGTCAGAACATTTATCCCAATGGTATCTTGGCTGAGTTCGAACCTGGGTCATGTGGGGTCCAAAACTAGGTCACTTGGTCAAATTGTAGAAAAAGCTTCAATTTCAATATATACATTAAATTTTGAATGTCTGTCGGCACTTACGTTTTTCAAACCATGATGATTAAGGCCGCATTTCCATCAGTCCGTATCGGTATATCCATATATTTCCATATCCGTTTAAAAATCTTAAAATCTGGAAAATTGTTCAACTAATTAAAGGTGAGCGACCCAGGGCCATTTGGCCCTCTTGTTTCAACGTTTGCTGTACATCAAATTACTCAGTATCTATAAGAGGTATTGACTTAAAATTCAAAAAAACAAATCTAGAAATTTAGTTGTAAATTTAGTTGCAAAGCATATCATGTCTCTTGAGACTGACTTTACGGCTTAATATTAGAATGTGAAAGCAATTGTAAATGTACAAAAGCACAATCACATATCTATTATCATATTTCTCTTTAGCATATTACCAGTGCTACTTAGATCCGTTCAATTGATAGAAAATGCAAACAAGTTTAGCGGAAATAATATGCCTTATAACGTTATGTGGCCCAATTATGATGTTTGAAAACTGATCAATAGACACTACACAATTTTTAATAACTCGAAAAATGAGATTGCCCTCCTCAATGAATTTCTTTGCATAAAATGGTCCTGATCAAAGACCCAAAAGCTGCGTTATAATTTTTTTTATGTACACCTTAACTTAAAATTAGTTTGAATAAGATATCTAAGAAGATTCACCAGCAGTTAAACCCACTCGAAATGGCAATTTGCACATGTGATCAATATATTATACCATTTTGAATAATTCTGTACAATTTATATCAGATATCAGATAGTACAGATTGTTTGAGACTTGTTTGGGAACCAATTCTCATCATTCTGTTCTTTTCTAAATACATCCTATTGAAATGTCTTTATATACATTGTTCTTCACCAGACACTCAAGACCTAAACCTTTCATGTCAAAATCAATGGAAATTGTTGTAATTGTTTGAATACAATTCAATGAAGGTGCAACATCAAAATCCATATTGGACATCTTGATAAAAGGCACTGGGTTAAAAATATATTAATGATAAGTAGGCAATTCCTAAATGTCTTGCAATTACAAGATTTAAGGAGAAATGTTACAGGGACTGCACTCCAGATGGTATAATAGTGAAAACGAAAGAAAATTTTTCAAAAATACACAATTTTTCTTGCATAATCGTATGGAATACATTAAAAAATAAGACACATATGTTTTTATTTACCTGAAAATCTATGTTTTTATATAGTTTTGTCTTTATTATGGTCACATATTTATAGCATCTGCAGCAGATGCTATTACTCATCGAGTGATCTAAAAATAGCGCTTTTTATATTTAAGTTATCACGTGACACTTATTTTTTGCCGAGTCATAATGCGCACATTTATATCAAGTGCTTGTAATGGGAAAGCCGCGGTATTTATAAATCAGGTTAACCTGGTTCAAGGAAATTTTCTTCAATGAAATATACAGTTATGACAGTATTTGATCATGTTCTCAGTATAATTAATGATGGTTTTACTGATATTTCTATCATTTAGACATAAGCATTAAAACAGCACATTTTTATGCCTATCTGGATTGCATATCTTTAATGATAAGATCCACTAAAGATAAATAATTTCCTACCAAAGATTAATAATTAAGTAATAACTTATGAAATCAATAAGGTGGTATTTGATTTTTATAACCACACTTTCAGAGTGGGGGGGGGCATATAGATTTGCCCGTGTCCGTCTGTCTGTCCATTAGATTTTTGTGTCACACGTAACTCAAAAGTATTACTGCTAGAGCGATCAAACTTAATATGCTTATTTATCAGCATATGAATTTTGGTGCATTTTTTTCCGACGTCAGCGGAGTTATGGCCCTTTTTCAGCCCAAAAAGACATTTTTGGACTTGTGTCGAAAAGTATAACTGCTAGAGTGATGGAACTTTATACACATATTCATCAGCATGTGAATTTGTGCACCTGGGTATTTTGGTGCAGTTTTTTTCAACATAAGCGGAGTTTTGTGACAACCAGCAGAATGTAGAGGCATCTGTTTCCTACCAACACATGTCTAGTTTATAGTATGTAAGAATCTTTTGGAACTTTGAACTGTACATGACTGAATCATGGTATCATGGCGTGACTTGAAAAATGTATGTGCTATTTATATGTATATATAATTTGGTAGTCCGTTAGGGGTATTGAGATTGAAAAAATATCATACAACATTTAAAGTTGTTATTTCAGCCATACTGGAGACAATCTTTTGAGTATATAGATATTTTGGTTAAAACCAGTATGGTCTTAGTTGTGGTGGAAAAGCAGTGGCAATAAAATTCTGTCTTTGGCAGAGGAATGTGGTTCATTGTTTAAATAAGAACAGGAAAGTGTTACTATAGTGTAATTATGTGCCATTTGTCTCAGCAAATACTTACTTAAAAAATACTACAGATTATTTGGAAATGAGAGCTTGTCAACATACGAAAAATAACTGTGTATCCTTGGTGTCACTTTAGTGCTTGTAATGCATTAATAGACCATTAAAAATACATTTGTCGGCATTTAGATACATTTGAATATATGAACAGATCGTAATTGATCTATGGCCCAATTATAATTATCTCCAAGGGCTACTCGCATTGAATATGATCATAATTACATTCAAAATAGTTAACACATTGAATGCTACCATTGTGCTTTGATGTCTGTGCTATTAGCTCTGATCTAACGAAAGCTGCCTAGGCTTCACTGAAGAACATTTCAATACAAAGGTAAATCTTTAAAAGTGGTTGCTTATTTGTTTGGTATTTGCTTCGTAATCATACTTGTTGGAAAATAAGTGGCAACATGTGTAGATTTAAAGAGTATTGGAAATTTATAAAGTTTCCTGTCATGTTACAGTGTTGTCCTTCAATTGTGGCTATTCAATATAATTTAGTCGAATTTTCTTCGATTTAGCAATAAAATTTCTTTCATTGTTTGATCTTCATAAAAATATGGTTTACATGTTTTTTTATGGACACAATCAGTCATTAGGGAGTGTACTGTTGTATCAGGTCTTGCATAGAAGAACATTTGTCATATATAATATTATGATTTAGGCAGACTCTAACCCTGTGATGGTGTATATAATATTAAGAATCAAAGACATTCAGTGGCATGACCCATTAATCTATTTTTAATTATATTTGTGTCTAATGACTTGCAAGATCCAGTTAGAATATTTCAAATCTAATTTGGATCCCAATCCAAAGATAAAATTTGGATCCCTATAAACCAGTGTATCTCGTCCTATTAGTCTATTACATTTCTTTGTTATTGGAGTTACGATTTAATGCTGTGTGCCAAGATGATGTGTGTATCATTACTCATAAAGAAAGCTTATGCTTGAATGAAAGCTTTGCGCTCGTCCGATAATACAACTATATAATGGCATGATAAATAGTACCTTTATCTCGTTAAATTAATATTTCTGTAACGTAATTACTTCGCTATTTTCTGAACATAGAACATTTACTGCTTTTCTCATTCATAGATGTGTTACTGAGTTAATGACGCAAAAATCTTGTTTGAAAAGTGATAAATATAATTGTTTTAGAACCATGTGCAACATTTTTTTTGCAACATTTTTGTGTGTGTCATTGTGATATCTTCATGAAAACCAAGAAAACGGCTTATGACTTATGTCTTGAATGTAAGATAAACTGCTCATCATATTCTAGGTAACTCATGTTCTTCCATAGTGATTTATGTGAATAATACACATTTTGTACAATTTTAATAATTGATTTCAGCAAATATTAAGCATGTTAATGTCCTGCAGATAATTACCAATAAGATTGAGGCATTGTAAAATACTATGGCCTTGTTTCTACAAACAGTTGACAAATCTATATAATTTTAATATAATAGGCACTAGTTATTGATGACACTAACATTGGCGCGGGACAATTAGTAGAAGTAGTATTATCAACATGAATGACATGTACATGTAGTGCCGTTCTGCCCATGTGCAGCATCGATAAATGTTTTGTGGGTGTGAGTTCAAATCCTACTGGAACCCTGTATCCAACAAATGTTTGGCTTTGTATATATTTTTTAGCTCACCTGAGCACAACATGCTCATGGGGAGCTTTTGTGATCGCCTTTGTCTGTCAACATCGTCAACATTTACCTTTTTTTTCGCCCAATCAACATGAAACTTGCTCAGAACATTTGTTCTTTTGATGTCTCTGCTGAGTTTGAAAACGGCTGTTTCCTTGAAAAACATGGGCGCCAGTGGGTCAGTTTTCCTTATATGGGAATAGAAAAAGCGTGTGAACTCTTTGGAAGTCACATTTTTTAATGCAATCATCATGAAACTTGCTCCGAACATTTGTTAACCAAATAAAAAGTTTGGTTATTATATTGGGGTATGTTGTTGGGCGGGTGGTGGGCGGTCGGGTGGGTGCGTGGATGGGCTTTGTGGCGGTGTCAACTTTTTATGCCTTCACTTCAAAGGGGGGGCCCTAGATTTGCCCTTGTCCGTCCGTCCATCAGATGTTTGTGTCACCCGTAACTCAAAAAGTATTAATGCTAAAGTGATGAAACTTTATAAGCACCTTCATCTGCATCGGGGCTTGTGCACCTGGGTATTTTGGTGCATTTTTTTCCTACATCAGCTGTGTTATAACCGGTTTTTTTTAGCAAAAAATGACATTTTTAATCCCCCCACGGCGAAGCGGGAGGGGGTTATAGGAATGCCCTTTGTCCATCCGTCTGTCCCTCCGTCTGTCTGCTGTCCGTCTGTTCGTAACGTTTTTGTGTCCGCTCCCTATCTCATATACGCTTTAAAGGATTTTCATGAAACTTGGCTCAAATGTCGAGATCATTGAGATGATGTGCAGAAGGCATGAATCAGTCACACCAGCTCAAGGTAAACGTCACACTTTAAGGTCAAGTATGTTGTTGGGCGGGTGGTGGGCGGTCGGGTGGGTGCGTGGATGGACTTTGTGGCGGTGTCAACTTTTTATGCCTTCACTTCAAAGGGGGGGCCCTAGATTTGCCCTTGTCCGTCCGTCCATCAGATGTTTGTGTCACCCGTAACTCAAAAAGTATTAATGCTAAAGTGATGAAACTTTATAAGCACCTTCATCTGCTTGTGCACCTGGGTATTTTGGTGCATTTTTTTCCTACATCAGCTGTGTTATAACTGTTTTTTTTTAGCAAAAAATGACATTTTTAATCCCCCCCACGGCGAAGCGGGAGGGGGTTATAGGAATGCCCTTTGTCCATCCGTCTGTCCCTCCGTCTGTCTGCTGTCCGTCTGTTCGTAACGTTTTTGTGTCCGCTCACTATCTCATATACGCTTTAAAGGATTTTCATGAAACTTGGCTCAAATGTCGAGATCATTGAGATGATGTGCAGAAGGCATGAATTTGTCACACCAGCTCAAGGTAAAGGTCACACTTTAAGGTCAAATATTTGAGCCTCCATTTTGGGTCCGCTCCATATCTCCTCCATTTTCGTGTCCGCTCCATATCCCCTATACCCTTTGAATGATTTTCATGATGCTTGGCTCAAATGTTTTGCTAATTGAGACTATGTGCAGAAGGCATAAGACAGTCACGCCAACTCAAGGTCAAGGTCACATTTGAAGTTTGAAAGTTTGAGCCTGTATTTTCATGTCCATTCGATATCTCTTGTGCCCTTTAAAGGATTTTCATGAAACCTGCCTCAAATGTTTATCACATTGAGGCAATGTGCAGAAGGCATGAGGCAGTCACACCACCTCAAGGTCAAGGTCATACTTGAAGGTCAAATGTTTGAGCCTCCATTTTTGTGTCTGCTTCATATCTGCTTTGCCCTTTGAAGGATTTTCATAAAACTTGGCTAAAATGTTTATCACATTGATGCAATGTTCAGAAGGCATGGAGCAGCCTTGCCACCTCAAGGTGAAGGTCACACTTAAATGTCAAATGTTTGAGCCACCATTTTTGTGTCAGCTCCATATCTAAATTTCTTCAAGTGTACTTTCATATCTGGTCCAACTGGGTCCAACTGTGCCGGCGGATTAAGGTCAGTGTGATACTTAAAAGTCACCTTTAAACTCTAATGAAGGATCACGGCAAGGGATATAGCTGTCCTTTTGGCTGCCTTGTTGGACTTGTGTCGCACGTAAGTCAAAAAGTATTAATGCTAGAGTGATGAAACTTTATAAAAATATTAATCAGCATGTGAACTTGTGCACCTGGATTGTTGTTGCATTTTTTTAATGTCAGCGGAGTTTTGTGACAACCAGTGAAATGTTGGTCATCCGTGTCCTACAGACACATGTCTAGTTGGACCTGTGTTGCGTGAACTCAAAAAATATTACTGCTGGAGTGATGAAACATTGTAAACATATTAATCAGCATGTGAACTTGTGCAACTGGGTATTTTGGTGCAGTTTTTTTCAACATCAGTGGAGTTATGGCCCTTTTTTAGCCAAAATTGACATTTTTGGACTTGTATCATGTGTAACTCAAAAAGTATTAATGCTAAAATGTTGAAACTTTATAAATATATTAATCAGCATGTGAACTTGTGCACCTAGGTATTTTGGTGCAGTTTTTTTGGAAATCAGCCGAGTTATGGTCCTTTTTTTGTAGCAAAAAATGACAATTTTGGACTTGTGTCAGGCATAACTCAAAAATTATTACTGCTAGAGTCATGAAACTTTATATACAAACCGTAAATTCTCGCGTATAAGCCACACTTTTTTTCATCCGAAAATTGTATTATTTTTTTGGTGCGTCTTATAAAGCGTTTCTATTATAAATATCATCCGTAGTATTTTGGCCTCCATTTTTAATAGATGCTCGATTGATGTCACTAAGACGCTTATACATGGATAAGCAAATATTTGTACCCGATACGTTTGGTGATGTTTTATATTGTGATTTAAAATATATAGTTCTAATTTTGTTTGTTTTATATTTTATTTCTTAAGTTTTCAAAATAAAAATATATGTGCAATAATACATAATGCATAAGAAATAAGAACCAGGGTCAAACGAACCTTAGTGTAAACACCACTTGACAAACTACTTCACACCTTATGTATAACTCTGCAAATAATAACCATGGTGTAATTGATGATACTTGCAGAACTCTCCGTGTTTGTCAAACGTGTTTGCGCGTATGGTGTAATTAAAGGTGTTCACACGGAGACTTCTCAACATTTCTCAATACAGCGAAAATACTTTAAGTGTAATGTATCCACGTTTGTAGATAGCGATTTTCACCACAAAAATATTTTCGGTGTTTATAAACAATGGATGCAAAATTTAAGATTTTGATGTGTTACGAAGCATTAAGAAGCTTTTTAATGGCAGAATTTTTTTCCACAAACTACAACCTGAATTTTTAGGTGCATCTTATGCTGGGGCATCCTATACGCGAGAATTTACGGTATTAATCAGCATGTGAACTTGTGCACCTGGGTATTTTGGTGCAGTTTTTTCCGCCATCAGTGGAGTTATGAAGTTATGACCCTTTTTTTTAGCAAAAACGACATTTTTGGATTTGTGTCGCGTGTTGCTCAAAAAGTATAACTGCTAGACTGATGAAACTTTATAAACATATTCATCAGCATGTGAAATTGTGCAACTGGGTATTTTGGTGCATTTTTTGTGACATCAGCAGAGTTTTGTTACAACCAGCAGAATGTAGGAAATCAATGTTCCACGGACACGTGTCTAGTTGTTTCTGCTTTCTAACTCAAGAAGTTATTGTAATGAAACTTAATACATAGATACCTTATATCGGGACCTCGCTTGGGATTGCATATGGGGGTGTGGGGTCAAGGTCACTGTTACTAAAAATAGAAAAACGGTTTCCGCTCAGTAACTTGAGAATGCATTGAGCTATTGTAATGAAACTTCATACATAGATACCTTATATCGAGACCTCGCTTGGAATTGCATATGGGTTGGTGGGGTCAAGGTCTAGGTCAGTGTTACTAAAAATAGAAAAATGGTTTCAGATCAATAACTTTAGAACGCATTGAGATATTTTAATGAAACTTCATACATAGATTACTAATATCGAGACTTCGCTTGGGATTGCATATGGGGTGGGTGGGGTCAAGGTCACTGTTATTAAATATAGAAAAAGGGCTTCCGCGCAATAATTTGAGAATTACTAATTACAGGTCACCGTTACTAAAAATAGACAAATGTTTTCTGTTCAATAAATTGAGAACACTTTGAGATATTTTAATTCAACTATTTATCTTTATACCTCATATTTAGGCCTCGCATAGGATTGTATATGGGTTGGGTGGAGTCAAGGTCACAATTACTAAAAATAGACAGTTTTCCATCAATATCTGGAGAACAAATTAAGATATTTTAATGAAACTTTATTTGACGATACCTTTTATATCTGGACCTCTCTTGAAATTGCATATGGGGTGGGTTGGGGTCAAGGTCACCATTACTAAAAATAAAAAAAACAGTTTCCACCAACTTGAGAATGAATTTAGATATTTCAACGAAACTTCATATGTAGATACCTTATATTGTGACCTCGCTTTGGATTGCAATGTCAAGGTCACCATTTCCTAGTCATAGGTGTATGACCTTCACCTTGCACCCAGAACTTTCTTTCATTATTGTGCTGACTTTTATGCATTTTGTTAGAATAATTTGGTGTTTGTGGAATTTCCAAGTTTCTTGTTCTTATTATACACCCACAAACGGAGTGTAACAGAGGTATATGGGAGTGAGCTTGTTGGTCTGTTGGTTTTCATAGTTTCCGCATGATAACTCAAGGAAGGCTTGACATATTCAAACAATTTTTGGTTCACATGTGTAGCATCATAAAACACAGGTCAGGTTCATATTTGGTTACAAACCACTAAATAGAGTTATAAACCCTTTTTGACTTAAATTTCCTAAAAACATGGTTTCCAGACGATAACTCAAGATTGGCTTGACATATTCAAATAATTTTTGGTGCACATGTGTAGCATCATAGAATACAGGTCAAGTTCTAATTTAACGCTAAAATAATACTTTGCTGCACAGCGAACTGTTAAATTCATGTATATACAGCATATTGACGAGTCAGATGGAGTCATGAAGCATGCGCAGTCCTGATATTGTCTCATTCAAAACTGAATTTCTTTGGGATAAACAGGTCTGTATCAACAGAAAGCAGATATTTGTAGTTTTCTGTTCAACGATTTTTTTTTTGTTTATGTTATAATTATGCCCGCCTTCGAAGAAGTGGGGGTTTATTGCTTTGCACCTGTCCGTCGGTCGGTTGCATGGTCAGTCGGTCTGTTCGTAGACCATTTCGTTTCGGCACGATATCTGGAGAACACTTTGACCTACGATCATTTAAGTTGGTATGCTGGTTACTTTGGGAGGAAAGGAAGATGCCTATTGATTTCAAGGTCAACAGGTCAAAGGTCCAGGTCACCATTGCTAAAAATATAACAAGGGTTTCCGCTCAATAACTTGAAAACGCATCAAGATATTTTATTGAAATTTCATACATAGATACCTTATATTGAGTCCTCGCTTGGGATTGCATATTGGGTGGGTGGGGTCAAGGTAAAGATCACCCTTACTAAAAATAGAAAAACGGTTTTGGCTCGATAACTTGAGAATGCATCGAGAAATTTTAATAAAACTTCATACATAGATACCTTATATTGAGACCCCGCTTGGGATTGGATATGGGGTGGATGGGGTCAAGGTCACCTTTACTAAAAATAGAAAAATGGTTTCCGCTCAATGCATCGAGATATTTTAATGAAACTTCATACATAGATACCTTATTTTTTTGAGACCTCGCTTAGGATTACATATGGGGTGGGTGGGGTCAAGGTCACCATAACTAAAAATAGAAAAAACGGTTTCTGCATCATATCTTGAGACTGCATCGAGATATTTTAATGAAACTTCATACATATATTCCTTATATTGAGACCTCGCTTGGGATTGCATATGGGGTGGGTTGTGTCAAGATCACCGTTACTAAATATAGAAAAATAGTTTCTGCTCAATAACTTTAGAATCCATAAAGATATTTTAATGAAACTTCGTATATAAATACCATATTTTGAGACCTCGCTTGGGATTGCATATGGGGTGGGTGGGGTTGAGATCAAGGTCACCAAAACTAAAAATAAAAAACGGTTTCTGCTCAATAACTTGAGATTACATCGAGATATTTTAATGAAACATCATCCAAATATACCTTATATGGAAGCCTTGCTTGAGATTGCATATGGGGTGGGTGTGGTCAAGGTCAAGGTGACTGTTACTAAAAACAGAAAATGATTTCCGCTTAATAACATGAGAACGCATCAGTATATTTTAATGAAACTTCATACATACATATCTTATATTGAGACCTCTCATGGGATTGCATTTGTGGTGGGTGGGGTCAAGCTCACTGTTGCTAAAAATATAAAAACGGTCTCCGCTCAATAGCTTGAGAACGCATTGAGATATTTTAATGAAACTTCATACATAGATACCATATCAAGGCCTCCATTACTTAAAATAGAAAAAATGGTTTGCGCTCAATAACTTTAGAATTCATCAAGATAATTGAATGAAACTTCATACATAGATACCTTGTATCTAGACCACGCTTGGGATTGCATATGGGGTGGGTGAGATCAAGTTCAAGGTCAATGTTACTAACAATACTCAATGATCAATAATTATGACCCCCTTTGAAGAAGTGGGGGTATATTGCTTTGCACCTGTCTGTCGGTCGGTTGGATGGTCGGTCTGTCTGTCCGTATACCATTTCGTTTCCGCATGATAACTAGAAAACACCGTGACCTACAATCATTTAAGTTGGTATGCTGATTACTTGGGAGGAAATGAAGACACCTTTTGTTTTTGAGGTCAAAGGTCAAGGTCAAAGGGGCTTGTTACATGAAATTCATTTCCACACGATATCTAAAGAAGGCTTCGACCTATGATCATTTAAGTTGGCATGTTGATTACTTAGGAGGAAAGGAAGATGCCTATCAATTTTAAGGTCAACAGGTCAAAGGTCAAGGTGACAGAGGTTTGTAACACGAATACTGTTTCCTCTCTACACCATTTTGTTTCCGCATGAAATGTAGAATACGCTTTGACCTACGATCATCCACGTTGGTATGCTGGTTACTCGGGAGGAATGGAAGACACCGATCAATTTTAAGGTCAACGGTCAAGGTCACAGGGGCTTGTAACATGAAAACTGTTTTCTCCGTAGACCATTTTGTTTCCTCAGGATATCTAGAGATGTTTTGGCCTATTTGATGTTTAAATCAAACAGAAAACAGGTATCCTTATGTAATAGACTGTAAAAATGAATTGGTAATTATACTCTTTCTTTCTTTCTTTCAGCTTTATATTTACTTTCTAAAGCATCAGCTTTAATATACACCCCATGTGTTAATGTCCACATACAATATTTTTAAAAAATCTTAACAATTGCACATATTCACAAATTGGCTGCATACATGTTTTATAAACATCTCTTGTTGTTTTATGTACTAGAAAATGGGTTTTTATAGTGGGTTATGAAGAGACCTGGAAACAAATCTATAAAAGTCAGACTTTAAACTGTCAATTCGGCAATACATAACACATGTGATGCAACAAAAACTGGTATATACATTCCATACCATCATTCATGCTCAATTTTGCATTAGATGTCACTGAAACATCAAATAAGACAATATTTACCCGTAGTCTATTACTTTATATACATGTATTGTTGGACAATTGTTAAATTATTAATTTGTTTGTCGAATTTCTTGACATAAGTGATTCATTGCATTTAATTATTACCGGTACGGTATATTTTGTTTATCTCTAATACTCTTTAAAAAATAAAAAATCTTAATCACACTCCTAAATTTGATTGATAACCATGTGATGTTAATCTGTTTAAGGAAAAACTACGCTTAATGCTTTGTAGAAATGTAAACACTTGCAGACACTCGAGTTAAACTTCTAATATCTGAAATATCTGTTATTGAATACAGTCCAAAGTCTGTCACGTGGCTGTGGACACCAGCTATAAATATGTGACTTGCGATGTATGTTTTTTTATAATTTTGTTGGATCAAATTCTGTGTAGTTTGTTAAACCCCAGTTAAGAAAATGGCAACATCTGCTGATGATAGGGTCCCTCATATAGTAGAAGAGTTTTGTTCAACATGTAAAAATAAAGACAGAACTGAGGTGTGTGCAGAGAAATACTGTGAAACATGTGCGAGATTTTTTTGTGGAAAATGTGTTGGCATACATGATCAATTGTTTGCAGGACATGTCATGTATGGAAAGGGAGACATCAACAAGTGGCCAGTTTCCAAGACAACAGAGGATGTGGATGCCTTTCTACGGACATGTGATTTACACAAACATGAAAAACTGGACCGGTTCTGCAATGACCATGGTCAGCTGTGCTGCAGTCAATGCAATCATAGGTAGGTCAAAGATGTTATAAGCATATACTGTATTTATTTTCAATAAATTATGTATTGTTCTTACAATAAAACATAAACTTCTATTTTAAATATAGACTTCAAGAAATGTCACCTTTGCTATAATGAAAGAAAGTACATGTTACGTTATTATGTTTGATGCACCTCAAATAATTCAGTGTATAACTGTTTATTTGGGTTAAATGGAAGTTACTGATCTAAACACAGGTGATTAGTTAGTTGCGTAATTATGTTAAAACCATATTTAAAATGTTTTTGTCTTTCAAGTACAATGAAAATGAAATATGTATCAAAATGTTTATACAGTGATTACTTTAAAAGCATTCTTTGTAGATTTTGGATTTAAGGAATGTGTAAGATTGTATTGAAAAGTGATTGTTCAAGCATGATTACTGCAAAATGGGTTTTGTGATAGAAAATTTTATGTTATATTTGTGAACATTTAAGAAACAAATCATTTATCATTTTCAAAGTACATGTACTCACTAGTCTATGTTGTTCAAACATGTAAAGTGTTCATAGACAACCATAACTGACATTTCTATATGATTAGCCTCAGTATTCTATATCAGACTGTATGCTAAGTTGCACTTATCAAATAATTCAACGATAGTCATGATCATGTGTAAAATTAATATTACTGAGCCAGTAGTGAATCAGTACAACCAAATGTTTAATGTTATCATAAATATAGTCAATTCTTAGGCTAAAAAAATAACGAATTGTTTCTCAGGGGCTTTTTCCAAAAAATCCGGATTAGGGGGCGAATTATTTTTTATTGAAGTATTTTATTCACCTTCTTTTCTATTGGCAATATGTAATGGCTTATAAAAACAAGTAAATAAGTACAGATTAAAGACAATTTTAAGTTTTAATAACAACATATAAAGGATACACTGTAACTCCATTATATCGCGATTCTCGGGGTCCACGGATCGGGATCGCGATATATATCCGGATCGCAATATAACTTGCCAGGCCATTCAGTAGATATACATGTATATACTAGCCTGTTTTTCCCTGATCTCAGACATAAATGTAATTAAATAAATAACTCACCCTTTTCAATGTAGTAAACATCTATTATATATTAAATCCATATATATAATATTCCATTTGTATATGAAAATATAATTCCGTTGAATAAATTTCAAATAGCGTATAAAAGTCCGAAACACCTATCCGAATTTCTTCACGTGAAGTTAACATAAATTCTATCAACAATTACAACAATTACAACACACATGTATTTTGTGTAAACTCTTTGTTGTGTTAGAAAAAGCATGCAAAAAATTGCTGACAATCATGTACAACGTCACGTCGTCTTCATGGAAAGAGTGGGTGTATTGATCGCCATATAAAAACTTTGTAGCACAGAAAACATTGAGATCTTTACTTTTGTATAAAAGTTTTGTAGCACACAGCAACAAAATTAGGTGTCTATATCGCGAATGATGTGCTGTTAGCATTTGTCCTTAAACAAAAAAGAAACAGATAAGTCGTATTGATTACGTTATTGTCATTCAGATAGCTTAGTATTGATTTATGACATACTGTTACTGTATACACCCTGTAAGTGGACTGCATGTAATTCGGGTGCTAAATAGAGCGACAGCAGTGAAAGGACGTTGTCATGGGTGGCATGCGCGCTGTAAGCTGATGACGTCAAACTGTCACACTTTGATGTTGAGCGAGTCTGCGTATTGTTTGTCGCACTACACGAGTGTAAATAAAAGAGACGCAGTGAAGGCATTTAATTTGGATTTATTTATGAGTATTTGGTAAAAGGAAACTATTGAAGTACATGAAAAAAAAAAGGGATCCACGGCCAATTCGCGATATATTGGACATCGCAGTATAATGGATCGCGATATAGCGGATCTGCAGTGTATTTGTTTACTGCAGTGTAAGATCGTATTTGATTTCATTAGTGGTCATAGAGACAATATTTTCACGAGTGGCACAGTCACGAGTGAAAATATCTAGTTTCTATGACCACTCATATTAAACTAATTTTCTTTTGATTCATGCTTTTGAATGATAAATAAAAAAAAGTTTTGTGTATTATGACATAATAAATATGATGTCATATGATTCCGAAATTGTCGATCACTGTTGTAGGAAAATAGTGCCACTCTTACTGCGGCGTTGTTGCTTAATTATATTTGTATTGCATTTTATTATGTGTTTTCTGTTGTTTAAAAAGGCCGATGTTTACACTGACGATAAGGGTATTCACATACTTTAAAAAAATAAACATAATTCAAAGTTAAAAGTAGTTCCATATAACCAAGAGTGAAATGATCAAACCTTATCATTTCACTCGACCTAGAGTGAAATTATCGGGTTATTATTCAATGGTATTCTCCACTTATTCACCGCATAGCATGACATAAAAGGATACCTTTTTTAAAAATAAAATTCTAAATAAAGATTTATTAATTGCTCATGTTACAAATGGTAATTTATTCAAGCTGACGTAAAAAGGCAATCAATTTCTATGTTCATAATTAACACAAGTGCCTTCAAACTGATGCACCGTCAGCATTAAAGTACTATTTATATAATTTAAATTCTCGTCATTCATATTTTTTATAACTTTCAAAAATAAGAATAATTTTTGCAATAAATCACCAACAATTTTTTGAAAGAACAATCAACACTTGTCTATGCAGCTGTCATTTTCCTTTGTTTCCATGGGACTTATATTGACACAGATATCTTTCAGAAAAAGATGGAATGCTATTACACAAGTAAAGGCATCTATGAAACAAAAGTTTAAATCAACAAATAGGTGATATTTATAGAGGTTCCCAATCGAATATGACTTTTTTTTCAAAGTTGAGATATACACAGTATTTCACAATTTTTATATTGAACGGAAGAAAGTTACTGAAAAAGCCTAAATCTCTACCGGGTTAATTTTCTTCTGCTATGTTAAAATGTGGTTTTGTTTAATTTTAAGCTGCTGTCCATGGAATTGAATACATCGTAATTTTAGTAATCATGGTGTTTATTCGTCATAAATCTGTTTCTTATTTACGAAAGGCATTTTATACTCTTTTGTTCAAAAGCGCTTGTTACGAACGCAATATACCTTAATGTACATGCTGGTTTACTCCAGAGTTATCACCAGTAATCGCATACAGAAAATAGAAGATAGCAAAATACCAAAATGTAAATAATTCACTAATTTCAATGCATAGTTTTTTTGTTTTTTTTTGGTAACATGCCCTTTAGAAACAATTTCTGCAAAGTTTTATGTTTATTAAAATTTTTCTGGACTGCTGCTTTTAAAACCGGTTGCGATTGTAAAAACGTTGCGGCGCTGCCTGAGAAACAATTCAATAACTTTGTTTAGCCTAAGAAACAGTTTCAGCAAAGTTTTATTTTTATTAACATGTTTCTTGACTGCTGCTTTAAAACCCGGTCGCGATCATCAAAAAATAGTAAATACTTTTTTTTTTACTTAAATCAAATTCGTGAACGATGGGGCGCTGCCTGAGAAACAATTTATTAAATTTTTTAGCCTTACGGGTAATTTTTTTGCCTCCAGTATCTTGATGCGGTAGGCATATATTCATTGTCCTGTCTGTATGTCCTTCCGTCCGTCCGTGACAAGGTTAATTAGATTTTACTATTTCGTCTAGCACCAACATCGCTTACTACAACACTTGGATACTTACACAGTTGTTGCTTATGACCATTCACTATCCACCCATATGACCCAACCTCATTTTGACCATGACCTAATTTGCGCTAAGAATAATTCAAAGGGGCTGTTTCTAAGTTAACTAGATCTTACCGTTTCTTCTAGCACCAACACTTTAACCTTGACCTAATAATGCAAAAGTGCCATTTCCTGGTTAACTAGATTTTACCATTAAGTCTAGCTTACTACAACACTTGGATATCTACACAGTTGCTACTTATGAGCATTCACAATCCACACATATCACCCAACCTGTCCTTGACCTTGATCTAATTTGAACTAAGAAATGGGCTATCCAGGGCATGTGTGTTACAAGCACAAAATCTTGTTAGCTCACCTGAGCCGGAAGGAAGGAAGCAGAAAGTACAGAATAAAAGGACAATTATCCGTTTGCAAAATGATTTGTATGCATACAGACAAAGCAGAGAACAGATATATTCCAGACATTGCTCCAATCTGTGAATTTTGTAGACCCTAACAAAGCAGAGCTCATCTCCAATTAAACCACGAGGTCGTTATCCCGAGTGGTTAAATAGCCAAACATTGGAACAACAAAGAATTGTTTATTGGTCAATAAAAAACGAAAACGCAAACATTATTTTGATTTGATTTGATATTAACATGATTTGACACATATTTTTGCAATTATAATGAAAATAAAGTTGCTCAAATAGTTTAGGTCCTTAAACAAATAGCTGCCAACGGGCTGGCAAATTTTCCTAATAGAATTGTATTTTAAATTTTGAAGATCTTTATGTTAGAAACCACTGGTTAGATTTTGAAGGAATTTCACAGAAATGTTCGGCACGTAGTTCTCTACCATAACAAATTATTTTGATTTGGTGGATCTTTATGTTAGAAACCACTGGTTAGATTTTGAAGGAATTTCACAGAAATGTTCGGCACGTAGTTCTCTACCATAACAAATTATTTTGATTTGGTACATGGCCTCCAGAGATTTGGGGCCTTTTTAGCTCGACTTTTCGAAGAAAAGGCAAGCTAATCTACTCGTCCCGGCGTCGGCATCCAAGCTAGGTTAAAGTTTTTTGGTAAGCTGGTTTCTCAGGAATGGCTTGAGGGATTTCATTCAAACTTATAACATTTATTTCCCACATTAAAATAAACCTATAGGCCAAGTTTGGTAACTCTAGTTTGAAATTTGTCAAAATTATGGTCCTTTTTACACTTAGAAATTGTACATATAACTATATGGACATGTTAAAGTTTTTCTGTAAGCTGGTTTCTCAGAAATGGCTTGAGGGATTTCATTCAAACTTAGAAGACTTATTCCCTATATTAAAAAAACTCATAGGCCAATTTTGATAACTCTAGTTTGAAATTTGTCAAAATTATGGGCCTTTTTACACTTAGACATTTTACATATAAGCATACATGTTATAATTTTTTCAGGCCAAAACGGGACATTGCCAAAAAATCGCCGGGACATTTGACTGGGACACATTAATATTGTCATTTTGTTGGAAAAAAAAGTAATAATAATAGTTTATCGTATCAAACCTAGGTCCTATTCCATTTTGTGGTCTATATAGTTTTAGTTCAAACAATAAACACCCAAAATGAATAACTCAAACATACACACGCATATACTTTAATCATATTTATTCAATAATATTAACGATAACATGTATTTTTAATTATGACATCAAAGACGCAAATATAAATTCTGATTGTCAAATAAACAAATGCGTTTACAAAGGAGACTACTCCAGCAGACTTATACCTGGGCTACGTTCCACTATACACTGCGTCATTAACCGCATCAAATTGCGACGTGAACAATACAAGATTAAAGAAAGTAGTTGTTGTTTTTGCATCTTTAATTCTCGAAAAGTTCTCAATTTATTTTCATACTTACCTTCAAACGTTGCCAGACTAATTGTGTGATAACACCTATTCTATTTAAAATCAAAATAACCACACACACAGTTCCTTTTTTATTCCGAAACAATGCAACAATCAGCAGCAATTAGCAACCGCGGATATATGACCCCCACCCCGCAAAAGTGTGACAATAGATCAATAAATCGCTAATGGGGTATCATTACTGCTCCTCTCTGACACGGGGCTAGCGGGTATTGTTGTCATAGGGACCGATAAAGGGATTAACGGTCTGAAGTTAATTGTTGGCCCAATGTAAGTTTTATGGTAAACTAACATCAATTTTTGTGATTGACTGGGACAAAATGCATCTCACTGGGACGCCAGGACACACCTCGGGAAACCAGGACAATCCCGGTGAGACCGGGACGTATGGCATGTATGTATATACGCTATATGGACAGGTTAAAGTTTTTTGGAAAGCTAGTTTTTCTACTTTTTGTTACCGCTCCCTAACTTGAGAACGGATTAAGCTATTGTAATGAAACTTCAAACGTAGATATCTTATAACGAGACCTCGCTTAAGATTGCATATGGGATGGGTGGTGTCAAGGTCAAGGTCACTGTTACTTAAAATAGGAAAACATTTTCTTCTCGATAATTTGAGAACTTATTGAGATATTTTAATAACTCTTAATACATAGGTACCTTATATCAAGACCTAACTTGGGATTGAATATGGGGTTGGTGGGGTCAAGGTCACTGTTACTAATATTAGAAAAACGGTTTTTACTCAATAATTTCAACACACATTGAGATATTTTAATGGAATTTAGCTCGCTCCATAACTTGAGAATGCACTGAAATATTTTAATGAAACTTAAAACATACGTACCTTATATTGCGACCTCACTTGCGATTGTGTATAGGGTCAAGGTCACTGTTACTAAAATAGAAAAACGGTTTCCGCTAAATAACTTGAGAACACATTGAGATATTTTAATAAAAATTTAGACAAAGACACTTTATATCGAGACCTTGCTTGGGATTGCATTTAGGGTGGGTGGGGTCAAGGTCACTGTTACTAAAATAGAATAATGGTTTCCGCCCAATAACTTGAAAACGCATTGAGATATTTTAATGAAACTTAATACATAGTTGCCTTATATCGAGACCTCGAGTGGGATTGCCTATGGGGTGGGAGATGTCAAGGTCACTGTTTCTAAAAATGGAAAAATTGTTTCCACTCAATAACTTAAGAACACGCTGAGATATTTTTATGAAACTTAATGCATAGATAGCTTATATCGAGACCTTGGTTGGGATAGCATATGGGGTCGGTGGGGTCAAGGTCAAATTTACCATTACTATAAATTTTATTGATGTGCTGACTTTAATGCATTCCGTTAGAAAAATTTGGTTTTTCGTGGAATTTCCATGTTTCTTGTTTAAGAAAAAAATGCCAGTAACTCTGACAAGCACAAGAAAAGTCTATTTCGCTGTATCTGACAGCTCTTGTGTTCTTATATGGCTTATCAGGTTTCTTTTGCTTCTGACATTCCTTACTTAATAAGCCAGTGGAGCGATACAGACACTCATGTGCCTCTCGTTATATTTTATGTGCCAAAGTACGCTTAAATATCCAGTAGAAGAATATATGAGGCATGTCGTGGGAAAACTGGCCTTAATGCATGTGCGTAAAGTGTCATCCCCGATTAGCCTGTGCATTCTGCACAGGCTAATCTGGGACGGTACTTTAAGCTATGCTATTTTCTGTTTCAAGCCTCTTCTAAACATAAATCCACTATAGGCGGAAAGTGCCATCCCTGATCCGGGATGACACTTTACGCACATGCATTAAGCCCAGTTTTCCGACGACACGCCACATATTGTATTGAAAGGGCCAATGTAAACCATCCATCTCACAAGCCTTGAACTTAGAATATGTATAACAGTATATATTTTTTAATATTAAAAAAAATTGCCAAATTATTTTAAGCATTTTATTATAATATACTATATTTTGTTTCAGAGTGTGCACCAAAGTGACGCTTATATCTGAGTGTGTCAAAACCCAGTCAACTGACCTGCAGCAGTTTGCAGTGAAGCTTCAAACAATTCAGGAACAAATGAACAAGCTTCAAACAAATTGGGAGACCAGCATTAAGTCACTGCAGGGTTCATATGATGAACAATTACACAAAATACAAGAAACACGCAGAAAAATAAATGACACATTAGACTGTATTGAAAAAATCACTTTGAAGGAAATGAAAACTACACTTACAAGCCTGCAAGCTTCTCTCAAGACTGATGTGAACAACTGCAGTAGGCTTCGTGACGACTTGAAAATACTGCATGAAGCCATTCAGGACATAAGTGATATGAGCATGAAAGAACTCTCTTTTATAGCGAGCAAGAAATGTAGTGACAAAATACCACAGTCAGAAATATATTTGAAGCAAAACTCTGTTCAGGTTAAAGGTTCACTAACATTCCAGCCTGACAGTGGCATTGAGCAGTACTTGTCCAAACTGTCAGGTCTGGGGAGGATTGTACACAGTACCCAGCCATTGACAGTGCAGGGAAACACAGACCTAGTATTGACGGTTAAAGGAAAGTCAGAGTATGATGTGAGCATACGAAGTGATTCATCATATTGCAGGATCACATCCGCATGTGTTCTCCCTGATGGCCAGATTCTTGTTGTAGACAACAGTAATAGGAAATTAAAGCTGCTGGACCAGCAGTACAGGATGCGTACTCATTGTGATGTGTCAACTGTTCCACGGGACATATGTCATATAACACACAGTAAAGTTGCTGTTACTGTGAATGATGCTAAAACACATGGGGTCCAGTTTATCTCTGTCAACAATGGGCAGCTGGTGAAGGGCAGGAAGCTTCAGTTACAACATCACTGTGCAGGTATTGCCCACCACCAGGGGGAGCTGTATGTCACTTCTGGTAGAGCACTGTACAAGTACACGCTGAGTGGGAAACTGGTCAGCAAGCTGTATCAGGATACATCCGGTGGTCAGACAGGTTAGAATCATGGCGGGTTCATCCGGATATTATTAGAAATATGTACTATAAAGTAATTGTAAGACTGCATAGTTGTAGAATGTACATGTGTCAGTTTAAGTTTACAACAGCAGTTAAGAATGATTTTCAATATTATTGATTTATATATATAAGTTATCAGGCATTTTGACTGTCACTTCTGACTTCATGGCATGTCTATAAATAGACAGTGAGTGCAAATCAATGATACACTCTGTGACCTGCTGTTTATATTTTGTGGTTTTCAAGTAAATATACATGCATTATTGTTTCATAATTCATCGTGTTTCCAAACGTTATATGAAGTAAGTAACTTTAAATTGTAGTTGAAATATGTTAAATTAATAAATTTGTATTTGTAAAACTGTTTAAATAACAACCGGCTTTTGTTACTTGTGTAGAAGAACAAAAGAGAAGTTTTATTTCATGTTGTTTTGAAACACATTTCCTGTTGTAAAAGCTTAAATTCTGTTATTATAATGTACATGTACATGTTATAAATATGTCAGCCTGTGTCAGCTATAGAATAACACCGATGTCAGTAATCACGTATACATGTATAGAAAATCTATTAATACTGCATATGCCATAGTTGCATCAGCTGACACATTCATGTATACATGTATAGGAAATCTGTTATTACTGCGTATAGTTACACATTCATGTGTACATGTTCACTGTACCGTGTAATTGTTTCCATCCGTGTAATTGTGGTAGACTTCAATTCTAACTCACCAGTCAACATGTCAGACTTTTAGGCAATAAACTGATACAGAACCTTCCTGTCACACTAAAATATTTATTGTTATTGGATTTTATGCAGATCTTTAAGACGCGTAATTGTCTGTTTAACGACGCATTAATAATACGATGTCACTGCAGTTTGTGTATTAACATTATTAAACATTTAAAGTAATTTAATATCTTGATGTGACTCTGTTTTGCAGTATGGAGCTGTGCTGTGAGTCCCACTGGGGATCTGATATACATCACCAACCGCATCCAGGACAAGCTCCTCACCCTGGCCAGGGATGGGTCTGTACGCTCTACAGTGGAGGACCATGAACTACGACACCCACGTGCTGTACATGTGACACCTGCAGGCCAGGTGTTGGTCTGTGGAGGCCTGGCCCACACTATCATACAGGTGGACAGGGAGGGCAGGAAGAAGCTGGCCACTCTGGCTACACCCAGGGATGGAGTGGGGTATCCAGAGTCAGTCTGCTACAACAGGCACACAGCCTCTATCATTGTGGGACAAGGATTAATTGACAACAACAACATCCTGGTGTTCAAAGTGCAATAGCTTACTTTTACATGTATCAGACATTTGTATAATAACAAATGTGTTAATTTTAAAATGACATTATGTATTTATATTGAAATTGATGTATTGTGTAATGCATTATTTTTCAAATGTATGTATTGTGTATTGTGTTATGTTTCAAAACACAGTTGTGGTTTAGGATCTACAATATGTTTGTATAAACAATATTTTTATCTTAAAATATTTTTGGACATTGTGAATTGTATTCTACCGTCTGTGTCTTACATAATTGCTATTTCATTTTACATAACTTAACGAGTTAACATATACTGTATGCCAAAATGACAAAAACTATTTTAGTTTAGCAGTTAATGTTTGTACATAACTATACATGTACATGACACCTGCTATTTTTAGACTGACTGTCATTTCTACATACATGTTAGAAATTTATTTGATCAATTACTTAAAAACATGACACTGTATTGTTGTATAAATACTTTTATTTGAACTATTAAAAATTAAGGTTAGCTGAGAATTTGTGCAGTAATTTCACAGCTTAAAAGATGGACCTTTGCTTATATATTAGTGTCGTTAATTTCCGCGTTTTCATTGTGATCGTGAATTTAGTGAAAACTTTACGACTAAAATATTAACCGGTATTAGCTATATGATTCATATTAATATATAATATTCATTGTATATTGCCTTTTCTCATGTTCATGCATGTTTGTACATTTCTTTTCCTATGAATTTTCTGTTCTATATAAATGATGTATGTTTATCTTATATAAATTAAATTTAATCATTTACGTAAGATGCATTGTTGACATCATTATGTGATTATTGTTCTGTTGTTATTTTTAGCTCACCTGAGCACAACATGCTTATGGTGGGCTTTTGTGATTGCCTTTTGTTTGTCATGCGTCGTCCGTCCTGTGTCGTCAACATTTACCTGGGGGCCACATTTATTGGCCAATCTTCATGAAACTTGCCCAGAACATTTGTCCCAATGATATCTTAGCCAAGGTTGAGACTGGGTAATGTGGGGTCAAAAACTAGGTCACTAGGTCAAATTGAAGAAAAAGTTTGTGAACATACATATTTTTAGCCCAATCAGCATGAAACTTGCTCAGAACATATGTTCTAATGATATCTTGGCCGAGTTTGAAAATGGCTCCGATCCATTGAAAAACATGGCCGCCAGTGGATGGGGCAGTTTTCCTTATATAGCTTTAGAAAAAGCTTGTGAACACTCTAGAAGTGACATTTTTTAACCAATCCTCATGAAACTTGCACAGAATATTCATTCTTATGATATCTTGGCCGAGCTGGAAAATGGTCCCGCTCCATGGAAAACCATGGCTGCCAGGGGGTGGGGCAGTTTTCCTTATATGGCTATAGAAAAAAGCTTGTGAATACTCCAGAAGTCACATTTTTTGCCCAATCAACATGAAACTTGCTCAGAACATTTTGTCTTCTGATATCTCAGCCGAGTTCGAAAATTGCTCCTGTCCGTTGAAAAACATGGCTGCCACAGGGTGGGGCAGTTTTCCTTATATGGCTATATTGAAAACTTTGACAAGCTTGTGAACACTCTAGAGGCCACATTTATTGCTCAATCTTCATGAAACTTGCCCAGAACATTTGTCCCAATAATTTCTCTGTTGAATTCGAAACTTGGTCATGTGGGCTCAAAAACTAGGTCAATAGATCAAATTGAAGAAAAAGCTTGTGAACACTCTAGAAATCATTTTTTGCCCAATCAACATGAAACTTGCTCAGAATATTTGTCCTTATGATATCTATGTCGCTTTCGAAAATGTTCCGCTCCGTTGAAAAACATGGCCACCAGGGGGCGGAGCAGTTTTCCTTATATGGCTATAGAAAAAGTTTGTTAACACACTAGAAGTCACATTTTTTGCCCAATCAACATAAACCTTGCTTAGAACATTTGTTCTTATGATATCTTAGCCGAGTTCGAAAGTGGTTCCTCTCTGTTTAAAAAAACATGGCTGCCAGGGGGCGGGGCAGTTTTCCTTATATAGCTAGCTATATTGAAAATTAAAAAACACTCTAAGGGCCACATTTTTTGCCCAATCTTCTTGAAACTTGCCCAGAACATTTGTCCCTATGATATCTGGAAGGAGTTCAAAACTGGGTCATGTGGGGTCAAAACCTAGGTCAATATTCAACTTGAAGGAAAAGCTTGTGAACACTCTAAAAGTCACATTTTTTAGCCCAATGAACATGAACGTTGCTCAGAACATTTGTTCTTGTGATATCTAGGCCAGATTCGAAAAAAATGATTATGGACACTCCAAAAGTCACATTTTTTGCCCAATCAACATGAAACTTGCTCAGAACATTTGTTCTTATGATATCTCAGCCGAGTTCGAAAACAGTTCCACTCCGTTGAAAAACATAGCTGCCACGGGGCGGGGCAGTTTTCCTTATATGGCTCTATTGAAAAGTTTGTGAGCACTCTAGAGGCCACATTTATTGCTCAATCTTCGTGAAACTTGCTCAGAACATTTGTCCCAATCATGTCTCGAATGAGTTTGAAACTGTTTCATGTGGGGTCAAAACTAGGTCACTAGGTCAAATTGAAGAAAAAGCTTGTGAACACTCTAGATGTCACATTTTTTAGCCCAATGAACATGAAACTTGCTCAGAACATTTGTTCTAATGATATCTAGGCCAAATTCGAATATGGTTCCGCTCCATTGAAAAACATGGCCGCCAGAGGGCGAGGCAGTTTTCCTTATAGGGCTATAGAAAAAGCTTGTGAACGCTCCAAAAGTCACATTTTTTGCCCAGTCAACATGAAATTTGCTCAGAACATTTGGTCTTATGATATCTTGGCTGAATTCGAGAGTGGTTTTGCTACGTTGAAAATAAACGGTTGCCAGGGAACAAGGCAGTTTTCCTTATATGGCTATATTGAAACTTTTAAAAGCTTGTGGACATGCTAGAGGCCACATTTATTTCCCAATCTTCATGAAACCTGCCCAGAACATTTGTTCTAATAATATCTCGAACGAGTTTGAACTTGGTCATGGGGGTCAAAAACTAGATCGCTAGGTCATATTAAATAAAAAGCTTGTGAACACCCTAGAAGTCATATTTTTTACCCCAATCTTCTTAATACTTACTCAGAACATTTGTTTAAATAATAAAAAAAACAAGTTTGAAACTGCGTCACCCAGGGTCAAAAACTAGGACACAAGGATGATATCTCAGATAAGTTTGAAACTGGGTCAGGTGGGGTTAAAAAAAAAACAAAAAAACTAGGTCCCAGACCCAATTGAAGAAAAAAGTTTGTGAACACTCTGGAGACCACATTAATACCCCTATCATCATGGTACTTGCTTAGAACATTTGTCTCAATGATATCTCAGATGGGTTCAAAACTGGGTCACTTGGGGTCGAAAACTAGGTAACAAGGGCAAATTGAAGAAAAAACCTGTGAACACTAGAAATCAAATTGTTTGCCCAATCTTATTGAAACTTGCTCATAACATTTATTTTAATGTTATCTCAGATGAGTTCGAAACTGGGTCATGTGCGGTAAAAAATTAGGTCACCAGGCCAAATTGAAGAATAAGCTTGTGAACATTCTTGAGGCCACATTTAAAGGCCAATAATTACAAAAGTTGCTTAGAACATTTGTCGCAATGATATCTGCAACAATTTCGAAACCAGGTGACATGGGGTATAAAGCTAGGTCACCAGGTCAAATTGAAAAAAAAGCTTTTGAACACTCTAGAGGCAAATTTTTTGGCTGAATCTTCATAAAACCTGCTAAAAACTGTTAAGTTCCTTAGCCCCTCAGGTGAGCGACCTAGGACCTTGTGGCTCTCTTGTTAATATTTGTAATCTGTTATCTAAAATAGAAACATTTTAAAGTTTGAGTGTGAATAAAACTTCGATTATTTCACCTTTGTCTTTGATGTTATTCATGAACATTGAAAACACATATGTGATAACTGCTATATTGTGGTTTGACAAGGTATTAATCTTCAGATAATAATTACATTAAAGGGACCTGTTCACAGAGTGACGAATTGAAAATTGTTAAACTTTTGACACCAATTTCGAAAATAAAAGAACAGTGTATACAAAGAAGCAAAATAACACTATGGACCTAGAAATATACTGTCAAAATGTTTTAGTTTAAACAATGGAATTATTACGAGTGTTTCTGGTAATTTCGTGGAAATTGTTGACAACACGTAAAGCACTTACCTAAATAAGTAATAAAGTCGAAATGGCCAAGTGGTTAAGATGATAGCCTTTTAATCGGGAGGTCTTGGGTTCAAATCCGGGTGAGACCAATTTTTTAGCTCACCTGAGCACAACATTCACATGGTGAGCTTTTGTGATCGCCTTTTGACGGTAGTACGTCGTGAATTGTTCGTCGTGAATTGTCAACATTAACCTTGTGAACACTCTAGAGGCTACATATGTTGCCCAATCTTCATGAAAATTGCTTAGAACATTTGTCCCAAAGATATCTTGGACGATTTCATAACTGGGTCATGTGGAGTCAAAAACTAGATCACTAGGCCAAATTGAATAAAAAGCTGTGAACACTCTTAACGTCATATTTTTTACCCAATCACCTTGAAACTCGCTCAGAACATTTGTTTCAATAATATCTCTGACAAGCTCACTAGGGCAAATTGAAGAAAAAGCTTGTGAACACTATAGAAGTCACAATATTCTTGAAACTTGTTCAGAACATTTGTTTCAATGATTTCACAGATGAGTTTAAAACTAGCTCATGTTGGGTCAAAAACTAGGTCACCAGGACCAATTGAAAAAAAGCTTGTGAACTCTAGATGCCACATTTATAGCCCAATCATCATTCCAAATTCTAAGAACATTTGTCCAAATAATATTTGGGACAAGTTCGTAACTGGATCATGTGGGCAGGCTGTCAACCGATTCCTATATCCCTATATTTTGGAAAGAAATTATATATTTTGTAAAACCTGTATTTCCTTTATTTTCCCATATTTAAGAATTGTATCCTATATTTTTGGGAAATGTCATTCACGCTTCCTAAATTGGTCCGTGAACGGTATATCGGGAACCTATATTTTGATTTTTTTCTCGCTCGCTTCGCTTGCATCAAACTTAAATACTCATATTATTGTTAGATCGTAGCATACATGTCTCAGTTGCCAATTGATGAGCATGAAAAGGTTTAGCAAATAATTTGTTCATTAAAACGCAAGCTGGAAGACTTGTCAGGCTAGAATATGATCCCATATTTTCATTTAGATTAAGTATTTTTACCATCAAATTAATATATTTTGTCCAAAAAAATCATCCAAAATTTCTGTATTTTAAATGAAAATATTCCTATATTGTTCCTATATTTTCTGTGCAACTTGGTTGACAGCCTGTGTGGGGTCAAAAACTAGGTCACCAGGCAAAATTGCAAAAACAGCTTGTGAACTCTTTAGAGGCCACGTTTTTAGTCAAATCATCATTAAACTTGCTCAGAACAGTAGTTCCTAAGCCCCTCAGGTGAGCAATCTAGGGCCTTATGGCCCTCTTGTTTTTCTTTTCTTTCTCTTTATGCCCCCGGCATCCTTCCATCCGTGACAAGGTTAAGTAGATTTTACCGTTTTGTCTCGCACCAACTTCGCTTACTACAACACTTTGATGCTTACACAGTTGTTGCTTATGACTATTCCCTATCCACACATACAACCCAACCTCACCTTGATCTTGATCTAATTTGGACTTATAATAATTTAAAAGTGCCATTTCTTGGTTAACTAGATTTTACCGTTTAGTCTAGCACCAACACCGCTTATTTAAACACTTATAAATTTACACAGATGTTATTTATGACCGTTCCCAATCCACCCATATCACCCAACCTCACTTTGACCTTGACCTAATTTGCACTTCTAATAATTCAAATGGTCTGTTTTTGGGTTAACTACATTTTACCATTTCGTCTAGCACCAAACCGCTTACTACGACACTTGGATATTTACACTGTTGTTATTTATGACCGTTCCCAATCCACCATATCACCCAACCTCACTTTGAACTTCGCCTAATTTGGACTAAGAAATGGACTACCCAGCACCAACAGGGGGCATGTGTGTTGATCAAAAACAGAATCTTGTTTCTAAATGCTTTTCTTGTTAATATACTTTAGCTGTTCAATTCCGATGCTTAAATTTGTCAATTTAAGACATTTAATTGCATACTTCAAAAAATGCAAAAATCTGTGAACAAGTCCCTTTAATTACATGCATTACATTGAGGTCGGGGTGGCGTAGTGGATATGGTGTCCGCCTTGCAACCGGGATGTCCCCGGTTCGATCCACAATCTTGTAACGTACTCAAGACATCCCCCAAAGACACCAAGTACTGGTTCTACCCAGGATACAGACTAGAGAGTGTCTCAATAAGCCTTAGGCTTTCGATGCAATCAAGCCAAAATACATAGTTTTAAACAAAACTAAGTACGTGCAGTTAAAGTAGCATGTACTAAAAATGAGTTAGCCTGTAAAGTATTAAACAAAAGGTAACTCTCGATTCAAATTAGTAAAATATTTCTAATTATATAAAACAATATATTTTTATTGCACATGCAAGTTTAACACGACATGTCGCAGAATTAAGTATTTTCTTATAGCGCTGCGTCCGTCATTATATTATCATAGATTTAGTGTGAACTTAAGGTAAATTCACTATTTTCTGTTCCTAAGGATACATAAAAAGCTGCCATCACTGTTTTCCAGAGCACATTGCAGATGTGAATACTGAACGTGTGCGTGTGATCATCAATAAGTGTACTCGGCCAATACATCATCTTTGAACCTGTGCATTGTAATACGCCATTTACTGGTAAACAGGGCAGACAACCATATGAATTGGCGTATTTGGTGGTGTACTTGTAGATGTGGAAGAACACGTTAGCTGTTAAATCACTATTTCACAGTGGTCTAGTTTGCGCTGACTTTGCAATTTGATCTTTAAGACCCGATGTTAAAATACTGTTTTTTTGCTGAGCCCGCCTGCGGTCAGGTCGACGTAGTTGTCAAAATGGCAGTTCGGTGTATGTGTGTGAATGAGTGCGTCCGTCCGTCCGATCTTGTCTGGATTGTAACTTCCTCATTGATCAGGCAGTTTTTTTAAATATCTTGCCACAAATGTTCACTATGTGGAGAAGGCATGTCACGCGCAAGACCTGTGTCCTTGGCTCAAAGGCGAAGGTCATACTTAAAGGTCAAAGATCAAATATGGGCGTATTGCAGCTTGTCCAGAATGTAACTTCATCATTAATCAGGCAATTTTAAAATAACTTGCCAGAAATGTTCACCATGTGGAGATGGCGTGTTGCACGCAAGACCTGTTTCCCTAGCTCAAAGGTCAAGGTCACGCTTAGACGTCAAAGGAAAAGATCTGCTTGTTAGAAAATGAGATTTTTAATAACTATGATACAAGTTGCTTTCTTGACAACGGGCTCAAAATGTTACAACAGGCATGTTATTATTTAATCACACCTACTTTAGATAAACTGAGTAGAAGTATTAAACATAAAATAGCTTGCATGCATTGTATTTGATTGTTGCTGCATGTTGGTTACATTAATATTTAGCTAAAATTAGGAATGCAGTGCATGGGGTCCTTGTGCATACCATATCAGCTCACTGGGAGTCACTGACAGGCAGGCAGGGTGCTGACTGGAGACACTGAATGTCAAGTCCAGCTGGGGGTTGAGGGATGCTGATGTAAGAATTGTTCAGAACTGTCGGAAACATACTATATGGTTGATGAAATGTTCACCTGAAGTGTGTTCCTATTAACAATTAAGCATACCTTAAAAAGTGGTTGGTAAGGTATCGGTACAGGGACTCTATTGCGTTCACCATTGCCCGTCACCAATTTGTCTTTAATGCACAATCAAGACTTGATCAAGACAAGAAAAGATATTTCAGCCAATCTTTACCAAACACACACATACATGTACTAGTATTAAAGCTCTTAATATCAGATCAGATTGGACAAGTAATACCAGTTATTTATCATTATTTAATTGAGAACAATAATTGTCCAATAAACGCTGATTTTGATTATACTGTTTCAGGTTGCATAGCACCATTCTGTATTCTTGGGTACATGTAAATAATATTTCATATCGGATCAGATCAAAGTGAGAGCCAGAATGTCATGCGTGTGAAGGGCTTGCCGTATTGAAAAAACAATCATTTTATGTGAAATCTGAATGTGCCATAAAAGAAACATTGTTACTGTTTTTGCTTTTCAACATAAGGGTTTATATCTTTATACAAACTTTGGAATTTTAACAAAGTATTTTGTGGTAAAATAAACTCATTTACTTTTAGGCAGAGTATAGCTCAGTAGGTTATAATTAATTTTGAGAGATAGAATTCAGTTATATGTTTTCGTGTTTATGCGTTTGAGATTATTTTAATTCACAGGCAAAGGCCCTAACGGAATTCCGTACTTTTGTAGTGGCTGTAATATACGAAAATAAACACATTGCATGTACACATAACTTTCTAGTTTTAGTTGTTGAACCAAACTATTATTGTTGGGGTAATCATGTACATTGTTCACAGACAGAAATCATACAAGTGCAGTGTTGGTTACTACCGTAAATAGTTTTATTTCTCGTATAATTTTATTGTACACATGTACTTTACACGTTAACATTTAACACGTGTTACCTGTGGAGTATATTTTCACACTTCATATACCGGTCAATCGTTGATTGCTATATGTTTCACTGGACATGGTAGTGTTGTTAATATAAACAAAGCGAAACTCCAGTTTCGGCAGCAGGAGAGAACTCTTTTGAGCAGCCCGAGGTCTTTTATTTATGGCAAGCGACCAATTTCCAAAAAACAATACACAGGACATCACAAAAACACATAACAAACACAAAACACAAAGTCATTTCACGTTGTTTCGGTGCGATGCTAGTTCACGTGCACACTGTTATGTCTCGTTGTTGTTTCAAATTTTCATACCAGCTTGTTTCTCATCGTTGTATGTTATTTTATGTGGTTGTGTCGCAGCGTTCTTTTGCGTCAGTGTTTCGCGTTGTCTTGACGTGTGTTGCGTGGATGTGACGAGTTGTTGTGTTGCGTGCATGTGACGCGTGGTCGCGTTGCATGGATAAGACGCGTGGTTGTGTTGCTTGTATATGGCGCGTGGATGTGACACGTGGTTGTGTTGCGTGTTTATGACGCGTGGTTGTGTTGCGTGTCTGTGACGCGTGGTTCTGTTGCGTGTATATGACGCGTGGTTAAGTTGCATGGATATGACGCGTGGTTGTTTTGCGTGTATATAACGCGTTGTTGTGATGCGTGGTTGTGTTGTTGTGATGCGTGGTTGTGTTTCCTGGATATGACGCGTGGTTATGTTGCGTGGATGTGACGCGTGGTTGTGTTGCGTGGATGTGACGCGTGGTTGTGTTGCGTGTATGTGACGCGTGGTTGCGTTGCGTGATATGACGCGTGGTTGTGATGTGCGTGTATATGTCGCATGGTTGTGTTGCGTGTCTGTGACGCGTGGTTGTGTTGTGTGTTTGTGATGCGTGTCTGTGACGCGTGGTTGTGTTGCGTAATGTGACGCGTGGTGTCTGTGACGCGTGGTTGTGTTACGTGAATATTACGCGATGTTGTATTACGTTGGTGTGACGCATGGTTGTGTTAGAGGTTGTGACGCGTGGTTGTATCTCTTGGTTGTAACACGTTGTTTACCGTTATGTTACTGTATGGGATTTGGCACGTACATGTTTCTTAACGTAGTGTTTTAAACAATTTTTTTTTTAGATATCTTCAATTTAGGTTACTAATAACTTATGAGTGTATATTAATATGGGCCCTGGAATCCTAATTGCATTTAATACAAAATAACAAAAAAAAACACCACATAACGCCTTTAAAGTTTTTTAATAGGGATTACATACTACATAGTTACCTAAAGCTCCGTATTAGAATGCCCAAGTTTTCACAGGAAATCAATCGTTAACGTAACGGTACAGTAGTTTCATGTACCCCTTGTTTGGTGTAAACACACAAATGTACGTAAGAATTAAAGTATTTTGGACAGTGTATCTGTCTTGGGTAATTCTGACTGTAAAACGAGGACATTTAATATAAATACAGAGCTTGCAATATTAACGCTAGTGGAATTAACTTTTGTAAACTCGTGCAGAAAATGTTTTGGTGTAATGGCGATATAGGAATATTTCTTTATTTTTTCCATCATTATTTGTGAACATTTTGTGGATTGTGTACTAAACTGAAAACAAGAACGTGGACTGTGCAACGCGGCGGCGCTTTTGTCGGGAAGTTGAAGCCAGCAAAGGTAAGTTTCGTTTTAGTTTTATATGAAAAGGGTTCCAGTCAGTGTGGACTTGCGTGTCAGGCTGGTATCGTCTATGTGCGCGTGGTAAACAGTATCAAATGTATTATTTTGATTAGAAAACCTTATTAGCTCTGAACAGTCGCACGTTATTCGTCCCTCGTAACGTAACACGACGTCGCGTCAATATGTCAAGATGCGTTTTAACGTTTTAACGTTTTAAGTTTATCGTCTAATGTACGAACAAATATTACTTCGGATGCTTAAATCAGTTAGGAATAAAACGTATGTTTAAGTATTTGTTAAACTAAAGACAAAATCTTAATTCAATTTCCTACTGTCGGAAACGTATCATCAATAAATATCGGCTCTTATACTGAGCAGCAAACCCGTCTGTGTATTCACGAATAGTTGCCAGAGGATACGACATACTCGTCAGATGTTCATGTCGGAGCATCTGATAATACGGCAAGTCAAAGGCCGTGGTTAGTTTGTTCCGAGCAAGCCATTTCCGCTTCCGGTCCCTTTCAAAGTGCATATTAAGTAGCCTTAGCGCGTTCTCCGCTCTCCCGACACTTTTGTAAATTTGACGTTGTATTCTCACTCAAAAGTGATGATTCCTTTCAATAAGTATTTCCCATTTTACTTTATAATTATGTTTAATATCTTTTTCTTTATTTTAGCATGCCATTATGTGCGTTCAGAATCACACATAATTTGTCCATTTTTGTGGAAACACCCTCCCCCCCCCCATCCCCTCAAAAAAGTTCTTAATAATACCATCAAAATAATCTCCATAAATATGTTCTGATATTGCAAAGCAAAAATTATAATATTGTATAGATGAAAAAAATATAATCGTATTATATCCATAGTTGTTGGGCATTCCATAGTTGAGCAATTATTATTAAAAAAACGTTCCTAGCGGGAAAAAACGCTAGAATGACGGTTACCCAAAATCACGTTAATATTCTGTATAGGGGACATTTATAAAGGCGCAATACCTGGAGGAATCCAAATATTATATAATGAAATTTGCACACGTGACTGTATACATTATTTACTGTTTCATTAAAAGATTTAAAAATTAAATGGTGATATGAAGAAAATTTGAATTGCAAATATTACAAAATAAAATTATATGATTATTAAAAAAAACACCATAATTTTTAAGAACAGAGGACATTCTAAAGAACGTAAAAGCACCAAACACATTTAGTTTCATTTTTATTTTTGTGCATAACGTTTTTCCAATAATTTTTGCTTGTAGAATGTATATCTTCTAAAGCATTTCTGAAACATGTTTGTATATTATTTACACCTTACTCGATAACAGAGGAATTCAAAACGTATCAGATAAATCGGGCGGACATTGTTTAGATTTTAAGTAAAGCTGTTATAATTAATGTATGCTAACGTCTTTGCTACGTTTATTGACGTTTATTGACCTAAGACGTTGTTTTGACGTCCTTGACCGTGAAATGCTGCTGTACAAGTTGCTACTCAACCGCGTAGACGGCAAGTTTTACAACTCCATACGCAATATATATGCTAGCTCCATGTCGTGTGTTCAGCTTAACGGATCACTGACGGACTGGTTCGATAGCGTCAATGGCTTCAAACAGGGATGTACGTTATCGCCGACCTTGTTCGCTGTTTTTGCAAATGATCTCGTAGCCGAGATTAATAACCTGGACCGCGGCGTCACTGTCGGCAATACGAAGATCTCAATCCTTATGTACTCTGACGATATCGTGCTAATTTCGGATAATGAAAATGATCTTCAGAAAATGCTTGACGTTCTCAATGACTGGTGTAGACGTTGGTGTGTTATTGTCAATACATCCAAATCAAAAAGCATGCACTTTTGAAAAGGCAGAAGAAATAGAACACAATATCAGTTTAAAATCTGCACCAATGAATTAGAGATGGTTGACAAGTACAAGTACCTGGGAGTCATATTCAGCGATAGAGACGACTTTACAAGCGACTGTGACGCCCTAGCAAAAGGCGCAGGCAGAGCACTTGGGAGTATCATCAACAAAATCCACAACATGAAAGACTTTGGTTTTAAGTCGTACGAAACCCTGTACAATGCATGTGTGGTACACGTGATGGACTATTGTGGTGGTGTATGGGGATATAATCAGCTGCAACAGGCAGAGAATGTACAGAACCGAGCGATGCGGTATTTCCTTGGTGTCCACAGATTCGCGCCAGTCGCCGCTATGGTCGGGGACATGGGATGGCTACCCACCAGATATGGACGATGGCTACGCCTCTGGAATAGACTGTTGCGCATGGACCATGTCAGACTTTTCTACAAAGTGTTTGAAATGGACTATAATGTATGCACCAATAACTGGTCGAGCGTGGTCAGGGATATTATGACGCACATCGGACTAAGTGACTCTTTCAACCACAAACAAACTGTAAATGTTCCCTCTGCAAAGCAACGCATAGAAGTGTACTACGACTCTATTTGGAAACAAGACGTTGCTAGAATGCCTAAATAGAGAACTTATTGTACTTTTAAAACATGTTTCATACAAGAACCGTATCTCCCATTAGGCGTATCGAAGCACCAACGTTCGTTATATGTACAATTCAGGTCGGACATCCTACCATTACGAATAGAAACTGGAAGATATCTCGGCGAGAGTGAGGATAGAAGACTATGCAACTTCTGTGACTTTCAAACAGTTGAAAATGAAAGACACTTTGTGTTAAATTGTCCAAGATATAGTGACTTAAGGCTTGGAATACTTGGCGATGCCTTGCGGGAGACTGGTTTTATGACACTGTCCCCCATAGATCAACTAGGTTATCTGATCCATAATGACACTAGACAACTAGCCAGATATATAACGGCTGCCTACTTACGCAGAAGTATTCTGTATTCGTAAACACGATTACAAATTCGATACGAATGTCTGTCGCTGCTGTCAAGTGATAACAATCTTTTTTTTGATACGCTTTATCAATTTATATACAACGTTGTTAATCACGGAACTTGCTAAGGTGACTAATAGGCCCGGTGGGCCGGGTGTGATCTATTTTGTATCTGTATTTACTTATATATAAATGTAAATGTTATACACAAGTCACGATAATAAACAATTTACTTACTTACTAACTAACTGTATGTATGTAATGTAACGACTATGACAATATTTTGAAATCGTTACCCCTGACATGTCTTGTTGTGAATTATATGTTGAAGTTTAAAAATAAATAACAAAACATAATAATAACACGCATTTGATTTCCGCCGTGTTCTTGCAAATTACAATAGAATGACGTGTCGGACATCGTTAAAAGAAATACACGCAAGGTGTAAAAGGTAGATAGTTATTTAAAAGATTTCACAAACGTGTATTTCTCAATTAATGTATCGTGTAGTAACGCACAATTTATTTGCAAAGATTAAAAAAGGTAAAACTAACTAAATGGTATTTCGTGAGTCTGTGTCGCAATATTCTTGGTTGAATAGGAAATATTTTGAATGTCAAGTTTATACCGATATACAATTATGTTATACAAATATATATGTTTAAAAAGTATAAGTTTTGATCCAGTAATTTAATTTGTTATAATTAAAATGTTATTTTTCGGAGAGAAAGTTGACGCATTTTATGTATAATTGTTTTTTTCTCGTGACTTTTCCCCGAAACGACAAAGGGCAGTTGCAAAAGTTGTCGCATGTTCTTTATATAGTTTCTTAATTAGGCTGTGTCATTCGGGTTCAGCATGTGCACCATAATCTTGTCCGTATGTCATATATTTTCTTCTAATACTATCTTATATATTATTCAAAATTTATATGTACTTGGAGTTCATTGTAAAACTGTAGATGTATTTTTTGCATTATTTGTCTGACAAATTGTCCATATAAAGGAATATATCGTTTTGCACATTTTGTATACATTATAACATGGATCTGATGAATTCCGTATAGTCTATATTAGAAATAAACGCGATTTTCAAGTTATACTACCTACCGTTATATTTGACTGTACTGAATTTGTGGTTTCCTAAAATCACGCAAAAGCGATATTGGTAATTTGTAATAATTGCAAATTGTAATGTTATAAATTGTAATTAATTGCACGTCAGCATCACCATCATCGTCATCCGAGAAGCAGCAACAACCACATGAACAACATTATGATAATTTTATTTGAAATAAAAGTTCTACAGACTGAGAATAAGTTCAGCTATTTAATCTCGCCATACAGTGAACTCTGTTTTGTGCAATAGTGTGAGTAAATATGGACTGTTCAGTAGTCGGAATGACTTAAAGGCCCTTCATGTAACATGGAAGGGAAATGGTGGCTTTATAAATTCATAAATGTATGATATTTACCGCCTTATAGTTACAACTTGCATTTCCTTTAGATATTCAGTCATTTATAACATGCAACACATCATTTACACTGATATACATAGATACGAGTAAAACTACAGTGTTTTATGGCCTAGTAGAGGTTGAAATTCGGCCTCATTCCCATGCTTAAAAGGTATATATTTTTCTCCCATATTTACCTTAAAATTTCCCTCAGAATGTAAGCTTTATTTTGAAAAATCGGACAAAATTGACTAAGATAGAGAAAACTCCCCTCAGAATGTAAGCTTTATTTTGAACAATCGGACAAAATTGACTAAGATAGAGGAATAACCGTCAGAAATCCCAGCGAATTTTTATTCATAAGTGCATAGTCTTAAGTTATAATTTGCAGCAAAACAATCAATTATTGATTTATAACGGAGTAGAACATGAGGCTACCCGCGTGTCCGCCGATGAAAGCAACCGCGTGTCCGACGATGAGAGCAACCGTGTGTCGGCCGATGAAGGGAACCGGTTTCCGCATATGAGGCTACCCGCCTATCCGCCGATGAGGCTACCCGCGTGTCGGCCGATGGAGGCAATCGTGTGTCGGCCGATAAGACAACCGTGTGTCCGCCTTTGAAGACAACCGTGTGCTCGCCGATGAGCGCAACATTTTGCCTGCCGATAAAAGCAGCCGTGTGTCGGCCGATTGAAGGCAACCGTGTGTCCTCCGATGAGCGCAACCAAATGGTGTTAATAAAGCGGCAACAATGCGTTCGTCGATTTGGACAGAAACGTGTTCCCTCAAATTAGGGCAATACGCGTGCTCGTCGAATACGGCAATCATGTGCGTTGAAATCATGACGGTCGTTGTAAATAGCAGCATTGAAAGCTGGTCATATTCATAGAAGATTTCTGTGAAAGTTTTGTATAAATGAACAACTATAAAACAAAACAAAAAAATTAGTAAGCAATTAAAGTTTAAATTAAAGTTAATTTTTGACACACCATTGTATTTCGTTTATTTCTTCAGAACATTTAAAATACTAAATGCTTCTCTATGTTAAATAAACGTTTTCGATCTAAATTTGCAGAGGCATGCATCAGTTGTTTTAATGTAATTGTAGACTATTTTATCACAACAATAATATACTAGGACTCTGTTTGCAAGCTATATGGAACACGTGTCGAATATGATCCATACTTTGCTGAATTGAAACGCAACAAAGTGCAAATGCTGTAAACATTGACATCTGATTTGGGCCCGTATTCACCAACCTATTCTTAGACTTAAGACTGTGAATAAAGAATATTCTTTAAACGTTTATGTTCTAAGAACGCTGTAAATTTAAATCTTACTCAGTATCCATCGACTCTAATTACAGCATTCCTTAGTTAGAACGATTGTTTTAGGACATAAGCAAAACATTGGGACCCAGAAAATTTGCAAACGTAGTAGTATATTTTCTTGAGTCTAAGTCTGCTCTTTATTTTTAAGACTAAGAATGTGTTGGTATTCCCAGTCAGGTTTGTTTCAGTTTTAACTTTGCGTGCTGGCATGTTTGCTGTTTCTATGTTTCGAAAATGTTGTTACGTGTAACGTATAAATGGTACGGGTGTTAAACATATTTCATTCCACTTGAAAATGTCGAAATTCTGGCACACGGAAACAGCTACCAACTTTTTAGAAATCAATCAGTAGTAGCCTTAATGTTACATTGCTTATTAGTATAAAGAAATTAATCCAGCTGACTGCATTATTCTTACACTAATAATTATAGTTGTGTTTATAATTTGTCATTTAACTGCACCACGTAAAACCGGTGCGAGTTTACAAAGTATGCCTTTCCATGACATCTGTCCTATCTTTAAATTGAATTATAAAATGATACTCGCTAATTGTTATGTAGACAAATAACAAAATTGTAGTTGTTAGTCTACCCTATAAACGAAGTAAAAAGCAGTGCCGATTGTGAGCGGAGCATAGTAAAATGCAGTTCTCACTAAAATTGCAAAATTATTTGTCATATTATGTTAGCATCAATACAATTTTTGCATTATCGTTGTTTATCGGACAATAAACAACTCTTTGTCGTTCGGATGCGTGGCTTTTATACCACTCGTGCTAACGCTCTCGTGGTTAAATTTCTACGAATCAGAACTCCAAATCGTTGTTTATTGGCCGAAAAACACCGATAAATCGAAAATTATTTCTTAAATATAATAGCTTACGAACTGAACGAGTAATTGTAGCATAACCGTAAACGTGAATCTACTTGAAACAATAACAATAACATCACAGGTCACAGCCATATTTGAGCAAGTAATAGGCGTAAAAAAAGTTGTTGGTTTCATTTTACCCGACACTCCCCTCCTCCCCATTTTATCTGGCGACCCTAAAATTTTGTTTGCCTATCAATCATTAAGTTTTTCTGATTTTCGGCAGTTTTCGCTTATATTATAAGATTCTTGCCAGAAATCTCTTTTTCTATGACCTTATTTACATTTAAGGGACAGTTTCTTTGTTGGGAGGCATTTAAACATTTTACATGCTGTCCAATATACTTAAACTGTGTGGTGAATATGCGGCGACGAAAAAAAAGGTAAAAGACAAAACTAGTTATATTTAACCTCTCCTCCTATATTGTGTTAGAGATGTCAGCGGAAACCAAGCGTTTGTTTGTTTGGTCTTATGTGTCTGTGCATGTACAGCTTTTTAGTGAACACGTAAGTCAATGTCTTAACCGTTAAGTCTGTGACCATTTCAGTTATAGTTCGAGTTCGATAAAAAAAAAAGAGTATTCTTGTAAAACTGTGACAAATTCTTCTTTTTTATGTTCATTTCACGTTAACCTTAATCTTAAATTTTTACTTTTTTTGTATCCTAAATTATGATCTTTCTCAGAAGCTTTATGACTTCCGCCCCAGGTTTCCGATTGCATTAATTGTAAACCATGCGTTTCACGGTTTCCTCGTGCACATCGTGATTTATCGATCGCTGCTGCAAGCTGACGCTGAATGTACATGTTGACTGTGCACGAGGATATCGTGAATTCCGTGGCAGTCTTGGACGTAAACAAGCGCTTTGACCCTTTCTATAAATAGATGTCGCGTCACAGACACAGCCCAAGAGGAACACTATAACGAATTTTCCAGAATTTTGTATTAGGCCGATTTTCCATTTGTCCGCATCCGCAAGCGTATCCGTATCCACATTATTATATGCGGAAGGCGCTTTTCTGTGCATCCGCTTTAATTGTCGAATATTTTAGTTTTCTACTGATTTTCAAAGAGTTTAGAGGCATGCGTTTGAAGAATAGAAACATTTTTAATTAAGTCGTCTGCAAATATTTTATTGCAGTATGCGAACACATTCACAGGTGGTGGATTTGAACAAAATAAAGAATTAAACAGGTACATCTACAGCGTCAATCATGGCTTATTAAAACGTTACCCGTTATTACCGATATATTGTACTCGGTGAGTCTTAGGTTGAGTTATCCAGGTGTATTTTTCCCAACGTTTTATGTTAAACAGCCATTTGTGTAACAAACTAAGGTAGATACCGGGTCGTCCGCATCCGCATTAAAACGATCAACGAGCGAATTTTTGCGGACGGCTGTTAAGGTTGCGCTTTGGGGATACGGACTGCGGACATATGGAAACGGTCCAACTGTTTTCAAATTGTTCGATTTCTTTGCGGATGTGGATTTGCGAATGCGGATTCAGATACGGACATTATGGAAAACCGATATATGGCTGGTTATTAATAATATAATTGTGTACATAAAACAATGTCACTCCATTCAACTAACATTTGTATGTTGGATATACCCAAATTAAGTAAAACAACCACAACACACAAATAGTGTGAAACGTATTTTTACTGTATTCGTTAATATTTAAACTTGCAATGACATTGCATTGCATTGTACACCACTATTAGGTTTCACTATATTCAATCATCTGCCATAACTCTACGCAATCAGGGCCGTTTGATGTGTTTTGAGTATTTAATAATGGTTTGTATTCCAGAGAAATCTTAAAGGGACCTGTTTACAACAGATTGACGAATTGACGGTTTCCCAACTTTTTGTCACAGATTCCAAAAATAAAAGAATAGTTTATATAACTGAACGAAATAACACTACGGACAAAGAAATATACTGTAAGCTTAGATTTAGCAATCTGAAAGGCCGAGTGGTTAAGGCGTTTTGCCTTTTGATCCGAGGTCTGAGGTTCGAACCCCTGTGGGAGCAACTTTTTTTTCTTTTCTATTTTATCCCTTTCAAAAACCTTTATACTTGAACCCTTTAGTTCCGGTGCTTAAATCTTTCAAGTTAAGACATTTTATAGCAAATTTAAAAAAATACAAAACAATTAACAAGTCCCTTTCAGTTCAACTGAAATACTGTATTGAAGTTAAGTTTAGTATTTAAAAAACTGCATAGAATCGGTGAATCCGTCACAGTTACGTGAACAATAGTTTATAATACAGCTGATAATTAATAGACACTAAGCACACAGTCCGATTGATTTCTACTTCTTATGACAATACTTATATTTATTTATTACAAATCATTGAAGTTTAATGATTTAGCGACTCTCCATTTTTATTCTTTATATTTCCCAGTTTTCAATGTATAATTCAGCATTTAGTTAGTAAATTTAATTAATAAAAAGTGTCAACACTGTAGTACGACTCGTTTTTTGTAATTGTAAGAATTTGCGATTTAAGATGTATTAAAACTCGAATGCTAATCCGGTCCGCAAGGGCGACAACAAGATGTTACTCCTTGACAAACTTCATGCGTGGTTACCTCCCTTATTTTATTGAATTGTTCATTTTGTCCCCGAATATATCATGAATTCCGTTTCCTATTGGATTAATCGCACTTTGTACATGTAATTACCCATATTCCACACACGCTACGAATCCTGCGAATCGCCACGTATGATTGAAATTTATGATTCGTGAAGATTCGTGACATTTTCTGTTCCAAATTGTGCGTTCTACGATTCAGCTGCGATGTAGGATGGTGTTACGAATATTCGTGGGATTCGGCTGGAATGGCAAACATGTTGTCAAGAATTTACTACGATTTACACGAATCTATTACGACTACTTTGTCAACGTTAGGAATCAGTAACGTATCTGTAAAGAATACGCCGAATGCATGTACGAATTAGGTACGAATAAAACTATCTTTTGAAATTCTTTTTTGGCGGGCATATTCGTGACAGGTTCGTAGCCGATTCGTGATCAAGCCGCGAATTATCAAATTCCCGAATGAGTAAAGAATAACTACGAATACCTACGAATCGATAACGATTCAGTTACGATGCATAATAATGCAATATGTATTTGTAACGAATTATTTTGGAATCGGGATTTTTGGATTCGTAAGTTCGTGGCCAATATTTTGAACAATTCAAAAATGTTGTCACGAATACCCGACTGCTCAAGAATAGCAAGGTTGGACTACGAACAGATACGAAACAATGTAAGAACTTCACAACCTGATTACGATGGAACTACGAATTCTAAAATTTACCAATTTTGGGCGATTCGTGGGATTCGTGATGTCTGCAGAATAGGGGTATTAATCGTAGTGTACGACTGATAATACTATCATTGATGAAACGCCTCCAAGTAGATTGAATTTCGCAACTCTTTACTCAAAGGGATTTATTCGCAAATTTTTGAAAAATGTCATTCAATGTCTTAACTGCAAAATATAAAGGATCTGGACTAACTAGGTCAAATATTCAGTCATGAAAAGTATAATAAAACAAAATGCCTCCACCGGGTCTCGAACCTATGACCTTCAGATCAAACGTCGGTTGCGCTAACCACTCGACCAGACAGATTAATGCTTATTTTTACGTGTATTTTTATCACTATGTAAGTGAAACACATGCTTTAAAAATATCGACGAAAAGCCGTAAAAATGCTTGATAATTTTACCTTTTCAGTTGACTACAACATTTCCCATGCAAATAAATATTTAATATCCAGAATCATTACAATATAAATATGATAGGGACTAAATGTAACTGCTCGCTAGAGGTCTTGAAGGACGTTCTGTCCAGGTCACCCTACGTCCTCAAGTCCGATTGGTCTGCCATTCCTGCCTCGTTCTGAACACGTGCAACTGTCGTCTGCATAAATTGAAGTCTGCACCTCTGCAGAGCTCCTTGTCACGCGTTTCATTGCCGTCTACAAACCGGAAACCAGTGACGCCTATTGACCGTCCTGCCATCTCCATCACCGTCTTTCTCCGTATACACTGGTACACTTGAACCGGTGTTACAGTTACGTGCGTGTCCGCCGATGTGCATGTATAAACAAGTGTGTGTCCGCCGATGAGCATGTATAAACAAGTGTGTGTCCTCCGATGTGCATGTATAAACAAGTGTGTGTCTTCCGATGTGCATGTATAAACAAGTGTGTGTCCGCCGATGTGCACGTATAAACAAGTGTGTGTCCGCCGATGAGCACGTATGAACACGTGTGTGTCCGCCGATGAGCACGTATAAACAAGTGCGTGTCCGCCGATGAGCACGTATAAACAAGTGTGTGTCCGCCGATGAGCACGTATAAACAAGTGTGTGTCCGCCGATGAGCATGTATAAACAAGTGTGTGTCCGCCGATGAGCACGTATGAACATGTGTTTGTCCGCCTTTGAACATGTATGTGTTCGCCTTTGAACGTATATGTGTCCGCCTACGAACGTGTATGTGTCCGCCCATGAACATGTGTGTGTCCACCGATGAACGTGTATGTGTTCGCCTTTAAACTTGTATGTGTCCGCCGATGAACGTGTATGTGTCCGCCGATGAGCATGTGTGTGTCCGCCGATGAACGTGTATATGTTCGCCTTTGAACGTGTATGTGTCCGCTTATAAACGTGTAATTGTCCGCCCTTGAACATGTGTGTGTCCGCCGATGAACGTGTATGTCTTCGCCTTTGAACGTGTATGTGTCCGCCGATGAACGTGTATGTGTCCGCCGATGAACATGTGTGTGTCCGCCGATGAACGTGTATGTGTTCGCCCTTGACCAGTTGACAATAAACGTGTTTAGCCATTATTTTGTCTATTTTCAATGATGACTTATGCTTGTTCTTTGATAAGAGTTTTGACTTCATTACACGCATAACCAAAATGCTTGTCGAGTATTGATGAATATGTAATATCTGCGAGGAACGTAAGTAAATTAAAACAACGTCCAGTGTTACACTGCGGCAGCAATTACTGGACTGTTTTCGCGTGTCATATATTGTGTCAGGAGTTCACGATGAGAAACACATTGAGAAACAGTTTTCTTGGTGGATTTTCGGAAATTAATTTAAATTAAAGTCAGTCCGAGTATGAAAGTGCGTCGAAGTCCAATTTTCGAAGTAGACATGTTCCCTTATAAAATATATTGACTTCTTATGAGTATAAACAGTAATATAATTGATGTAGAATGAACACTCGCTTTGAGAAATCATGTTCTTTATCAGTTATTATAGCACTGATTATTGTTAGCCGGCTTTACTTAGGCGCAAAACATGTTTCGTTTTACTCTGAGTATTTTCGAAGGCGACAGAGGTGGTTGATTTCTCATACTTGCATGCTCTGTAACGTCTTGCTGTTTTTGTTTCATGCTTCAGACATGGTTACATTCTGATGTAGATCTACGTAAATACTTTCATGTCATCAGCGTTTGCGAATAAATAATGAACGTTACAACATTTATTTCGTGTATACAAGTAGTGATATCAACAGAATTATATGTCATTGTAATCGAACTAATGCCCAACATAAGGATACTGCCAAAATTAAGTTATTATAACATTAATATTTCTAGAAAATATAGATTATGTTCAAGTTTGTTCCAAATATGTACACTAGTCTAGTTTATCACTCACTGTAACATTGTTCACTTTTATATAATCAATTTTAACATGATATATACTTGCTAATTTTTCTATAGACAAAGAACAAAATTCTCGTTGTTAAACTACCCAATAAACAACGCAAAGCGAAGTTCCGAATCCGATGGGAGCATAGTAAAAAGTAGTGCCAATTACAATTGCAATAAATATATGTCAAATCTTGTTAGAATCGAAATCATTTTCGCATTATCTTTGTTTATCGGCCAATAAGAAACTTTTTGTCGTTCTGATGCATGGCTATTAAACAACTCGGGCTAACGCCCCCGTGGTTTAATTCCTAAGCATCAAAACTCCAAATCGCTGTTTATTGACCGATAAACAACGAAGCATTGAACAAATATTTTTTAAATTTATAATAAGTTGAACATTAATAAATACTAAGTCCACTGTGATTTTCACATGGAATTACATGCTAACGACAAATGGTGATATAAAGATAAGATTCTACTTAAGATATTTCTGGAATATGGATCCAGAAGTAATAACTGTCTGTCTCTTTCTTCGAGGAATTGTGGATCGTGCAATAACTTGATATATATGCTTAAAGACGGAGTAATGAGGTTATAATACACGTTGCTTTTCTGTTTCGTCTTACTAAACTGTGGTTGCTATGGCAACAAAAGAAATATTGCACAACAACAAGAATCACACTACATTTTTCTCCTGGACTGATTTTGATTGGGTAAAGCATTCACGAAGAAAGTCAACATTGTACAAACAGAATTTGATGTCATTATGGACTGTCAAGTTTAGTTTAACAATTCATTTATATATTAAAGATCGAGTGTCGAAAGACAAATGCTTATTGAGACGCTTTCAAGTCCGTTTCCTGGGAAGAACCACTACGCGATGACTTTTAATTAAGATCATTTGAAGGCTCCCGGAGTAGGGATAAAACTCACGATCTTCCGATCGAAAGGCGGATCTCACATAAATTACATCACTGCGACATGATGCTGTTGTAACAAAAGTGTTGGTAATTGTACACATAGAAATAATCATGCTGCAACTTTATTTCGTGTATGATTTTGATGTTGTAAAATTCAACGAAAAAAAGTGAGCATTGTAGAAACAGAATCTGAAATCATGATGGACCGTCCGTCCTTCTGTCAGTGAAAGCCTTGATCCTGCGATAGCTCAGAATGTGCGCACGCTAGGTTTATGAAACATTATGTCGCATAGTTGTGTCCGGCCGTTGTGTCTCTTGGTTGAGTTTCGTTTCGTTGTTGTGTCTCTTGGTTGAGTTCCGTCGTTGTGTCGCTTGGTTGTGTCCGGCCTTTGTGTCGCTTGGTTGTGTTCCGTCGTTGTGTCGCATGGTTGTGTTCCGTCGTTGTGTCGCTTGGTTGTGTTCCGTCGTTGTGTCGCTTGGTTGTGTTCCGTCGTTGAGTCGCTTGGTTGTGTTCCGTCGTTGTGTCGCTTGGATGTAATCAGTTGTTGTGACGCTTGGTTGACTTCCGTCGTTGTGTCCCCTCGTTGAATTTCGTCGTTGTGTCGCCGGATTTTGTCCGGCCTTTGTGTCGCTTTGTTGTTTTCCGTCGTTGTGTTGCTTGGTTGTGTTCCGTCGTTGTGTCTCTTGGTTGAGTCCCATCGTTGAGTCGCTTGGTTGTTTTCTGTCGTTGTGTTGCTTTGTTGAGTTCCGTCGTTGTGTAGTTGTGTCTCTTGGTTGAGTCCCATCGTTGTGTCGCTTGGTTGTTTTCCGTCGTTGTGTCGCTTTGTTGTGTACCGTCGTTGTGACGCTTGGTTGTGTACGGCCGTTGTGAGGCTCGACTGTGTTCCATCGTTGTGACACTTGGTTGTGTTTCGTTGTTGTATCGCCTGGTTGGTTTTCGTTGTTGTGTCGTTTGGTTGTGTTACGCTGTTGTGTCGCCTGGTTGTGTTACGTCGTTGTGTCGCCTGGTTGTGTTCCGTCGTTGGGTCGCCTTGTTGTGTTCCTTCGTTGTGTCGCCTGATTGTATTCCGTCTTTGTGTCGCATGGTTGTGTTACGTCGTTGTGTCGTCTGGTTGTGTTCCGTCGTTGTATCGCCTGGTTGTGTTCCGTGGTTGTGTCGCCTGGTTGTGTTATGTCGTTGTGTCGCCTGGTTGTGTTACGTTGTTGCGTCGCCTGGTTGTGTTACGGTATTGTGTCTCCTGGTTGTGTTCCGTCATTGTGTCGCCTTATTGTGTAAAGCTATTGTATCTCTTGGTTGTGTTCCATCATTGTGTTGCTTGGTTGTGTTACGTCCTTGTGTCGTCTGGTTGTGTTCCGTCATTGTGTCGCCTGGTTGTGTTACGCTGTTGTGTCGCCTGGTTGCGTTACGCTGTTGTGTCGCCTGGTTGTGTTACGCTGTTGTGTCGCCTGGTTGTCTTACGCTGTTGTGTCGCCTGGTTGGATGAACGGTCAGGATGCACATGTTTCCTGCTATTTTGACGTCTATAACGTAAAGTAAAGTAACGTGTTTGTTTTATTACAATGTCACCTCTCGCGATTAAGGGCCAGCCAGTTTTAGCTTATGAGACACCTTTACCGATGAACACCTTTACTCCCGATTCCTATCCTATATGCCGGGCGCTTGGCATAAAGGTAATCGGTACCCTTCGACTTAACTAGCTGCTAGATAGGCAACTGGCCATATCAGAACGAGCCCTGTGCGAGACTCGAACCTTCAACCTCCCACTCCGTAGGCGAATGCCCTAACCACTTGGCCACGGAGACGGTTATATTAACGCGATTTGCCCCGCTGCTGTTATACCGTGTACGCATGTTGATACAATAGTTATTTATTATTGTTCAAATGCAACGATATTAACGCTTTTCTTTATGTCTACGTCGGAAAACATTGTGTCTTATGGTAATGCCAATTGTTTGTGGTAAAGAAAATGTTTCTGACAGATTATGGAAGAACAAGCATTGCACTACTACACTTTTTATTATACGTACATGTTCCGAGATATGGACTGCATAGGGTCTGTTGTCCAATGTCCGTATACAATACATATAGGCAATAATGACCAAGCCTCGGCAATTTCAGTTCATACAGTTTGTTTGTTGTTGTTGTTTTTTTTGGTGGGGGGAATTGATTTTCTGGAGCATTGAATCAGATTTCTCAAACAAAAAGCCATAAATACACATTCACCAAATGTCTGTCAAATCATAGTCTGAAATGAAATACAACTTAGCTATTATGGTTTGTTATGCCGTTTATTTGATTGATTAATTCGTATTGATTTAATTCCTACGACATCATTGTATTGCCCGATACGTTTTCGATAGATAGTTGCATTTTGTTTAAGTGAAATAAAAGTAATGCCTGCTACTAACTAACTCATTATTGAACATTTATGCAAATTCCATAAGGTAATATAACGAAATATCATGAAAATAAACACAATTCAAATATGATTATACAGCTCTTATATTATTGTGTTCGCTATCAAAATATGTATCCTCATCATACACTTTATGCGGACACGAACATGCGCTACATATTTCGCACGAGACAACTCGATGTTACTTCGTAGCGATTTCCTAGCAGCATTTGCTTCCCTTGGGTTAACTCCACCGGATTATAAGTGCGCTAGTTATAGTGCGCTAGTTAATGCTAAACCGGTTGAAGTTACGATTTGTATAACATTTCAGCTCACACGAATATAGTTTATTGTTTTGGCAGCGAATAAAAACGTAATTAAAAAAGTTATAGAGTTTAATAATACTTTACAAACTTATATTAGTATGGCTTATGATTGTTTATGTATTTTACGGATAAAATTTGAGCTCAACGTCACAACATGCGTTAATAAAATCAACTACATTATATTTCTGTAATATTTTGCTACCAAGAGGTTTCGTTTTTAAACTTCTTTCATATCATCTTTCATAAACAGTTATATTATTGTTTTAGCTCGAATATTTTAAGAATAGGTGAGATTTGTAGGACCATATTTTTCACATCTGTGAAAAATAGGATCTCATTCTTCACAGGTGAGCAAATTGAGATCTTATTCTTCACACATCACAGTCTTATTCTTCACATTTCCTGTGAAGTTTGTGATCCCATCCAGTTTTTGATATGCAATGAAATCATAAGCTTCTGTGATCCTCACGCATACACCGTTTTGGGCCAGTCGTATTCTTCATACGTATAAATGTGACAAATGAGATCCTATTCTTCACAGGTGTGTGAAATATATGATTTGTGAAAAATATGATCCTACAGAGCTTTCCAACTCGCCCCTGCTACCGCGTCTTAACTAAAAACGTCAATGTTTTGGTTAAAGTCTAATGACTTGAATCTACAATTTATTCATTTGAAATTTGAACTATACATTTGCGACCAACTCCAGTATCAGATGTAACATTCCCCAGTACTCTGTTTTGTATTTTAACAGAGTTATGCTTCTCTTTACTGATTTCTTTTTTAGTTGAGTATACATGATGTGCTAATATGCAAGGCTATTCGCTTTCTTTCGATGGCTTCATTATAAAAATGTTCCTTAAATTATTGACAATGTCGTTGAATAAAACTTATATTCTTTGTTCTATTATTCAATATAAAAGTCGTTTAAATAATAATAACTTCGCCCGAGTTCATAGAAAACTTTTCAATGGGTTTACAATAGTTATTGTATTGATATAAAAGAACAACCATCGCTCCAGTGGTGCTGCAAGTCGGAGGTCTGTACGATCATATTTTTCACAAATCATATTTTTCGCACTCTTATGAAAAATAGAGTCTCATTTGTCACATTTTAAGTGTGAAGATTTCATTGCATATCACAATCTCGATGTGATCACAAACTTCAGAGAAATAGTGAAGAATAAGACTGTGATGTGTGAAGAATAAGATCTGAATGTTCACACTTGTGAAGAATGAGATTCTGTTTTTTACAGACGTGAAAAATTTGATTTGTGAAAAATATGGTCCTCAGAGGTCATATAGCGCCTCCTTTCCGTGTGTTCGGCGATACATAGTCTATTCCATCATACCAGCCACGTGCTGGACACGTGCAAATGTTGTCTGCATAATTTGACGTCTGAATAATTGTCGTCTGCACCATGTCACGTGTCCTATTTCTAAAACATCCGTGTAGTGGATGAAATACGGATTAAATCGACCTTACTTGTAAACCGGAAGTCGACATGAACAGTAACATAGAAAGATTTGGAATGCCGATTGAAAAGGTGTTTGTTCATAGGACGATCGTTGCAACTTGTACACGAAATGCTCAAGGTTGAGGGACTGTGGTTACTTACAGTCATTGTGTCACGCCGTTGCATAGTTTGGTTGTGTCACGTTGTTGCGTCGCTTGGTTGTGTCACTTCGTTGCGTCGCTTGGTTGTGTCGTATGGTTGCGTCGCTTGGTTGTGTTACTTCGTTGCGTCGCGTGGTTGTGTCATATCGTTGCGTCGCTTGGTTGTGTCACTTCGTTGCGTGGCTTGTTTGTGTCATGTCGTTTCGTCACTTGGTTGTGTCATTTCGTTGCGTCGCTTGGTTGTGTCATGTCGTTTTGTCACTTGGTTGTGTCACTTCGTTGCGTCGCTTGGTCTAGTCATGTCACTGTGTCGTTTGCTTGTGTCACGTCGTTGTGTCGCTTGGTTGTGTAACGTCGTTGCGTCGCTTGGTTGTGTCACGTCGTTGCATCGTTTGGTGTGCCACATCGTTGCATCGTTTGGTTGTGCCACTTTGCATCGTTTTGTTGTTTCAGTCATTGCATCGCGCTTGATTGTGTCATGTCGTTGCGTTGTTTGGTTGTGTCATGTTGCATCGCTTGGTTGCATCAAGTCATTGCGTCGCTTGGTTGTGTCATGTCGTTGCATCGTTTGGTTGTGCCATTTTGTTATATCGCTTGGTTGTGTCACGTTGTTGCATTGTTTTGTTGTTTCACGTTGTCGCATCGCTTGGTTGTGTCACGTTGTTGCATCGTTTAGTTGTGTCAGGTTGATGCATCGCTTGCTTGTGTCACGTTGTTGCATCGTTTGGTTGTGTCAGGTCGTTGCATCGTTTGACTGTGTCACTTTGTTGCTCGTTTGGTTGTGTTACTTTGTTGCATCATTTGATGGTGTCACTTTGTTGCACCGTTTGGTTGTGTCACGTTGTTGAATCGTTTGGTTGTGTCACTTTGTTGCACCGTTTGGTTGTGTCACTTCGTTGCACCGTTTGGTTGTGTCATTTCGTTGCAGTGTCTGGTTGTGTCACGTCGTTGCATCGTTTGGTTGTGTCACGTCGTTGCATCGTTTGGTTGTGTCACATTTTCCAGCACGAGTGAGCACCTGTAATGTTTGTATTCCTTCATTAAATACTGCACGGAATTATACAGGAAATATATTGTTGCTATTGCTATGCAAATGTTTCGCATACGCATTATTTCGTGTTATGTCTATATAATATTGCGGTTTCTGTTAAGCAATTTATGAACACTATTATATTATTCAACTAATAAAAAAAAAAAGTTTACATGTTGACTAAAAAATCTTAATTGCGAATCGATACATTTTTATTTTAGGTCACATTATATGTTAAACTTCACAAACGACGATTTGTTAAATGAAACTTAAACTGTGAATAGGATAAAGTGCTGTTTTCATGTTAAAATAGTGTTAACAGAACGCTAGGATTTATAATGTGTGCATTTGCATCTGTAACAGAATCGTCATTGTGAAACAACGGTGAGGTATTTACAAAATGTAACTTAGCTTAAGGACCAGACTCACATGAAGTTCTCCATAAAACATATGGTCACGTGTTTTACCTTTATATGATGTTATAGTTAGCTCACCGAGCACAAAATGCTCAAGGGTGAGATATTCTCGTCAGTCATCGTCCGTCGTCGTCGTCGTCTTCGTTAACATTTTTACTTTATATAACTTTTTCTCTGAAACCGCTTGGCGGATTTTAAGCAAACTTGGCAGGAATGTTCCTGGGATGGTTCTTTAACAAAGTTTTTTAATTCATTTGAATATCTATAAAAAAATCTGGTTGCTATGGCAACCAAAACATACAAAACTGGAAAACTAAAAAATCTTCTTGTCCGAAACCACTGCTTGGATTTTAAAATAATTTCACAAAAATGTTCCAGGGATGACCCTCTACAATTTGTTTTCAAATTATTTGGATTCCTTTAAAAAAAACATGGCCTTCAGGGTGTGGGCAGTTTTCCTATTATAGCTATGTAGAAAACTTTGAAAATCTCGTCAGAAACCGCTAGTCGGATTTCAAAATAATTGCACTTAAAGGTTCCTCTGGTGACCCTCTACAAAATTTCATCAAATCATTTTGATTCGTTAATAAAACTTGGCCGCCAGGGATTGGGGCAGATTTCTTTTTTTTGCTATATAGAAACTTTGAAAATCTTCTTCTTAGAAACCGCTGACCGGATTTTAAAATTGTTTTCACAGAAATGTTCGTTGGGTCACCCTCTACCAAATATCTTTAAATCATTTTGTTAAAAAAACATGGCCACCAGGGGGCGGGCAGTTTTTCTCATATGGCTATATAGAAAACTTGAAAAAATCTTCTTGTCCGAAACCGCTGAATGGATTTCAAAATAATTTCAAAGCAGTTTTCCTTGGGTGACCCTATTCCAAATTTCTTCAAATTATTTTGATTTGTAAAAAAATATGACCGCCAAGGGGTGGGTCAATTGTCAATTATATGGTTATATAGAAAACTTCGGAAATCTTCCTGTCAGAAACCACCGACCGGAATTTCAAAAAAAGTTTGCACAAATGTTCTTTGGTTGACATTTATCATTTTGAAAATGTTCTTGTCTGAAACAACTGTTGGATTTTGAAATAATTTCACAGAAATGTTTCTACTATTTTATTAAATTCCTTGAAATTGTTTTGATTCACTAAAAAGATGGCTGTCAGTGGTCCATTGTTGATGTCCATTGTCACATCTCTTGAAACGCTATTAACCTTTTACAAGCTATTGTGGTTCATTCAACTCAGGTGAGCGCCCGGGGCCATTTGGCCCTCTTATTTAATCATCAATGTGCCTGTCAAATATATCTCTACCGGTAATTAAATTGTATAAACTCGTACAAAAAAATAGAAATAAATATGTTTAAAACTAAACTTTAACAGTGGAGAAAATAACCGGTAAGTTTTGTCACATGTTGTTTGGCGCCACGCATTCATAATAATAATGATTATTATAATAATAATCGTCATCATAATCATAATTTTCGATTTTAGTTGTTTATCTGTAAATAAACAACTGTTTTGAGTTCTGATGCTACTTGCTAATTTTTCTATAGACAAAGAACACAATTATCGTTGTTAAACTACCCCAAAAACAACGCAAAAGAAGTCCCGATTCTGAGCGGAGCATATGCAAATATAATTCTCATTATAATTATAATATTTGTCAAGTAATGTTAAAATCGAGATAATTTTCGCATTATCATTGTTTATCGGCCAATGAACAACTCTTTGTCGTTCTGATGCGTGGCTATTAAACAACTCGGGCTAACTCCCTCCCATTTTAATTCATACGCATCAGAATTCCAAATCGTTGTTCAAAGGACGGTTAACAACGATAAATCGAAAATTTAATCGAATCGAATCTTAAATATACGAGCATCAAAACGAAAAATCGTTGTTTATTACATAGAAACAACGACAAAGCGAACATTATTTCGATTCTAACATGACATGACAACATATTCTGCAATTACAACGCGAACCATGTTTCACTACTTTTGCGCGTTGTTTATTGGCAATTTAACAACGAAATTTTGTCTTTGTCTATAGAAAACTGCGCGTGTCATGTTAGAATTGCTGTTTAATTTAACGTAAATAGCCGAAATAAAATTAAAAAAGCAAATTATTAAAAATAAATATTCTAACATGACACGCGCTGTGTTTTCCATAGACAAAAACACAATTTACCGTTGTTTAACTACGGTAACAATAAACAATCCCCCAAAATAGTTCCGAAACTGTAAAATAGAGTCCGGAATGATATTGCGGAATATGTTGCCAGGTCATGATAGAATCAAAATTGTCTTCGCATTATCGTTGTTTATCGGCTGATGTGGTATATTAAACCACGCGGACTAACGCCCTTATTAAGAAATTATTTTCGATTTATCGTTGTTTATCGGCCAGTAAGCAACGTTAGCCTGAGTTGTTTCATAGCCACGCATCAGAACGACAAAGAGTTGTTTATTAGCCGGTAAACAACGATAATGCGAAAATTATTTCGATTCTAACATCATTTGACGTGTATTTTTGCAATTGTTATTGGAACTACTTCTTACTATTCTACGCTCTGAAGTGGGACTTCTGTTTGCGTTGTTTATTGGGTAGTTTAACAACGATTATTTTTTGTTCTGTGTCTAAAGAAAAATTGGTGAGTATCATGTTAGAATGTTCTGTAGCGAATGAATGCAATGTGTTTCGATGAAAATATTCACTCTCTATTTCCTAATACAATAAGGCGATTTGTTTATCAACATACGGCTGTCGCCTGGAAATAATATTGTCGGTTTAGAAAGTAATCGCATTATATTCGATAGAATTACCATGTGCACGAAGTGAAAAAACTTCTTAAAATGTCAGAATGTTTCACTCGATGTATCAATGTTGCACTTTTATTAATGTGACGTTCGTCATTTACGATGTAGATGTTAATATACGTTTAGCTCACCTGAGCACAACGTGCTCATGGTGAGCTTTTGTGATCACCTTTCGTCCGTCGTGCGTCGTCCGTCAACATTTTCATTCAAACAACATCTCCTCCTAAAGCTGGGCAGATTTTCACAGGAATGATCCTTGGGTGACCCTCTTTCAAAATTGTTCAAATCGTTTCGGTCCAATGCATATGTAGGTCACCAGAGCTAAAAATAGATTAAAAAAGTGAAAACTTCTCTGAAACTGCATGGCTGAGAGCTTTCATATTTGGTATGTGACATCCTCGTGTGGTCCTCTACAAAGATTGTTCAAATGATGCCCCTGGGGTCAAAACTGGCCACGCCCCGGGGTTCACATGGTTTGTATAGACTTCTATAGCAAAATGATTTTAAAAATCTTCTCCTCTGAGACCGCAAGGCCCAGAGATCTCATATTTGGAATGTAACATTGCATAGTGGACCTCTACGAAGATTGTTCAAATGATGCCCTTGGGGTCAAAACTGGCCACTCCCCGGGGTCACATGGTTCATATAGTCTTAGATATCTAAATGACTTTGAAAATCTTCTTCTCTGAAACCGCAAGGCTCAGAGGTTTGGCATTTGGTTGGTAACATTGAATAGAGGTCCTCTACAAAGATTGTTCACATGATGCCCCGGGGGTCAAAACTTGCCACGCCCCGAGTGTCACATTTATACAGACTTAAATAGCAAAATTACTTCAAAAATCTTCTCCTCTGAAACTGCAAGGCCTAGAGGTTTTATATTTGGTATGTAACATTGCATAGTGGTCCTCTACAAAGACTGTTCAAATGATCTCCCTGGGGTCAAAACTGGCCACGCCCCGGCGGTCACATGGTTTATTTAGACTTAAATTGCCAAATGCCTTTGAAAATTTTCTTCTCTGAAACGGCTGAAAGGCTCAGAGGTTTGGTATTTGGTCATAAACATTGAATAGGAGTCCTCTACAAAGATTGTTCAAATGATGTCCCTGGGATCAAAACTTGCCACGCCCTGAGGGTCACATTGTTAATATAGACGTAAATAGCAAAATTACTTCACAAATCTTCTCTTCTAAAACTGCAAGGCCCAGAGGTTTCATATTTGGTATGTAACATTGCATAGTGGTCCTCTACAAAGACTGTTCAAATGATGCCCCTGGGGTCAAAACTGGCCACGCCCCGTGGGGAGGGGTCACATGCTTTATGTAGACTTAAATAGCTAAATGACTTTGAAAATCTTCTTCTCTGAAACAGCAACGATTAGAAGTTTGGTATTTGGTTGGTAACATTGTATAGGGGTCCATCAAATGATGCCCCTGAGGTCAAAACTGGCCACGCCCCGGGGGTCGCAATGTTTATATAGACGTAAATAGCACAATTACTTCAAAAATCTTATCCTCTGAAACCGCAAGGCCCAGTGGTTTCATATTTGGCATGTGGCATCCTGTAGTGGTCCTCTACAGAGAGTGTTCAAATGATGCCCCTGGGGTCAAAACTGGCTACGCCCCGGGGGTCGCATATTTTATGTAGACTTAAATAGCAAAATGACTTTAAAATCTTCTCCTCTGAAACCGCAAGGCCCAGAGCTTTCATAGTTGGTATGTAACATGCATAGTGGTCCTCTAAGATTTTTCAAATGATGCCCCTGGGGTCAAAACTGACCACGCCCTGGGGGTCACATGGTTTATATAGACCTAAATAGCAAAATGACTTTCAAATCTCCTCTGAAACTGCAAGGCCCAAAGTTTTTGAATTTGGTATGTAAGATTGTATAGTGGTCCTCTACAAAGAATGGTCAAATTATGCCCCTTGGGTAAAAAGAGGCCACACCCCAGGGGTCACATGGTTTATATATGTTACAGGGTGAAATTTTAAATAAAGTTAATAAATGTACATTATTATTAAATTATTGTGTTTGTTTTTATATTTACCCTAAAATATATATTCTACAATTTAAAGTAATACACTTATATGCATATTTAAATAGTTAGTGCAGTGTTAAATTATTGTGTTGGGTAGTTATGATAAGTTCTTAGTTTAAAGTAGATTGTGACCTTAGTTTTTAGAGTTACTAACATATAGTTGAAATTAACCTATGTTGAACACGTGCACAAAATAACCAATCAATCACTTTCCCTCCAATATTCAGATTCACGGCTAAATTGTTTGGAGACAGCCATTACATTTTGACGATTGTCTTTATTTTATTATTTGTGTAGGATAATTGTTATTCCTGCAGGTAAATATTACACTGTATTTTATGATTGATATCTATGTCTATTGCTTGTATTAATTTCGTATTATTTTTGATTATTACGGTTGTGATTGTTAGTTATTATTCGAATAATTGTCGCTATTGTCGCTAATATTGTCGCTATTATTCACGCCGCCATGCATTATCAATCAATAGTGTTTTGTAATGTCATTGAAACTTATTAATATATTTAATTATCTATTTATTTATAGGTATTAATTGTTTTTCTTTCAGAAAACTAACTTATCGATCGACACATTGAATAACAATATATCTACAATCCACGACTTGTGTTTATTTGTCGCTCAAACCGAATTGCACCTACGGGCGTAGCTAAGGCCGGCAACATATAGACGTAAATGACAAAATGACTTTAAAAGGTTTCTTCTCTGAATCCTCAAGGCCCAGAAGTTTTGTAATTGGTATGTAACATCTTATATTAGTCTTCTACAAAGATTGTTCAAGTTATGCCACTGGGGTCAAACCTAGCCACGCCCCGGGGGTCACATCATTTGTATAGACTTATATGGCAAGTGGACTTTACACATCTGCTTCGAAACTGCAAGGCCCAGAGGTTTCATATTTTGTATGTAACATTGTATGGTGGTCCTCTACAATTATGTTCAAATGATGCCCCTGGAGTAAAAAGAAGCCACACCCCGGGATCACATGGTTTCTATAGACTTATATGAAAAGTGGGCTATTAAAATCTCCTCCTCTGAAACCGTAAGGCCCAGAGATTTCATATTTGGCATGAAAATTTTATAGTGGTCCTCTACAAAAATTGTTCAAATTATGCCCCTGGAGTAGAAAGTGGCCACGCCGTGTGGGTCACATGGTTTATATAGACTATAAAAAATCTTCTCCTGAAACTGCATGGTCCAGATCTTTATACTCAGATAAGTGGTTTAGTGCCAATTGGCCCTCTTGTTATAAGCCATTATGATGCCTTTTACTCAGGTGAGCGGCATAGGGCCATCATGGCCCTCTTATAAATGTATTGGCAATTTTTTCAGAGTGCTTTTATAAAATGTACCCGGCATTACGGAATCCGGTTAGTGCCATATGTAATATCGTGCCTCTTACGGCAAGGGCGAGACACGAGATTTGCGCGAAACACGAAGCGAGACACGATATTCCCGCGAGACACGAAACGAGGCACGATATTGTAACACGAGATCTCGCACTTTCGCAGTATCCCATACCACGAAATCTCGCGGCAAAATATCGTGTCTCGCTTCGGGCGATATTTGAACGATATAGTATCGTGCCTCGATTTGTGTCTCGCCTGAATATCGTGTCTCGCTTCGTGTCTTGCTTCGCATCTCGTGTCTCGACCTTTGAACGCGATGCATGAGAATTGCGTGAGACACGAAGCGAGGCACGATATTTTACCGCGAGACACGAGAATTGCGCGAAACACGAGCAATTTTCCTCTCTGAATTTAAAGCATAAATTTAGATATTTATGATATCTCTAAATAGTAATATGATCACGTGATATCAAAATTGTAAGACATTTCAATAAAATGTCCTGATATTGCAATTGTGTGTGCTGCCATTGCTTGTAAAAAGCTCAACTAAATCGTTGACAATTCAGACCTATAACACATGTTTTTGTTGTGTTACGTCGTTGTGACGCCTGGTTTTGTTACGTTGTTGGTCGCCTGGTTGTATTATGTCGTGGAGACGCCTGGTTGTGTTACGTTGTTGTGTCGCCTGGTTGTGTTACGTTGTTGTGTCGCCTGGTTGTGTTACGTTGTTGTGTCGCCTGGTTGTCTTACGTCGTTGTGTCGCCTTTTTGTGTTACGTTGTTGTGTCGCTTGGCTGTGTTACGTTCGATATGTCGCCTGGTTGTGTTACGTCGTTGGTTATCCTGGTTGTGTTACGTCGTTGTGTCGCTTGGTTGTGTTACGTCGCTGTGTCGCCTGGTTGAGTTACGTCGTTGTGTCGCCTGGTTGTTTTAGGTCGTTGTTTCATATAGTTGTGTTACATCAGTGTGTTGCCTGGCTGTGTAAGTGGCACTTGGTTCTTTAACATGTTTACGTTGCCTGATTGTAATCACGTGCAAATGATTGTGTTTCTTGTTTTAGTAACTCCTGATAGTAGCGTGAATGGGTCGCGTGATTATGTTATAGATGTAGATTTATTGATCATAAATTAACAAAACATATTTGTTTTAACTACTTGGAAGTGACCCTAGTGCAAAAAAGCAACCATCTTGTTTAATACATAATACAAATAATTACAAATAATGTGCTTCTTACACGCAGACATATTTCTCTTATGATTCTCTTGTTACTAATACATATGTTTAATTATTATCTTAATTGTGACGCGTTTCGATATTAAAAATATATTTATTTATTTTAAAAACAGAAATGGTTTTTCAAATAATATTGCATACTGTCGGTAATACTTTTCGATTTCCAAAATTGAGTGTAAATTTCAAAAGCATAATAATTACAGAAAAAAACATTTTAAATGTCCGAAATGTTTTAGGAAATTTCGGAAATAACAATCATTTTGAGTCGTTTTCGAAACAGTCAATTGCAAAAGCATAGCAATTCATAATATTATAACAGAATATTTCATAACTGGAATAAGAAAAAAAAGCTATAACAAAGGTATAGTTTACGTTAAAGGGACTTTGTTAACGAAAAATTGGTTTCCTATTGCACAATAAATGATATCAGATGATAGTAATGCGCTATGCTAATACATGCACATTCAATAAATGATAAATAATATAATACATGAGATATTTGATCAAAACAAACCAGCAAAAGTGATTGAAAAAAAAAATCCTAAGCGGGTATCGAACTCACGACTTAGGAGCCATACGAAGAAATAACAGTAGACAGCGCTTTAAACACCTGCACTATTTTGCTTTGTAAGGGAACACGTGGAAGCTCTGCTTGTACAAAATACTCACAATTCTGACGTAAAAATGTAAACATAAAAGGGGCCACGAAAACACGACCTGTATTATTAATGATTTTTATTTCAAAATGCGAAAACTATTTTGCCATTATATATACCTTCTTTTATTATATACTAGTTTTAGTATCTTAATTTCAGATTTTTTAAAGAAATTACCCCATTGAGGAACTTTTCGTTGACATAGTCCCTTTAACCGAACGTGACGTCATAATCATTTGACACAATAATTAAACCAGATTCATTAAAACGTATGCTTCTTGAAAAACAACCAGCACGAAATGATACCAGTTGTCATAACACCACACTAGAGTAACATCCATGTATAGTTATATACCTTACCCTACAACGTATTTGTCAATAAATCCTATGAACTTTTACTTTGTATGCAACAAAATATATATGTTTCGCTTTTGTATGATGGATATAAAACTCTCATTCTAACATGACACGCGCAGAGTTTTCTATACACAAAGAGCACAACTCACCGTTGTTAAACTACCAATAAACAACCCGAAAAAAATAGTTCAAAACTGTAAAAAATAATTTGCATTGTTATTGCAGGAAATGTTGTCAGTTCATGTAAGAATCAAAATAAATTTCGCAAATAGTTGTCAATTAGCCGATAAACAACTCTATAAATCAAACATTGTTTCTTTAATAATGTACGCAAAGCATGTCGGTTCCAAACGAACACGGAATGTTGTATTTAGTGGATAATATCGTATAAAAAAAATCGGAGTAGTGCAACGGATCGGGAGATCGTGAGTTCGAACTGTTTTGTTTGTTGTTTTTTTTTGGCAGACTCATTAGGTTTGCCAGATAGTGGTGAAAAACATCATACACATATGAACGTATACATAAAGGATCACAAATCAACCAACAGCTTGCAGTCACTGACGCATTTGTGTTAATTCATGTATAAAGTAACAGTGTCAGACCGCATGTACATGTTTTTAATTTTCTTTATTAATAATATATATAATTATTTGTGCGTTTATGATAAACAAAAACGACCATGTTCATTTTCTTTATTTGCATGTATTTATGCTGGCAAGACGCTTTCTAAAAATATGGTCCGTGAGTTATAAACATCATTTCCTTTCAACGTACCTCCTGCCCAGGCGACAGAATACGCTTGTTGGGCGGTACATAGACTGGTCTATAATTCCTGCCTGGTTCTTGACATGTGGAACTCTCTTCAGCACCAATTGTCGTCTGCACGTCTGCTCCGTGTCACATTTCCTGTTTTGAGTTGCGGATTAGTTCGAGCTGGTTCGTGAACCGGAAGCCTATAAACCGGATGCGAGTGATTCCGTATGACCGGTACACGTGCACCAAGCTTCTCGGCGGCATCGAGTGCACGATCTCCTTGAAATAATCTATTGTGCATGTCTTCAATCTATTATATTCTGGCGTTGTAAAGAAACCGCGATTTTTTTGCTTCTGCTGCCGATTAACGCACCTTACATTAAAGTATTGTCTGGCCTCCCAAAAACTTTAATACTTTTTTTGTTCCCCGACCGAACCGAAAAAAGGCCACGACTCTACATGTTTTTTTTATATTTGTGTACATGCAACGTAACATGACAGGACTCTTCTGATATTGGCAGCGAAGTTTAAAGGGGCTTGTTTCACATAATTTTCTTATTTCAAATGCAAGCCTGGTAAAACAACTGTTTTTTTTAGAAACAAACACTTTATACTGGACTTGCATGACGTTGGTCTAATATTACTCTTGTATTCGTAGTTCTGGTATTACGTGATTATATCATAACATAAGGACTAAGACATAATTATTGTGTTGCTTTGTTTTTCTGTCTGCTAAATGTACGATCTTTAAGCGATAATTACTTATTGTACTATCTTTATTCGTGACGATTACTCAGTGTACGATCTTTATTCGTGACGATTACTTAGTGAACGATCTTTGTGATTGAGGTTTACTTAGTCTACGATCTTTATTCACGAGGAGTACAGTGTACAATCTTTATTCGTGTTGATTAGTGTACGATCTTTATTCGTGATAACTACTTAGTTTACGATCATGATTCGTGATAATTACTTAGTGTACGATCTTTATTAGTAATAACTACTTAGTGTACGATCTTTATTACTGATAATTACTTAGTGTACTCTCTTTACTCGTGACGATTTCTTTGTGTACGATCTTTGTTCTTGATGTATACTTATTGTACGATCTTTATTCAGGATGATTATTTGTATATGATCTTTATTCGTGAAGAATACTTAATGTACGAGCTGTATTCGTGATGATTACTTCATGTACGATCTTTAGGCTTGACAATGATTGCTGTATGTTCTACCAAATCTGGCATTCCATATTTAAGAAAAAGACGATCTCGAATGCATGTTATTTAATAATGTATTTCACTTTTTATTAAATTGAGCAATATTGTGTATATAAACATGTGGAAAAAAAATAGGTACAGTGATAAATAAAAAGCCCCATTGGTTTGTAGTGAAAATGTTCTTGTTATAACAAGAAACAGTCGTCGTGGTAGCGTTGTCAACGTATGTGTTCTTTAAATGTCGTTCTGGACCCGTATTCACAAATATATTCTGAGACTTAAGACGAACTAATAAAGAATATTTTTGAAACTGTTCTGTTCTAAGACGCTGTTAACTTTAATCTTTCTTGGTATTCATCAACTCAAATTACGGCATTCTTTATTTAGAACGACTGGTAATGACATTAGCGACTTTGGTACCCGGCATATTTGCTATATTTTTTCTTGAGTCTGAGTCTAATCTTTATTCTTAAGTATATGGGATGTTGAATACGGGCTCAGATGCCAGGTTCATGATTATTACTAGAAATGTGAATTTGATATACATTCTGTACAATTAAGCATGAGTGTCGAAAATATTGAATGGGCAATTGTTGACTCGACGTCGGAATCAGCAGTCGTGAGTTTCCTGCGATGTTACTAAATATTTTTGTAATGCATTCAAGTGCAGTTTGTTGCCGACCTTGAACATTTTAACAAATAGAAAGCCTAGATAGTGTTGTTCATGTTATTTGAAGCGTGAGAGACCGGGGTTTTATAAATTACATATTATATTAGTTTGTACCCAAATCACACACACTGCTTTATTGCTCGTTTTTTACTACTCTATATTCAGAATCGTTTCATCACAAAAAAAATATGTCATAAGATATTAATGAATACTTTCTTGAATTTTAATAAATTTAACTTTTGTTTTAATATATTTTTGAACTTGTGTATTACAAATCTTTTCACAAAATTAAGATTTATTTCAGAACAAAAAAATTAACATACTTAATTTAACTAAAATTATTGGTGCGCTACATTCACGTGTGTATCTTCGAACGTCCGCTCATTTTGTGTGCTATGTGTGCTCTTATATAATAAAAAAATGACAAAACGAATTCTTTTGAAGGTACAGATTTCAGCCTTTGCAATAACAGCAGATGACAATTGTAAGACACATGTTTTCATCCATCGTCATAAATATAATGCAAACATTCCAAAATGAATCGATGTTAATATTAAACTTAGACAATAATTTTCGATTCATCATTTTTTATCGCCCAATAAACAACGATTTGTTGTTCTAATGCGTAGAATTTCAACCATGAGGGCGTCAGTCCGCATTGTTTAATAGCGACGCCTCAGAAAGACAAAATTATTTCGATTCCAACATGATTTGACATATATTTTTGCAATTTGTTTCACCAATGTAAACTACTTTTTACATAACTCCGCTCAGAATCGGAACTTCTTTCTGCGTTGTTTATTGGTTAGTTTAACGACGATTTTGTTCTTTGTCTAGAGAAAAAAATAGCGAGTATCATTTTAGAATATATTATAACCTGGTGACGAAGCAGATTTATTCAATGGAAACATAATAATATTATGAAAATCGATGATTTAAGAAATAGTTTTCGATTGAGCGTTGTTTATTAGCTTATAAACGTTTTGGAATTATTATCATAAGGAATCAACTAATGCTGTCGGGATTCAATAACCGCCCATCAAAACGAAAACCCGTACGATATTAAAATGCGACAATTATTTCTATTTTGGCATGATGGGACAAATTAACTCTGCAACTATCTATATTCTACAGTGTTCCGAGCATGCTCACGTTCGCACGCGCGTCTGTCACAGTTACGTCATTCAGTATATTAATCAAATTCATTGTTACATTAGTTTCCTTTATAATAAGTGAAATATTAGTTTATGAAATATACATGTTTTCAACGTTAAAGATAAGATTTTAGTTAGAATGTTTCTGGAATACGGCACCCGATAATCACAATGCAAGATGTTATCAGTCATACTCATTGTTTGTTATGTTTACATCTGCCTAAATTCTGATTGTTCAGTTTCGTCGGGACGACACTTTACGCACATGCATTAAGTCCGGTTTTCCAACGACGCTACTCATATGTTTTTAACGTTAAAGATAAGATTTTAGTTAGAATGTTTCTGGAATACGGCATCTGATTATCACAATGTAAGATATTATAAGTTGTCCTCATTGTTTGGTATGTTTACATCGGGATAAATTCTGATTGGTCAGTTACGTCTGCCAAAATACAACATGTAAAACAAGTGCATGCAGACCGTGATATCATTGTAATCAGGGGCGTAGCTAGACCGAACTGGACCATACCGTACTCACAGGTACTTGACACAATTTTTTACCCTTATATCTATAATAAAAGAAAAGGTATCCAACGATGATATAACAGGTGCATTAAACGAGCATGTTAAACTGCTTAAAGAACGACCAAATCACTAATATATCGTTGTGGTCGCCGACAAGAAACATCCATCTACGGGTTAACACTTTTTATTTGATGAAAATCCGTCAAATATATCCAAAATAGCTAAAAGTTTCACCAAAACGACCCCGAAATCGAAGTGTGTAAATCTCGACGTCCAATGACTTTCATAACAGAACGTCGAAATACTACGGTCTTTAGTCACAGCTGAACGTTAATCGTCGGAAAATCAGAAGAAAAAACGCTGTTTAGCTACTTTACAACATGACGACCACCATTTTAAGACGGAAGCGGTGTTACGGATCGAAGTCATCTCATTGGTTGAAAATCAAAACAGCCAATCAGAAACAAGATATAGATTCACCGCGTTCCTACAATAATATGGAGACTTCGTGTTACAAAAAATAATATTTAGCGTATTTTTTCTACATTTCCTAAGTTTAACGTTCAGCTGTGACTAAAGACCGTCATATTTCGAAGGAAGAATTTGTCACTGACAAACGTACGTGGAGTTTATAGCATTAGCTAGTGTTAAACTGTGATAAATCGACCAAGAGTCACATTCTGTTATGAAAGTCATTGGACGTCGAGATTTACACATTTCGATTTTAGCGGTGATATGATGAAACTTTTAGCTATTTTGGATATATTTGACGGATTTTCATCAAATAAAAAGTGTTAACCCGTAGATGGATGTTTCTTGTCGGCGACCACAACGATATATTAGTGATTTGGTCGTTCTTTAAGCAGTTTAACATGCTCGTTTAATACACCTGTTACATCATCGTTGGATACCTTTTCTTTTATTATAGATATAAGGAAAAAAAAATTGTGTCAAGTACCTGTGACCGTACTCACAGTAAAAAGTTTAATTTACGCTTCTTTCATACGCTTCATTTAGTAAGTATTCTAACCCATATAAGCATCTATTTAATACTGTAAATCTAAAGAATATATAAAACATATTTATTCCGAAAGATGATACAATGTTATTGTCATTGTGCTTCAATGTTTGTTAATGTTATATAGCTTGGTAAGCATAAGGTGCGAAATTAACTTTGCATAGTTACGGCCCTGGTAATCCGATTTTGGGCGTTTTCCACGTGGATTTCAATGAGCGTTCGTTTTTCACAATTTATTGGCGTAAAATTTGCATCGCGGTTTTTGATAGGTTCCTTATGTTGAAACATCGATTGTGATTTGGCAATGTTTACTGCGCATGAATACATTGAAAAAAGGCGCGAACGCACCATTTGTTCGTTGTTCCCGGACAAGATGGATGTCATACCATCTGACACAGCGGACTACTTCAACTCATAACTCCAAACATGTGGTTATAATGGCTAATCATGTGAATGTAAGTCTAATACGTGTTGTATTTTCAGTTTGTATAAATAAGACTTCGAATAGCAAACTACTTAATGCAAATGCAATGATATGCATAACAGTGTTGACTAATCCTGAATGGGCCCAAACAGCCAATGGAGCATATAAATTGTTAGTGCTTCATAGCCTGCAAAGTAAAAATTAGGTAACGCGATTCCATATTTCTAAATTGCCCCACAAGAAACCTGCTGGCTTCTGCCAACAATATAAAAATATGTAATTTTGTTAACAAGTCCCTCCCAAGCAAATTATAGACTCACGGCACTCCCACTGTTGAGGTACATTTTTATTTCTAGATTAATCCAATTTACTGGTAAAAATCAAAATAATGAACATGAACAGGCAGACAGACAAACCTAAAACTTCAGCAGTAGATAAAATGTAAGGCATTACATAGTGTCCTACAATACAACAAAACTTACTTTTTTTTTATCAGCTGACACAGACATCTCGCGAAAATATATAATCAAATGAAAACATTCATGCAACACAAGCAAATATATAAGTAGTAACAACATTTAATGAAAGTTACAATTTTAGAATTACTAACAAGTTTATAGTATACAGTGTTACAGGAAAATACTAATATGCAGTCTTAATGAATTTCCCCCCTCAAAAAAACTTGTCTAAAACCATACAATCTGGCCACTTACGAGGTTACTGGATTTTGTATTTGATAAAATTTGATGTAAATCCCAAGCAATACTTTCATTTTTGTATCACACATGTACTGTAAATAAGTTCTGCACACAACAACAGCTGTCTCCAGACAGCGCGCTTGAATATTCAACTGCTTTGTCAGAATTATGGGCCTTTATCAGTACAAAAAAGGGGCATAATTCTGCTATAATGCTGGTCACAGTTATGTGCCTTGGCCAGTGACCTTATATAAAGACCTTGAAGACTTGAGTGAAATTTAACTGAATATATGTAGTGAATATAGAGATATGAAGTTGTTGCACGCAAACTTTAACCTGATATTTACGAGTACAAAATATGGCATAATTCTGCTAAATTGTGGGTCAGAGTTATGGGCCTTGGTCAGTGACCTCATATAATGACCCCAAAGACATGTGTTAAGTTTCAATTGAATATCTGTAGGAGTTACAAAGATATGGACTTATTGCACGCAAACCTTAACCAGAGCATTACGCCGATGCCGACGAACAGGTGAGTAGTATAGCTCAAACTATTTGGTGAATATTCAAGTTAAAAATCATATAAGCATCAAGTTGTGCATATAATGCATGCCAAAATAATTGTGTTTTTATTGATCATTTACCCTTGCATTTTTCTTTCAGCAAGTATGTTTCTTACATTTTTTCCATCTTAAGTATAATAAAACTTTTAATACAATTATATTTTACATAAAATCAACAAAATTCATAGACTCCATAATTATCTTGTGGGATTGTCCATAACATCACTGCACTGTAAAAGACTATTTGCTACTGTTTTTTTTGCAAAGATACAATCATAGGACTATTTTTTAATGAATGTAAAATCAACTATCAGATTTTTCAACAGTATACATGTCCAGAACTGTTTTAAACTAAAATCTAATAAGAAAGTCACTCAACTGATCTCCTTGGCCTTCTCAAAGACGTTGCAGTAATCCTCGACCCACTGTGACCAGCTTGCCTCGACCGGAAGACGCAGCACGTTATAATGAGCCTGTAAAACAGAAACACAAACACACTGAAGATGGAAGACCAACAACTTGAGTCTGTCGGCAAGAGTAACAATAAAGACAATTAATAGAAAGATTGTATCATTAGTATATATGGTAAATAAATTTACAAATGTTATGATTAATCATGAAACAAATAGTTAAAATATTTATTTTTTTCAATCAAGAGTAACATTGAATTTGGCTACAAAGAACCCACATTCAGTCTAACCATTGTCTGGATATAATCTATATAAACGCTTTTCTACAAGATTTTGTGTTTTTTTCCACTCTGATCACCACCACCTGGTACATTAACTGATGTTTTCCTTGGATTCCAACTTAACTTGATGGTAAAGAAATGACTCCATAGATGTTTTTAATAGAAAAGCTAACTTCTTTGTACGGCGAAGACAGGTTTCGTACAGCTGGACCTGTAAGAGCTCTCGTGAGCCTGATCATTAATGAACTAGGGAATGAGTATATACAATGAATACACATTGTCTTAGCTCAAATATAACAAGAACGTTTGTTTGTTATTTGAACTTTGGCCATAAGGACCCTATTCATCTGCAAGACTACATATGAAATCATATAACAGCTGTTTGCAAAACAGTTATGCCCCCTCTAGGTTAAAATAAATCTTTAAAATATCAAGTTTGGTGATGATCGGATGAGAACTGTTGGACATAGGGAACGGAAACTGCTCAATAGGCAAATTTTAGATAAATCAAGGGCCATAACTCAATAGCAGTTTCTAGGGTGTTTTGGTTGATCATCGAACTTGTCTAAGATATTATAAACTCAATATAAATTGGTGAAGATTAGATAAAAAACTGTTGGACTTTGAGTGCCAATTTTAGATAATTCAAGGGCCATAACTCCACAATTTCTTGAGCGAATTGATTGACCGACTATCGGATATGGCCAAGATATTATGCCCACAAACATTTTCAGCAAGTTTGGTGAAGATCATATGAAAACTGTTGGATTATTAGAGAGCGGAAACTGCTAAAAAGGCTAATTTTAGACAATACAAGGTCCATAACTCCACAATTTTCGGGGTAACTAGGCTGATTATCGATCTTGGCCGAGATATTATGCCGATGAACATTTTCATGAAGTTTGGTTAAGATTAAATTATGATGATTACATGAAGTTTAGTTATGATTGGATGAAAACTATTGGACTAAAGAGAGTGGAAACGAAAGTGGTATCCCGACTGACAGACCGACTGGTTGAGTGACCGACTCACAAACCGACCGACATAAGCAAACCAATATACCCTGCCATCTTGGATGGGGGACATAATAAGCTCACTAACTGGCAGAAAACATCTAAACACTGCATACCTCTGGTGCGGATTTCTGTGTGAGCCAGAGAATGTCTGAGATGGAGTTTGTAAGATGTCGATTGTCACCAGCTGCTTTGGCACAAACCTAGAAATGCAGAATATCATATCATTAAATAAAATAATGTTATATAACACATCTTTTAATAACACATTTTGTAAATATTTGGGATACTTACGAGTATTCGGACATCCGAATATGATCAAGTATCTGGACACTTAAAAGGGATTCGGATACCGCATCAAGTGACGAACATGTTGTTATTGTACTATTACTGTCATTACAAATGTAGTTGCAATCTCTGTTTCAATAGACGACAATCCGTATACCCATAACACGTCATTGACAAACTGACAATAATCCAATAATTGGCTGTTTGCAGAAAGGGGCCTTTGACAGTACCCTTATCAACACGTCAAGGGGCCTCTGACCGCCCGCTGTGGTCTGTGTTGTAATTCGCAGGTCGATTGTTTTTATATACAAGACACTAATTAATAAGCAAAAGCGAACATTTACCTGCGCTTAGATGTGTAATTTTTTTCTACTTTTACTTGATTCGAATTTGCAGTGCAACAGTAAGCGTTTTATACTGTTTGACTATAAAAATAACAACTTCTCGTTAAAGACTTCACTCTTTAGAACAAGTACTGTATAAATGGGGTATTCATATGGTGTTAAAATTCAATAATTAATTATATTGTATGTACGTCTTAAAAAAGAAACTAAGGAGTAAATAAAATACTCAAGCAAGATCTTGTCTATTAAATCAAGTTTGAGAATGTTGACTTTTTCACATAAAAGGTGTGCAACGCATACAGTCTAACCTGTCTTAAGAGACGGCCCATGGTGATTCTTAAAAGTGGTCTTTTAACACAGGTGGTCTCTTAATGCAGTAGCTTGCAAAGGCAGTTGGTCTTTGGTTATACATCTTATGATTTTTTACCTGAATAAACATATAGTTTATTCAAATAAAGTTTGTATGTTCATAAGGAATCAAGAATAAATAAGTGGTAAAAATATTTGGTTTATTATTTAAATAATTTTATTTTACATTATTATATTACACACGATTGTTGTATTAAATGATAAAATAGCATAACTGTACTGTGATTCTATAATCTTTGGTCTAGGAACCAAATGATTTTACATATATTTGTTATAGTCATCAACCTGCGTTTATTGTAAATAACTGATTAAAAACGTAAGAAATGAACTTTATATCTAACACGTTAATCATATAATCTAACACGTTAATCATATAATCTAACACGTTAATCATATAATCTAACACGTTAATCATATAATCCCAATAACGTTGCACAATTCTGCAAATACTTAACATTCCCCACCCGCCATATGTCAAACCATGTTTACACAAAAGTAATTGACGTCACAGCGCGTGCTATTAAAATATGCTGCCCTATTGTCCCTGACTAAACCGCAGACGGAATACGCAGACAATTTCGGGTCAAGTAAATAAAGGAATACGCAGACGATAACAGCTGAGCTGGTATAAAGTCGGTCTGAATGCCACTTAAAGAAAATGGATTAAACAGTCACACCTGCAATCCAGAAGATTACCCGTGAAAAACTTATCTATTATTGAATGACTATGATACTTGCTAATTTGTGGGTTAACACCTTTCGCAGCAAGTCACAGTTGCTTAGCAACGTATCTGCAGAACTGACACTCGGTCGCTTAATACACTAATCAAGGTTAATTAGGAAGACTTTTAATGGTCACTGGTCGCGGAATAGAGGTGGTCGCTAATTAAGGCCATTTTTAATAGAATTTGCGTTGGGAGGAATTTAGTAATGGTCATTAAATGGAGGGAGTCGCTTAATGCAGGTGGTTGCTACCACAGGTTAGACTGTATTTATAAAAATTAATAACAACACTGAAAACAGCTTAGAAATGTCATTTTATGAATGATATCATCATTTCATCTTGCAAATACATGCTACAGGAGCATTCAATGTAATAAGGTTTGCAAAAATTATGCTTACGAAGGATACAGTTATACGGATAGTATTCAGAAAGAGGATACAGATATCCGAATACCAATTTAGGATATGGTCCCCATCCCTAGTAAATACTGATACAAATTTGATGCCAGGATGTGTTTTTATTTTATAAGGCTTGCATGACTAAACTTACTGAAAACAAGAGGGCCATAAGGCCCTAGGTCGCTGACGTGAGGGGCTAAGGAACTAAACTCTTCTGAGCAAGTTTCATGAAGATTCAGCTCAGAATGTGGCCTCTAGAGTGTTCACAAGCTTTTTTTTCAATTTGACCCCATGTGACCCAGTTTCAAACTTGTCCTAGATATCATTGGGACAAATGTGTTCTGAGCAAGTTTCATGATTATTGGCCTATAAATGTGGCATCTAGTGTTCACAAACTTTTTGGCCTGGTGATCTAGTAATAGACCCGATGTGACCTAGTTTCAAACTCATCTGAGATATCATTAAAGCAAATGTTCTGAGCAAGTTTCAAGAAGGTTGGGCAAAAAAATGTGACATCTAGAGCGTTAACGAGCTTTTTCTTCAATTTGACCTAGTGACCTTGTTTTTGACCGCACATGACCCAGTTTCAAACTCGACCGAGATATCATTGGCACAAATATTCTAAGTTTCATGAAGATTGGGCAATAAATGCGGCTTCTAGTTTGTGAACAAGGTAAATGCACGGTAAATGCACGATACACAACGCACGGTGCACAACAGACAAAAGGCGATCACAAAAGCTCATTATGAGCATGTTGTGCTCAGGTGAACTAAAACCAAAACAACAACATATTCTTTATACATGAAGTTTCACAATTACATGCATATCATAAAAATCAAAGTAACAATGATGTAAGAAATCTAAAATTTGCTTCTTGAAAACTGACTGAAAACTGATAGGTGGCCTTTGAGGGTTCACATAGCAAAAACTTCCCATTCAGTCTGAAAGCCTCCACCACCATCTTGTAGTGACGTAGGTGCAACTGCATCTGAAATATCAGAGTTTACTGAATATTCAACAGCAAAACAGAAAACTTTCACTAATTTATACAAGCACCTGTCAATTGATTTAAACACATACACATACTGTTAACAACTGTCAAGTGTTACTGAAAGGTTGGCTCAAAATCAACCCAGAAGGTTGAATGCCTTTAAATTAGGGATGGAAACAAATATTCGAATAATGAATAATATTTGAATATGTTTTAGGTATTCGAATACTTACCTGTCCGATTAATTAAATTTAACTAGAATTGTCACATGAGTGACGGATATACCCCCACAATATGGCCTTGTCACAAAACTATGGCTTCTATTTGAAAGAAAAGGACAGAGAGAGAATGCTTTAATTTGTGAATGGTCAACAATGTATCAGGAAAAATTTAATTTCAATAGGAGCCATGACTCTGTCAACATTTAGTGGTTTGTAACCAAAGTTGAACTTGATCTGTAGTTTATGATGTTACCCCTATGTACCAAAAATAATTTAAATATGTGAAGCCTTTCATGAGTTACTGTCCATGTTTTTCGGAAATTTAAGTAAAAAAAGGAGGACCATAACTGTGTCAAAATTTACTGGTTTGTAACCAAAGTCAAACTTGACCTGTTTTTTATGACGCTACACATGTGTACCAATAAATATATATATATGTCAAGCCATTGTTGAGTTATCAAAAGGAAACCATGTTTTTAGGGAAGTTATGTCAAATAAAGGGCCATAACTCTGTCAAAATTGAGTGGTTTGTAACCAAAGTCGAACTTGACCCGTATTTTATGATGCTACACATGTATATCAAGAATTATTTTAATACCTTAAGCCATTCTTGAGTAATCATCCGGAAATCATGTTTTTAGGGAATTTTAAGTCGAAAAGGGGCCATAACTCTGTCAAAATTTAGTGGTTTGTAACCAACATCGAACCTGACCTGTATTCTATGATGTTACACATGTGTACCAAAAATTATTTGAATATGTCAAGCATTTCTTGAGTTATCATCCGGAAACCATGTTTTTAGGGAATTAACTCTGTCAAAATTTAGTGGTTTGTAACCAACATCGAACTCGACCTGTATTCTATGATGTTACACATGTGTACCAAAAATTATTTGAATATGTCAAGCCTTTCTTGAGTTATCCGGAAACCAAAAACCAACAGACCGACAAGCTCACTCCTATATACCCCCCCCCTAAACTTCGTTTGTGGGGGTATAATTAGCATACAAAATACAGTATACCTGTTAGCCTCTAAATACATGTATCAAGCATTCATGTCGCCTTAGCTTCTCTAGTACGCAGGTTAGGTGTTAAAGTCGACCTAGCACCCTAGTAGATGACAGTTTGTTGTTACTGCATGTTAATCCCATTACGTGACCATTGTTTCTTTAACAGAGATTAAAGCGTCTTGTGGAGGCTAATTGGTGTTACTGCGTACATGTGCTCTGAAATAAAGCATCGCGTCCCTACGTATATCCGATGGTTTGTGGTACTCTGAACACATGCTTGAAAGTCATGGGAACAGGCAGCATAGTTGTCAAAAAAACATGAGGCTAATCAAGGGCTAAGTAATTCTCAAATGTAATTCAAAACATAGTTCTAATATGTAGCGCTTTGTCCGTGTGTTGGCCGCAGTTTTCTAGCCGTACGTTTGAAGTAACTACATATCACACAATGAAGTCTTTGTCCGTGTGTTGGCCGCGGTTTTCTAGCCGTACGTTTGAAGTAACCACATATCGCACAATGAAGTCTTTTGGGCATTACCATTATAGTAATTACTGCTTCTAATGATCAAATATTCAAATATTCGAATACTTTATCAATAGAATATCCGAATATCAATTTTTGGTATTTGTTGCCATCCCTTCTTTAAATACTGACACAAATTTTAGGGGAAATAGTATTCACCTATTTCAGTCTTACGTGAGTAAGATAACAGGAGGGGATGATTTCTTGATGCAAGCATTAAAGAATCCATTTTACATTAAGTTTAAAGTCACTTGATATAATTATGATGAACATATTTTAAATCAGTTAACACATTGTATACCTCTTAAACAATTTAAATATGAATTTAATTGATTTACATAATTATTAAAGAAAAGTTAAATGTCTGTAAATACTGCCAAGAATAGTCTGTAAAGTAGAAACTCACCCTGTGTGATATATTGCTGTTCAGTGCCTTTTTTAGGACCAATTTGGGGTTAAAATTGGGCCCAATTGCCCTGCTAAAAAGTATATTTTTTCCTTTTATTTACCTTAAAACTCCCTTCAGAATGTAAGCTTTACTTTGAAAAAAAGGACCAAAATAGGACAAAAATTGACTAGGATATAGGCATTTTTGTAAACAATCCCAGCAATTTTTCATCAAACCAAGTTAGTGCATAATCTAAGTTTGTATAATTTGTAGCAAAGCAATTGATTAATGTTTTATAACAAAGTAGAATATAAACATGTAACAATGCTTTTCTAAAAAAATAATTCCCCTTTTGCTGCAAAATTCCCCATCTGAACGGCCCCGCCAACTTTCCCCCGAAGATGAAAAAAAAACCACTGCTGTTTGTGGGAGAAAAATGAGATCTCCAAACTACAGTACAGTGTTCTATAGGAATGCAAACAGAATACATTAATGATTTTTGTAACACCTTTAAGAAACAACAGCTGTTTGTAAAACAATTATACCTCTCTAGGTTAAAAGTGATCTCTAAAATATCAATTTTGGTGAAGATCAGATGACAAGAAGGCCATGATAGCCCTAGGTCACTCACCTGAGTTGAAGGCATAATGGCTTTAAAAAAATTTAATAGCGGGTACATAGATGTTTGAAGCTAAATGTTGACACATACGATAATAATGGACCACTAACACCCATAGCCATATACAGTCAAACTGCCCCACCCCCTGGCAACCTTGTTTTTCATCAGATCAAATTTTTTTGAAGGAATAGGGTAGAGGGTCATGCAATAAACATTTCTATAAACATATTTCATATAATATTTATATAAAAATATTTCAAAATCCAGAAAGCGGTTTCTGCCAAGATTGTCAAAGTTAGCTATATGGTCATATACGGTCAAACTTCCCCACCCCCTAGGAGCCATGCTTTTCAACGAATGACATTACTTGAAGGAATTCTGTAAATGGCCACCAAAGGAACATTTCTTTGAAATTATTTTGAAATCCTGGTATCTGTTGCAAAGACTGTGAAAGTTGCCTATACGGCCATATACGGTCAAATCAACATTGTTTGAAGGCATTTGGTAAATTTTTACACAAGGAACATTTCTGTCAAATTATTCCGACATACGGTTAGTGGTTTTTGACAAGAAGATTGTCAAAGTTGCCTTTATAATCATATATGGTCAAACTTCCACACACCTTAGTGGCCATGTTTTTTATTGAATCAAAATGATTAGAAGGACTTTGGTAGAGGGTCACCTAAGGAATATTTCTGTGAAAATATTTTTAAATCCAGCCAGTGGTTTCTTTATGGCATCCTTTCGTAAAAGTATCGGTCCAAATAAGCCGATTTACTATAAACAAGTATCTTGAATTTCAATTGAATGTCTTTCATAGTTACGGCTAAATGTTTTATTTAACAAAACAAGGGCAGATAACTCTGGAAATACAAATCACAAGGTTACCTGCCTTGTTGTAAGGAATTATACCCTTTTGATAGTGAACACGTATTGAAAGTATCAAATGGATACTTTACATAGTTTTTGAGAAATGGACTCGAACAAAACATTTAACCAAAAAACTTAACTAAAGCAGACGCTGACGCAGACGACAGAGCGACGACAATAACTCGACTTTTTTTCTTCAAAAAGTCGAGCTAAACATGGCCAATTATTATGTCCACAAACACTTTCATGAAGTTTAGTGAAGATCGGATGACAATTGTTGGACTTGGAGAGCAGAAACAGCTAAAAAGGCCAATTAGATAATTCAAGGCCATAACTCAATAATTTCTGGGGTGATTTGGCTGGTTATTGAATCTGACCTTGCTATTATTATTACAAACCTTTTTATAAAGTTTTATAAATTATAGCCTCTGGCTGGCTCTTTCTGACAAATATAATTTGCGGTTTTTCCCATTACCCTTAAATTGACCTCGTACGGGTGCTGAATGGTATTTATGAACGCAAGTTATATTTTAAAAGATAACAAATAGATTTCTTGAAAAGAAATGGATAGATATCGTTCCGGAGCTTCGTTTACGTTAATTACTCAAATAAATAACTACAAACTACAGACTAGTGAACGCGTGTTTAACAGACGATATATCGATCTGGTTTAGGGTGCTATTCTCATTCGGACTATATACGAATGAATCAAATGAATATTACATATTGTAATAATGCATGCTGTTCGTTCGTCCTCTGTTGTCGAAAAATATAATTTTCGGCGTTTTAGCAAAGCGAATCAGACGAATATGTCAATGTAGATCCGATAGGTGATTTCACGTTTTTCTCTTGCATGAGTAGAGCTGATTAGGCATTCAGCGTTAGGATTGACTGACAGATATACACGTTAATTCTAAATCATTTACAGCGAAGTGATTTGAAACGTTATTGATACAAATGCAAATAATATGTTATTATATTTAAAAAAAAAAAAATATATTAATTATAATAAGAAACAAAACATTGAGCGTTACAGGCATTTGTTTTAATGAATGTTTGTTCAATTTTCTACTACTTAGCACATGTACAGCTATATAATAACGCCTCATATCATTGCAATAAATATTATTTAATATTTTCTATTACTGAATGTTACGATTAATAGTATCTTGTTGTATATCAATGGTACAGTATCCTTGTAAATTGAGATAATCAAGCATTAATGTTTGCAATGAATTATGATGTATACTGGAATGGTATTATATAGCATAGTTATCCCACTGAGGGGTTTTTGTCTCCGGCCCAGACGTTAGACGAGGCTGCCTTAATAGTTGCTAACGAGTTGCTAACGAGCGGAATTCGTTGTGTCATGCAGTATGCTCTATAATTTTGTGAAATATTGTGTATTGTGTAATTGTTGAATATAGTTGAGAATGTTTATGTGATGCATGTGTTGTATGTATGACTCGTACAAACATAAGACGTAATAGTCTGTATCAGTCAGTCGGTCATACCATCGACTATACTATCGGTGGTACCTTGTTGTGTCAGTGTGACAGTATCCTTGTATGTTGAGATCATAGATCATTAATGCTTGCAATTCATTATGGTGTATACTGGAATAATATAGTATGGATATCCCACTTTGTTTTTTTTTCTCCGGTAGAGACGTAAGGCTTGGCTGCCTTGATAGTTGCTTACGAGCGGAACTCGTGGTAGCATACAGTATGCCGTATAATATTGTGAACTGTATTGTATTTTATATTGTTCTATGATTTTAGTTGAGCATGTTTATGTGATGAATGTGTGCATATTGTATTTTCGGACAGATGTCGTAATACAAGGCATCAGTCAGTCGGTCATACCAGCCGTTATACTATCGGTGGTACCTTGTTGTGTCAGTGTGACAATATCCTTGTATATTAAGATCATAGATCATTAATGCTTGCAATCCACCATGTTGTATACTGGAATAATATAGAATATATTATAGTTATCCCACTTTGGGATTTTTGTCTCCGGAAGAGACTGTAGGCGTGGCTGCCTTGATAGTTTCTTACGAGCGGAACTCGTGGTGGCATACAGTATGCCGTATAATGTTGTGACCTGTATTGTACTATGTATTGTTGAATGATATAGTTTAGCATGTTTATGTGATGCATGAGTGTATATTGTATGGACGGACAGAAGACGTAGTACACGGTATCAGTCAGTCGGTCATACCAACCGCTATACCAGAAAACGTGTTTTTGGTTTGTTGTTTTGTTTCCCTATCGGGAGCGTAGTTGTAAAGGGAATAAAAATGTTCAGTTTGACTTTGATAATTAAGCATGCTCGGAGTGGCATTTTCGGTCATTTATAGACCGACTTATTGAATATCTGTCAATGCAAAATATACCCGTCGTCGTTAATTTAGCAGCAAACATCGCCATCTCTTTCAGTTTACTCAAATATCCCCATGTTCTAAGCATATCTGCACTGTTTCACAGCATTATGTTGGATTTTATCGACAGTGCGCTGAACTGCTCCATTTTAATGAATCAGATTTCAATTTAAACGTTATCCACTCCAAATGCGTTTGTAATGCAAAATGTTCTGTTACCGCTTTTACCGATAGAGGAAAGTTAGGTGAAAGTAATTTATACTTATTTATTATATGTATTCGATATTGGTAATTCACATGGACTAAATCCAAATACAAATAGCGTCAACAATGATCCTCTGATCATGTTCGGTTCATATACGAACAACTAACAATGCTATAGTTAATATTATTAATATAATAATGGCTTTAAAACTAAATTTGTAATTAAAGAGCAGCAATATAATCCAAAACTTTGTGTTATGTCCCCAGACAGCGGTGTGTAAAGTCCTCACTGTCTGTGTGTAAGTCCTCAGTGGTTGGGCTGTGCCCAGTTCGAATAAAACAAAAGTGCATTTACTTTAATATCCGATATATTCGAGATGTCGCTGTTATCAAATATCAAAGAATAATATTACTAAATAATAACAATAACATAATAAGCAGAGTAAAATAATATATTTTAATAAATACGATATTTTTATAATTTAAATATATTTTGTGTGTGATGTCCTCAGACAATGGTGTGTGAAGTCCCCACTGTTTGTGTGTAAGTTGTCCTCAGTGGTTGGTCTGTCCTCAGTGATAGGTCTGTCCTCAGTGTGAAGTGTATCAAGCAACTGTCCCCATTTGTCTGTAAAATGACATGTTTTATCCTTATATTTTAGACAAGAAATAAATAGCTGTAAAGGATGGAAATGCACTATAGAGCATGTATGTGAAATTAGAAAGTCATACGATGTTTGCATAATGGTGTCCCGAGTCGACTGCAAATTTCAGGTGTCCTCAGTCTACACCGTAGACACGTATGCGTGTGTGTGTGTGTGTGTGTGTGTGTGTGTGTGTGTGTGTGTGTGTGTGTGTGTGTGTGTGTGTGTGTGTGTGTGTGTTGTGTGTGCATCAGTGCATCAGTTAATACTTAAAAGACAAAATTTGCTATTTATCTTTTATCTTCAGTGCACCACACTTTTTAAACTCAAATACTTTTATTTTGCTATGTATTCAACTTTATTTCTTTGTGGGTCATAACAAACAATATTGAAATGTTTGAATTGAATGTCTATTATTATTGGCCAGAATGACTTTTATGAGGTTCGACTGTATTTTTAATTAGTCTTGATCAGTATCTATAAAGTGTCTTTAAATTTTCGGGTATTTGTTTTGCTCTTGTCAATCTGAATTATGTTGGTTATTGCGGATCCATTATATTATATTCTTGCATTGGTGTATAATTTTGTTATTACTGGGTATATTTAAAGTTGGACGTTTTAGTTCTATGTATTTTAATCAGTAGAAAGTAAATTTAATTGCTCATTGAATAATGGCATGTTAAAAATGCATGTGTAAGTAATTTCCTATCTGCAAAATAGGAAATTAAATTGGAATGAGAAAGCAATTGTTAACTCACTAAAGCTTAACCACAGATCCATTAACACATTGTTCTTTAATATATCGTTGGCACAATGAAACCAGTTATACTCTGACCCTTTCAGTTGAAAACAATGCAAATAACTTTAGTGGAAATAATATGCCATAAAATCATTTTATGGTCCAACAAAAAACAAATGAAGTTTAAAACAAATTAGTGTACTGTACTCGGTCTTAAACAATGTCAAAACGTTTAAATCGAATTTCCATTATTATTGGTTAGGATCAGTTGTGTTTGACTGTTCTGTAAATGTGGATATTTGTGTGGTGAAAAAGTTTGCGAATTAAAAATAAAATAATAACGCAAAGACCCTAAAACTGAATTTCGCAAAATACTGAATTGAACAACTTAATAAGGCATGAAATCTAGGTCCATTTCTTGGCGTAGCTGTTTAACCCAACTTCTGATCTAACTTAATATCCAATCAAATGTTGTGAAAATTTCTCGCAAGTAGTCCTGATGAATAAATCATAAGTTTGCAAATTTATGGAAATTCCCCCTACACTAGTCATAAATTAGAAGGTGCAACATCCCAACAATATAGGAGACAGATTTGTAACAAGTTTGGAAACTGATGGCAAATTTAATAATGGAATAACACAGTTCGCACAAAAATGAAAACTTATTTATAAGCAATGCTTTGTTTGTTTGTTTGTTCGGATTTTTTGCCGTATTCAACTGTATATAACTGCGGTCAGTGAACTTAAGTCCTAAGTGCACATACCTACTCACACTGTTCCTGGGTAAGCTGGTTGACCAGTGCTAAGTGCACATACCTACTCACACTGTTCCTGGGTAAGCTGGTTGACCAGTACTAAGTGCACATACCTACTCACACTGTTCCTGGGTAAGCTGGTTGACCAGTACTAAGTGCACATACCTACTCACACTGTTCCTGGGTAAGCTGGTTGACCAGTACTAAGTGCACATACCTACTCACACTGTTCCTGGGTAAGCTGGTTGACCAGTACTAAGTGCACATACCTACTCACACTGTTCCTGGGTAAGCTGGTTGACCAGTACTAAGTGCACATACCTACTCACACTGTTCCTGGGTAAGCTGGTTGACCAGTACTAAGTGCACATACCTACTCACACTGTTCCTGGGTAAGCTGGTTGACCAGTACTAAGTGCACATACCTACTCACACTGTTCCTGGGTAAGCTGGTTGACCAGTACTAAGTGCACATAATTGTGCCAGTAACTGACAACTACTTGAATCAGAGGTAGACGGAGAATGGCCGTAGAAATAATTTCATGACCAATCCCCACACAAGTTATTTGGGCGGGCTGGGAATCGAACCCGCGATCCTCGGATTTGTAGTCCAGCGCTCTACCAACTGAGCTAGCCGGCCCGGCTATAAGCAATGCTTTTTGCTGAATTTTTCAACAAAAAATCTTGGCTTATAGATCGGTCGGTTGAGTGGGCGGGCGGTTGGGCGGCAGGCGGGCGTTACGATGTTGTTAACAATTTGCGTTAAGTTTCATATTCTTGTCATATTTTAAAAGTTCTTGGTCAATCTTCATGAAACTTTAGAGAAATGTTCCTTGGATGGTCCTCTACCAAACCTGTGCAAATGGTTCCGCTTCTCTTTACAAGATGGCCGCCAGAGCTAAAAATATAATTATGTATGAACGCCATTTTCTTCTAAACCTATGGCTATATTTTCAAATAATTTTACGCAAATTTCCATTTAGTGTTTCCTTTACCAAACTTATTAAAGTGGTTCCGCCTCACCTCACAAAATTGCCACTAGCGCTAAAAATCGAAATAAAGTTTCGTATTCCTGTCATATTTTCTAAAGTTCTTGGCCAAACTTCATGAAACTTTACAGAAATGTTCCTTGGATGGTCCTGTATCAAACCTGTGAAAATGGTTTTGCTTCACTGCACAAGATGGCCACCAGAGCTAAAAATAGAATTATGTCTAAACGCCCTTTTCTTCTAAACCTATGGCCAGATTTTCAAATAATTTTACACAAATGTTCATTTAGTGATCCTCTACCAAATTTATTCAAATGGTTCCAATTCACTGCACAAAATGGCCACTAGAGCTAAAAATCGAATTTGCGGTAAAGTTGTGTATCCCTGTCATATTTTCTAAAGTTCTTCATCAATCTTGATGAAACTTTACACTCTACCATACTTCTTCACCAACATAGACTTGTACATGTACCCCCATCGGCAAAATAATAAATCCGGCTTTAATGCGGTTTCCGCATTTGTCTCTTGTTAAATGATGTGACATCTAATGTGCATGTTTAAGAGCAATAATTTCATAGTTTTGCAATGATGTGGATGAATATACTTTTTCATAATTGACTTTCTTTTTATATTCGTACATAATAGGCACAGTGACTCTATATATAGTACTTTTATCTAAAACAATTCTCCCACAAGAGGGATGCTGTATATGTATTGATAAGGCCAAATGACCCAGAGGTTGCTCAACTGCAGGTCAGTGTAGGGTCAAACTTTCTCCCTGATATAAAATGCAAGTGTTCAGTTGAATAGTAGAGAGACTTGAACAATAACAATGTGAATATATTCTTTACAACTCTAAGAGGTTATATCTATATTTTAATATATTTTGGTGCGTCCATACTTCGAACAGAAATGTACTAGTAACGATAGAGATTTTGGTATTTCCAGTAACTATTTAATTTGCTTTCCTGATTTAGCAACAAAATAACAGCTATGGGTGTGAACAAATGTGTTAAACGCCATCCATGGGGAGTCTGCCAACAGTTGGTGCATGTTATATGTAATACTAACCTAACCCAAGGTGTTGAACGCCATCCACGGGGAGTCTGCCAACAGTTGATGCATGTTATATGTAATACTAACCTAACCTAATGTCAATGGTTACTAAATATCGTGTAATAATGTACAATAAGAACAAGTGCATATTGTGCAATTTTGTCTAATTAACAAAATTTGCAAACTTTACAATGTCGCTAACTTAACCACTTACACAGCATTTTAAATACGTATTTGTTTATTGGGCACTAAAGCGTGTTTAAATTCCTTTGTCTGTCCTGATTGTTTTGGTTATTGGTCCATTTTATTCTTATCTTGATTGGTGTATATAACCAACATTTAAGAAATGACTCTACAGTTTTTTATAGGAATGTAAAACAATTGTTAACATACAATCCCACAATCATAAATCCTTCAACACATTGTTTTTTAATAGATCTTTGTTTTTTGATAGATCTTTGATACAAAGTACCGGTAATCAGTGTTGCTTTGACCCTTTCAGCCGAAAACAAAGCAAACAACTTTGGGAGAAATAATACGCCTTAAAAACTTTATATGGTCCAATGGATTATTATTGATATTGAAACAAAATGAGTAAACACATTAATATTTCAAATAGGTTGACAAATTTGATACACCTCCCCAGTGAATTCCTTTGAGCCAAATGGTCATGCCAAGTTAGATAAAAGAGTTGTAATACCTTCTGGATTGTTTTGTGAAATGTAAAATATGTACAAGTTATGAATAATGCATTTGATTAAAACTGTACTGGTTTATAATTGGGTCAAGTAAATGTTTTTTTTTTGTGCTGTCCAGATCAAAAACTACTACTGCTACTTTGTGAACATAAATCAATTTATTGTCATAAACGTATACATTAAATGTACTACTTAAGTCAGGGGTGTGGAAATGTCAAAATTATTCACTTGTTCATGGACAAGTTCAATGCAAAAATCTACTTGTCTGCAAGCAAATGTTGCTTGTCCAACCTCTCCAAATTATTCTGCAATCTTCATACGTATCTTTTGTAATGTAAATATGTGCACAAGTTTTACTGTATTCAAGTATTGCAAACTAATATAATTTTGTTCCTCGTTATTCTTTAACTAAGTAGTGCCTAATAAAAATTAATAAATTGTCAGCAGAAAATTGTATGTTGTATTATAGTATAGACACCTCATTTTCGACAGTCGTTGAAAGTGATGTGACAAAGAGAGCAAAGACTTGCTTTTTCGTTGGTTTGATTCTTCACACCCTTTTCCTACTCGTTTGCTATTTTTGATTTTATAAAAAACGATCCATTCTCAAAAATTGCAGACACACTTTTAACTTGCTTAACGCCAGGATGAGAAAATTAAATTACTTAAAAGTGTTTTAAAAGTAATCCTACCGTGTTCAAGGTCAGAAAAAACGAGCCTGCTGAACTTCATACAGTCATAACATAGGCTCGAACTATAGACGTGTCGTAATACGTAATAAGAATGTGGGTGATGGACCAGACCATGACGGCCCAGTCCTAACGGTTCAGTAAACTTAAACAGCCGCCATTATGATTGGTTTTAAATGAAGTGGTAATTGGTGATTATTGCATATGCATTTTTGATGTTTTTATTGATTCCAATACTATTTGGCCACAAGTCAGATATAACACTAATAAACAATGACTCATTTAAATTGGCCGTTATGGTCTGTCCTGTCCAGTAATTAAACCCTCTTGACTCGTCACAAATTTGCGGATGCCTGAACCAAATATTCGAGTGTGCGATGATTTTGTTTGCACCATGAAAAGACTTGTTCATATTTATCGAGCTTTTATACATGTTCGATCATTCTGTTACACCGAATGTCGGAGGTAAAATTTCCGGATTCGGGCATAGGATTTTCGCACCACTGCTTATGTTAAAATATTTTCACGAAGATATATACGAGGACTGGCCATGGTTGTCTCTTCTAACTCCTTAAGTTCAAATTCATAATTAGGCCAAATTTTTGCGCTATAGTAATCACCTCGCTGTCTGTCCATCTGTCCACATTTGTCATGTTTTTCCTTCATAACTTTAAAAGCTTTTAAGCTATTAGCTTGAAACTTCATAGGTAGATAGATCCCATTGAGGAGAAGTGCAGTGCACAAAAAACGTTACTCTGCTTTTCATAATTCTGGAGTTATTGCCCTATACCACATCAGAAAGTTAAATCGGTGTTTATATTAGCTGATAAATAATGATAATGTGAAAATTATTTTGATTCCATTGTGACCTCATTTTTCTGCAACTACAATTCAAAGTATATTTTTATTATTATTTTTTGGGGTTGTTTATTGATAGTTAAAACAAGTTTGTTCTTTGTCTATAGAAAACACTGTGCATGTCATGTTATAATTTTTCTTACATCATTAAAGAAAATGGCATATATAGGGAAATTCTGTGTGAATGCAACTCCCACTACAGTCTCTAATGGATTTTCTTGAAACTTCAGTGTGTTTTTCACCTTTGGGGTCTCTAATGGATTTTCTTGAAACTTCAGTGTGTTTTTCACCTTTGGGGGAAAGGTTGCTGGGTCCTTCAGCTGGAGAATTTTAGAAAGAGTTATAACATTCTAATATTCTACTTTGTGTAATAAAACCTTAATCAATTGTTTTGCGACAAATGGTAACATAGATGAACTTAGTTTGCTTTAAAAAAAATGTGTTTTTTTTTTAAAGCTTACATTCTGAGGGTAATTTTAAGGTCAAAATAGAGTAAAAATATATACTGTTCAAGCAGGGGAATGGGGTCAAATTTCGGCCCCAAATTGGCCCTTAAAAACACTGAACTTGTCTTCATTGTTGAGGGTAACGTGTATTTGTGAATGAAGCTGGGAATTTAATACTTGTTAATTGCCCGAAAAAGTGTATTTAATACACATTTAATGCTGATTCAACGCTGCGGTATTGGCTCCGTATATTTTCTGCGTTTAATACGCGTTTAATACACTTGAAAAATCAAAAAAAAATTATCCTTGAAAAAAAATACCCTTGAGTGTATTTAAAGTGTATTTTATGTGTATTTACTAGTGCATCAACACACTTTTTTGTAAAAAATGCTGAAAAAAGTACAGAAAAAAATACACTTAGTGTACTAAAAGTGTATTTAATGTGCATTTAATGCAGAAAAATTACAGTGCCTATGCCGCAGTGTCTAATATGCATTAAATGTGTATTAAATACTCTTTTTCGAGAAGGGTGTTTGGTTGACTGTATAGAAAACAAATGACAAAGACCTATATAATAGCGTAAGACAAGAATGATTGTCCCATGACGTAAAACAGCTCGCAATGCACGAGCATATTGCTCCCTTCATGGTCATTTGGTTTAGTAATTTGTTATTTTGTAAAGTAATTTGCCAGAAGTATTCCTCCATTATAAACAACAATGGACAAACATGGCATTAGCCAGTAAATAATTTAAATGTCCTCACTAATTTACCCAAGTTATATCAACAACATTAACAACCACCTAATGATCTAAAATACAACCACCACCACATCCACTACTAATTCTGATTCTGCTGCTGCTACTACTACTATTACTACTACTGCTGCTGCAGCTACTATTGCTACTACTACTATTACTACTACTGCTGCTGCTGAAGCTACTACTACTATTACTACTACTACTGCTGCTGCTGCTGCTACTACTGCTTCTGCTACTATTATTGCTACTATTACTACTGCTGCTGCTGCTGCTGCTACTACTTCTAGTACTACTATTACTACTACTACTACTACTACTACTACTTCTACTACTACTACTACTACTACTACTACTACTACTTCTACTATTACTACTACTACTACTATTACTTCTGCTACTATTACTTCTACTAATATTACTACTGCTACTACAACTACTACTACTAATACTACTACTATTACTACAACTGCTATTACGGGTACTCCGCTTCAGCAATAAAAGAACATCTACATATCTTATATCGAGACCTTGCTAGGGATTGCATATGGGGAACGTGGGGTCAAGGTCAAGGTCAATGTTACTAAAAATAGAAAAACGGTTTCCGCTCAATAACTTAAGAATGCATTGAGTTATTTTTTATGAAACTTAAAACATACATACCTGATATCGAGACCTCACTTGCAATTGCGTATATGGTCATGGTCACTGGTCATGGTCAAGGTCATGGTCAAGGTCACTGTTACTAAAATAGAACAACGGTTTCCGCTTAATAAATTGAGAACGCATTGAGATTTTTTAATGAAACTTTATAAATATAAATATATACTTTATATCAAGACCTTGCTTGGGATTGCATATGGTGTGGGTGGGGTCAAGGTCACTGTTACTAAAAATAGGAAAACGGTTTCTGCAAAAAAAACGCTTTGAGATATTTTAATGAAACGTAATACATAGATACCATATATTGAGACCTCGCTTCGAATTGCATATGGGGTGGGTGGGGTCAAGATCAAGGTCACTGTTACTAAAAATAGAAAAACGGTTTCGGCTTAATAACTTCAAAATGCATTGAGATATTTTGATGAAACGTAATAGATACCATATATTTAGACCTCGCTTGGAATTGCATAGAGGGTGGGTGGGGTCATGGTCGATGTCACTGTTACTAAAAATAAAAAAAGGTTTCCGCTCAATAGCTTGAGAACACATTGAGATATTTTAATGAAACTTTCATACATAGATATCTTAAATCTAGACCTCGCTTGGGATTAAATAGGGGGTGGGTGGAGTCAATGTCGAGTTCACCATTACTAACAATTTTATTATTCAAGTGCTGACTTTAATGCATTTCGAAAAATGTGGTATTCGTGGAATTTCTATGTTTCTTGTTTGACAAAAATAATGCCAGTAACTCTGACATGCACAAGAAAAGTCAAGCATGCCGTCTTGCAACAGCTCTTGTTCTTGTCTGTTTTTGGTGGCTGGCGGCAGCTTTGGTCTTATAACATTTATTCTACATGCATATTGACCTTGTTTTCAGTCTCGTTGTTATTGATTATGCAATTCATATGGCTGGCATCGAATACAAAATCTGTATTCGAATATTCGCTTTTTTGTTCAATTGAATATTAGAATATTTGCATAGATTCATATTTACTACATTAAGCTTTGTGACCCAGTTAACACCATGTAAATAATCATACAGAGTTTTAGTATATATCATCGCTGTATCTTCATTAGCAAATCGCAATATCATATTAATGTGTTAATGCCATTGAGCATAAACCACTGAGGTCCCATGTTAAGTGTTGTTTTTAGCTCACCAGTCCTGAGCACAAAATTCTCATGGTGAGCTTTTGTGATCGCCCATTGTTCGTTGTCCATGCATGCGTGTGTCCGTCGTCAACTTTTCAGTCAAACAACATCTCCTAAACCACTTGGCAGATTTTCACCAAACTTCACAGGTATGATCATTAGGTGACCCTCTTTCAAAGTTGTTCAAATCGTTACGGTCCGCTTCATATGTAGGTCACCAACTTTTGATTTGCACTTTCTAACTCTAGAATAAATCTTCATACATAGATACCCTAAAGCAATACTTTACTTGGGATTGCATTTTGGGTGGGTTGGTTGGGGTCAAGGTCGGTGACTGTTATTAAAAATAGACAAAAAACAACAGATTCTGCTTGATAACTCGAGAACAAATTGAAATACATTACTGAAACTCAGTTTATAGATACCGTTTAGCGAGACATTGCATGAGATTGATGAAACTTTATAGACTTTATAACCCAATAATCATCAAACTTGCTCAGAACATTTGTCCCAATGAGATCTAAGACAAGTTCGAAACCGGGTCACATGGGGTCAAAAAGTAGGTCACCAGACCAAATTGAAGAAAAAGCTTGTGAACACTCCAGAGGCCACATGCTTAGCCAAATCTTCTTGAAACTTACTCAGAACAATTTAGTTCCTTAGCTCCTCGGTTAAGCGACCTAGAGCTTTATGGCTTTATTTATTTTTTACAAAAACAAGTATAGTAGATTAAAACAAATCACACATCTACAATATATTTTATGTTGCAATTATAAGAAGCTAAAGTTATGTTTGAGAGTGCATATAATACATTATTATGGAAACAAAGTTCCGCCTGAACAATAAACTTGCATGGAAAGCAGTTCCCAAATTAGCGACTGAAAGTGTTGTTTTCGCCTTTATCTTTATTTGTTTAAACATTCAAAATATCATTGAACACAGTTTACTTATTTCAAAAATAGATGCTTAGCAATAATAAACAACAAAAATGATGTTTGACGATGTATATAACACGTACAAAATTTAACAAAGTTCTGACTAAGCAGCAAACGACACAAACTCAGGTACTTATATTTGCGTGTACCTGAATTAGCGAACTCATCTTAGTGTTAAAAGTACAGCACTAAAATAAGAACTCCTACAGTATTGCCGCTATGACTCCCAGCACATAAAATTTAGTGACTGGGAAAGGTTTTTTTTACACAGATAATTTCTCATCTCCACAAAAATCTATGGGCTTTAAAAAAAATATATGGGATTTCCTCTGATTATACTTGTATGGGGATTGATTATGAAATTATTTCTACAGCCATTCTCCCCCTTCCTCTGATTCAAGTAGGGCAGTTGTCAGTTACTGGCATAAGTATGTGCACTTAGTACTGGTAAACAAGCTTACCCAGGAAAAGTGTGAGTAGGTTAACTGACCGCCGTTATATGACTGAAAAATACTGTTGATTACAGCGAAAAATCCAAACAAACAAACAAACAGCATGGGTTTCTTAGTCACAAACAATTCTATCTATTCTTTTGTGTTCTGATATGATATAACTGACCTCAATCGCTATACATCGACTATCTCCAGAATGCTCTGTAAAACTCAACCACTACTGCATAATAACTGCTAAACTGTGATAAAATATGATGATGACCAAGTAAAAAATAAAATGAGTAATAAACATTCCCTACTAAACAAATTTGCTACTTGACAAATTTACCTTTACATGAGTCGCGATAACAAGATGAATAGGTAAGGATTGGATTTGTTCTACTCGGCTCCACTTGTGACCCAAAAAATTCAGTCATTAATAAATTAGGACGCCGCATACCATACTATTATATTTTTTTCCGCGAGTACAGTCATAATTTGATCTTACATCGAAAATTGTTAACTTAAATATTCCCACGATGTCATGTTCTAATCATATTCAGTATCATAATGATTACCATTTGACAAATTAAACGTTATTCTGAAAGGCGTTTTTAACTTTCGCGTAGTGGAATCTGCCTGGCCTAAAGCTTTTAGGATCATAGTTCTTCGACTGTTCGGCTCTGAAATAGCAGTACCTTTAGTTGTTCTGTGAACAGCTAAAAAAGGAAAACTATAACTACGTGTAATTTGTCAATAGAGGGTATTATCTTGTTATTGATTTCTGGCACACTAAGATTTTAACAAAACCTATCAAATACTTATTTAAAAAAATAACAGATCAATAACTGCCAATTATTTGGAAATTAGAGCTTGTCAGTGTACTGAAAATAGTTGCATATTTCATAAATCTAGTTGTCAGTTTTTGCTTGTTGTGGACTAAGACATGTTATTTGTCTGCATTCAGATGCCTTCAGAATGTCTGAACAGATTGTGAATTCTTGATTTATGGTCCAATTATAATTATCTCAGAGGGATAATTTTATTTAAGTATTTTCATAATTACATACAAAATTGCCAACACCTTGAATGCTACCTTTGTGCTTTGATGTGGGCACTATTAGCTCTGGTCTCACAAAGGCAGCTAACTTCACTGAAGAATGTTTCTATACAAAGGCAGATCTTTAGAAGTGGTCACATAATTGTTTGGTATTCGCTTCATATTCATTATGATTGGAAAATAAGTGGCAACATTTGTAGCTTTATCAGTGAGCATTGGAAATTGTGTTATTATCATGTCATGTCACAGTATTGTACATCACTTGTAGCAAATCAAATATAATTAACTTATAAATAATAAGTCAAATTTTCTTCAATTTAGCAATTAAATTACTAGTATTTTCATTTTTGGGGGTTTCTTAAAAAATGTTGTTCTTGCTTTTTGTGGACAAATTCAGTAATTTAGGGAGTGTACTGTTGTATCATGTCTTTCTTTATGCATGGAAAAACATCTGTCATAAATAATATCATGACCCTAACCCTGTGGTGGTGTAGTATTAGGAAAACATCAAATTCTGTGGCATGGCAAATCAAGCTAATTTTATGTTCAAGTTGTTATAGCTCAACCAGTGTATCTGTTCCTATCCTTCTAAGACATAAATTTCTTTGTTATTGATTTGGTACTGTCTGCCGAGATGATGTGTGTATTATTACTCATAAGGCTTAAAAAAAATTATGTATATTTCAGGTTACCTGACCTACCCTAAAAAAAATTCCCAACCCTAGAACATATTATTGTGTTTGTCAGAATTTTTTTTGTTGTATTTATCTTTTTCCAATAATTATATGTTTTTTGGATAAATAAGTGTTTTGTTTGGACAGCATCCACTTCAAAACAATGTTGAAGGATATTACCAGTATGTTTTGAATATTCATTTAGTTTTTAGAATGTTGAGACTGTTGGCGGAAGCCAACAGTCTTTTGAGAGAGGAATGTCCAAAACAGGTATCGCCAAAAACTACTTCTTTTCTTTGCAGGCTATTAATCAGTAAATCGAAACCAGAAAGAGGCCTTTTTCAAAACAGCAAAATTTCAAACCTGTTTTCTTACATTTAATATTAAAGATTTAATATAATTTATGTACTATGTATTATAATGTGTATATCATGTAATTTTGTACAATTAGATTTTCTAAAAAAACTAAATATATTAAAATTGTAACTTTAAACTAATGACATCATTACTTTCGCTATTTACTTATATGTAACCAAAATATTTACCTGAGTGCCCTGGAATAAGACCACCAAATTAATGCACTACATCGGTTATTTTTGACTAGTTGCGGAAGCCATTTTTCTTGTTACCGATTCAAATTCTGAATACTTTGACAACAAATTACTGCAGTTTGTTAATTTTAAACTGTGCCATGGACAATTGAGATCTTGCATCGTATGATATATTTTCACTCATTTGGCTACGAACAAAGATCTATAAATACACATGTTTATTTATGGATCTTTGGCTACGAAGCACTTACAGTTGGTGCTCCTAACTACTAAGCTTCATTGGTTATTCTGGCCCGTTGCAGATTGACCTGGCATGTATATAATTCCGTTTGCATAAGATAATAAGCTCGAAAAAATACGTGTTTGTTACTTACAAATTAGTTTTTATTATGATGTTGTATACTTAAGAAATAATTTCATTGTTAACATTGTTTATCACCCAATAAACAACGATTTGGAGTTCTGATGATTAGGAATTAAACCACATGGGCATTAGACCAAGTAGTTTAATAGCCACGCATCAGAAATAACAGAGTTGCTTATTGGATGATAAACAATGATAATGAGAAAATTATTTTGATTCTAACATGGTTTGACATAATATTTTTGCAATTGTTTTTACTATGCTCTGCTCAGAATAGGGACTTCTTTTTGTGTTTTTTATTGGGTAGTTTAACAACGATAATTTTTTGTTCTTTATCTCTAGAAAAATTAGCCAGTATCATGTTAGAATATTGAATTAAGAAGCCACATTATAAAGTTTAAAGGTGGAGAATTTAAGAAGTTTCCTTTTTAAAAAAAATTCACTCATTATTCACATGCTTTTAGTTTCTTTGTCACCAACAGTCTTTCAACGCTGTCAGCGTTTTGATTGAATCTTAAAGTTGACCATTTACACACACACAAAATCCTTCCTACCTACCTACCCTTTTTTTTTACGCCTAAAGAAAACTTATACCGTGCTAGAATGAGAGCTTAATTTGCTCTTCTGATAATACAGACTCTCTGATAATACAACAATATGATGGCATAATGTATAGTACCCTTTAGATTGATAAATGAATATTTCTGTTACATAATTTCCTCCACTAACTTCTGACATTTACTGCTTGTCTCATTCATAGATGTGTGCATTGATATCTCAGAAGAGTTCGAAACTAGGTCACATCTGGTAAAAAACTAGGTCAAGAGGCCAAATTGGAGAAAAAGCTTGTGAACACTATAGAGGCCCCATTTATAGCCCAATAATCATGAAACTTGCTCGGAACATTTGTCCCAATGATATCTAGGACAAGTTCGAAACTGGGTCACATGGGGTCAAAAACTAGGTCACCAGGCCAAATTGAAAAAACGCTTTTGAACACTCTAGAGGCCATATCCTTAGCTTACTCTTCATGAGAACAATTTAGTTCCTTTGCCCCTCAGGTGACCAACCTAGGGCCTTATGGCCGCTTGTTTAATGTTCATAGTTAATGTGAAAGTGTATCATACAGGATTTGCTCATGCCTCTTCCTACCTAAATTGTGTTGGTTCTTTGTTCATTTAACACTACTACTGCATTGGGGAATACTTTGTTGAAAATGACTGTATTTGATGGTTCAGTTACAGATACCAGAATCAGAAGAAGGTTAAATAAAATAAAACACTTCTCGTATAGTATATTTAAGTATATAAATTTAGTTGCAAAGCATATCATATCTCTTGCGACTTACTTCAAATTGGAATGTGAAAGCATTTGTTAACGCACAGAAGTACAATCACATATTTATTTAGATATTTCTCTTTAATATATCTTTGGCATGAAGTGACCAGTGCTACTTTGATAAAAAATGCAGACAAGTTTAGCTGAAATAATAAATTCTATGGTCCAATTCTGATATTTAAAAACTAACCAGTAGACACTAAAAAAAATTGAAAAGCTCGAAAAATGAGATTCCCCTCCCCGGTGAATTCCTTTGTGTCAAATAGCCCTGATCAAATAACCACAAGTTTTGTTATACAAAATCTTTCACTATGTACACATTAATTTAAATTTTAAATTTTAATTGGATATTTAAGAATAGGTGAATAGGGTTATATCCATTCATCTTCAAAAAACAGCAAGCTTTGGTATACACAATTTTCCATTAAGTGCACCTTTAGTTATAATATTTTCAATAGGATCCCGGTATGAGTATTTAAGAAACTATACCAAGGATTATATTACAGATTGTTGAGTGGTAAGACATGTTCAGGAGCCAATTCTCATGATTCTGCTCTTTTGAAATACAACCTATTGAAATGCCTTTAATTAGGTTGTACTTCAAGACCTCAATCAGTCATGTCCAAACGGATGAAAGCCTTGATTGAAATCGTTGTAATGGTTGTAATATTGGAACTATTTCAGTTGGCAATTCCAAAATGTCTGGCAGTTAGATTTTAGGAGGAATCTTAATTTCAAGATTCACTTAAGATATGCAATCACAAATGTGGTATTTAAAGCAGCAGACCATAAATATGTTGTAAAAATAAAACTTTGCAGAAATTGTTTCTAATGGATATCTTACCGATCAAAATACAAAAAAACGCATTGAAATCAGTAAAATAATACCGTTTTTGTAACTTTTTATTGTTTTGTTTCTGTATGCGATAGCTGGTGATGCCTCTGGAGTAAATCAGCATGTACATGAGTGTGTATTCCGTTCGGACCAAGAGTTTTCGAGCATAGACATTATAAATTGCATTTCGTAAATAATAAACAGTTTTCATTCGAATGAATGGCATTTACGTTCATTAGAACTTATGCCAATTTAAGATGTATTGAATTATATTCTGAGGACTGCAGCTTAATGTTAGAAGAAGAACTTTATTCCAAACAATAAGCATAAGCCCATCCATTCAAACATTTATAAAACGAAATATAATGAACATATAAACACGCATCTTAATCATTGTCAGGCCAACCTTAAACAATTGTTTGTTTGCCATTGCCTACCCAAGGTTGCTGGTAACGGGTAGGTAGGTAGGCAATATATATATATATTTTTTTAATTGCAAATTTATTATCCATTGAGCGTCAGAATATAGCGTATAACACAGACGTTGCTTTTGATAATAAAATCAAGTGTCTGTTGATATGACGAGAGCTTGCTAGCATAATCTTTAATTAGACAATGAATGCCGACAAACAGTCCGTAGTTTTCACAAGTTTGATAAAACATGATAAGAATTGCATTTTGATATGACCAATTGAAATGCAAAGACCTGGCTGATACAGTTAATTTGTTAACCCAGTAGAAAATGACCAAAATGGAAGAAGAGCGAGCTTTAATTTAACCCAAAGAAAATATATAATATTTGAATAAAAAAACTGGTTTGATTTAACGAAGAAAAAACTGTTTGAGTTGGGACTTTCGTCGGGTAGGTAGGCGGCAATGGCAAACAAAGTTAATTTTAATGTTGGCCTTACATAAACGTATCAAATGACAAATATATGTAAGATTCTTTCGAAAAAATGTACATGACTGTATCATGGTATCATAGCGTGACCTGAAAAATGTATGTGCTATATATATGTATTCATAATTTGGTAGTCCCTTTAGTGGTATTGAGATGGAAAAAATATCATAGCAGTTAAAGTTGTTATTTCAGCCATACTGTAGACAGTCTATTGAGTATACAGATATTTTGGTTAAAACCATTATGGTCTCAGTTGTGGAGGAAAAGCAGTGCGCAATAAAATACTCTTTTTGGTACAGGACTGCGGTTTATTGTTTATATAAGAACTGGAAAGTGTAATTATAGCGTAATTATGTTCCATTTGTCACTTCAAATACTTATTTTAAAAAAAAAATACAGATTATTTGGAAATGAGAGCTTGTCAACATACCGAAAATAATTGTGTATCCTTAGACTATTAATAGACTATTATAAATACATTTTGTCTGCATTTAGAAACCTTTGAATATGAACAGATCCTCAATGATTTATGGCCCAATTATAATTATCTCTGAGGGCTACTGTGATTTAGTATAATCATAATTACCTACGAAATTGACAATACCTTGAATGCTGTCATTGTGCTTTAGTGCTGGGGTTATTTGCTTTGATGCTACGATGGATGCACAAAGGCAGATATTTATAAGTGGTCACATAATTGTTTGGTATTTGCTCTGTAATCATAATTGTTGGAAAATAAGTGTCACAATTAGTAGATTCAATCTGTTAACATTAGACATTAAGTAATTTTCATGTCAAGTAGCAATGTTGTCCTTCACTTGCAGCAGATTGAATGTAATTTATTTAACTTTTCTTCAATTTAGCATTAAAATTGTCATTTAAAAAAAAAATGTTTTCCATGTTTTTTTGTGGATAAACAATTCAGTTATCTAGGGAATGTACTGTCAAATCAGGATTTTTTTTACCGCATGGACATAGGTTATAGATATGTTTAGGCACATCCTAACACTTGATGTTGTACATAAATAATAATAATAATAACATCAAAACGGCGTCCGTGTCTGAATTTGGTTAAAGTTTTTATTCAAAAGTCTTGTAATTTCAAAACTACACGATTGATTCACTTCAAACTTGGAACATACCTTTGTCATCAACTTCAGTATCAGGGGCGTCATTCCCCATAACTCTGTTCTGTATGGTGACAGTGTTATGTCCCTTTTTCACAAAGATTTTCAGGTTAAAGTTTATGATCAAAAGTTGTGTAACTTCAAAACTACAGAAGTTATTCACTTGAAACTTGGAAAATACTTTTGTCATCAACGCCAGTGTCAGGGGCAACATTCTCTATAACTCTGTTTTGTATTTTAACAGAGTGATGCCCCTTTTTCACATAGATTTTTTGGTTGAAGTTTATATTCAACATTTTTGTAACTGCAGAACTATACAAGTTATTCACATGAAAATTGAACAGTATACCTTTGTCATCAACTTCAATAACAGGGGCAACATTCCCTATGACTCAGTTTTGTATTTGGACAGAGTTATGCCCATTTTTCACATATATTTTCTGGTTAAAGATAAATTCAGAAGTTTTTTAACTGCAGAACTACATAAGTTATTCACTTTAAACCACTTTTAATACCTTTGTCTTCAACTTCAGTGTCAGGGGCAACATCCCCTATAGCTTTGTTTAGTATTTTGTCAGAGTAATGCCCCTTTTTCACATACATTTTCAGGTTAAAGTTTATATTCAAAACTTATTTGTAACTTAGAACTACATAAGTTATTCACTTAAAAATGGGAACATACCTTTGTCATCAACTTCATTATCAGGGGCAACCCCCCTATAACTCTGTATTGCATTCAGCCAGAGTTATGTCCCTTTGTCACTTAGATTTTCTTGTTAAAGTTTATATTCAAAACTCTTATTATTTTAAAACTACGCAAGTTATTTAGTTGAAACTTGGACTAATTTGATGAAATAATTTGCCATAAATCAGTTGTGTATTTCAACAAATGTATGCCCCTTCCACTTCTCAAGATATGTACCAACTTAAATACTTTGAATAGTGGAGTGTTCTGTCCTCTGACAGCTCTTGTTCAGGGAGTTATTGCCCTGTGATTTGAAATTCAACATTTTCTAAGGAAATGTTTGTTTCCACACAAGACCCTAAGAACCAATAACCCAAATTCAATGAAACTTTATTTGAAGCTTCCGTTCCAAGGTGACATGTGCATATTGTCAGGTCGTTCTGGTGTGATATTTTTTAGGAAGTTATTGCCCTTTTTATATGAAAAATAATAAATGTTAATGGAATATTTTCATTTCCGCAGGAGATCTCGGGAACTAAAAACTTGAATCCAATGAAACTTTATACGTAGCATCCCTATCAAGAGGTCATGCGCATATTGTCAGGTCGTTCTGGTCTGATATTTTTTCAGGGAGTAATTGTCCTTTCATAATAAATTGGCAGTTTTTGCTTGTCCATACTATAGGGATGGAGGATCTTAGAATTACTTGACATAAATGTTTGCTGCAATGAGCTGGTGTTTACCCCTCATAAATCAGGTTACAGGTCAATGTTACACATAGAAGTCAAAGGGCAAAATTGACACTTTGTTTGTCTGTGCTGCAACTTAAGTGGATTTTACAAAATTCCTGGCACAAATGTTAACTTCAGTGAGACAACATGAAGTGCATTAAACAAGATCAATACGTCAAAGGTCATTCTGAGTGGTCAAACGTCAAGATCAGCTTTTGCCTTGTTCTGACTATAACTTTGTCATAGATTGAGCTATTTTGCAATTAAATAACACCAATTTTTGCCTAAATAGACATGTTACTAGCATGAACTAGATCTTATTTTTTATTTCTCCGGACTTTTAACTTTTAAAATGGATTTTAAGGCTTTAAACGAATGTTAACCTTAAAATGACAATAAGTCTCCATATGAATCAGATTCTTAGGTTTAAGATCAAGGCTATATTGAGGGGTCAAAGCGTCATCGGGCACCATGTTTCTACAAATATTCTTGTTGATCTTGATGATATTTGTAGCTTGGTGTATTGAAGGTCAGTACCAAGCCAAATTTTATGGCAAGTTCCAGTTGTATTGTGAGGGAGTTTTATTTATCTGTGTCGGTTCCCTGTAACATCTTGTTTATTATAATGAAGTGCTGAGTACTCAGCAAGATGCCTTCTTGCACATATAATAGGCATGTTCTAGTCCAGTCCAGATTATTTAGTTACCTGTGGCCCCTGCTCTTGAACCAGACATTTTAAGCAGAAACAGTGCCAATCCCATGATGAATTCTTTTGTGCATTTCGTCCATTGTGTGTGCATGTGTCAGTGGGTGTTTTACATTTCAACACTGGGCAGAACTCTGGTCAAACAATTATTTAGTGACTTGTGGCCTCCAGCATTCCCACCAGACGTGCCAAGCCCAATATATATTTTGTGTGTGCTTGCATCAGTTTATACTTAAAACACCTAATTGCACAGAAAACATTCTTGGGTAAAAGAGAAGAAATCCATTCTTATTTGTCAACATTTCTGGTACATCCTAATACATGATTTAACATCTGTGAAATTATACAATAAAGATTCTGCAGAGTCTGTCAAGTTTTAAAGTTTATGAAAATTCACAAAGTACAAATTTGCTATCTGATACGTATTTGTTTGCCACTTAAAAATCAAACCAACTCCTTTTAGTTTTCAGTTTCACGTCAGTTTTGTGCATATTTTGAGGATTCTTGTTTTACTGTCACCAGTTATGCATGTATTTTCATCAGTAAATGCCATACGTAAATCGCAACTTACTCAAGTGCATGCTTCTTTTTGTAGCCATATTTTAACATTTATCTTTTACTTAAATAAACTGAAACACTTTTTTTTGCAATTTATACAACTTTATTTCTTTCTGTGTCTTAACAAACCATGTTGACATGTTTTTATTGAATATCTGTTATTATTAGCCCTGATGACATTGATGCTGTTTGAGTGTATTTGCAATTTGTATTGATCATTAGCTATAAAAGTCTATTTAAATTTCAGGTATTTGGTTGGCTCTTCTGTCTGAATTGTGTTAGTTATTGGTGGAATTTTATTCTAAACTTGCATTTTGTATATCTTTTGTTTATACTGCCTACATTTACAGTTTTAGGGTTATTCCTAGCCCTCTAGGGGTCAAAACCAGTAGAATGTAAAATAAAATGCTCAAAGTATAACCAGGTTAAGGAAGTCAGGTGTTAATTATTGCATTTCTTCTGCAATGACTTTAGGATTAAATCAGAATCTGAAAGGAAATTAAATTGGAATGAGAAAGCTGTTGTTAACTCATTGAATCTTAACCACAGATCCATTAACACATTGTTCTTTAATATCACTTTTGCACAATGTAACCAGGGCTACTTTGACCCTTACAGTTGAAAACAATGTGAACAACTTAAGCGGGAATAACGTGCCATGAAGGCGTTTTATGGTACAACAAAAAATAATGAAGTTTGAAAAACATCAGTACAATATGATCTGTCTAAAAACAATGTCAACATGTTTAAATGGAATTTCTGTTATTTTGGTCACAGTGACATTTTAGCTCACCTGAGCATTTTCATCGAATCACAAAGTGCTCAGGATGTCAGCTATTGTTGTCAGTCTCTGTCCAGTGTCAGGCGTCCTTTGTTTGTCATGTGTTGTCAATTTACTTCAAACAACTTCTCTGAAACCTCTTGGTGGATTTTAACAAAAACAGGAATGTTCCTGGGGTGGTCCTTAATCATATTCCTACGATTCGGTGGAATATCTGTACAACTCAGGTTGCCATGATAACCAAAAGCTTTGAAACATAACAAACTTTAAAAATCTTGTAAGAAACCACTCTCTGGATTTTAAAGAAATTTCACAGAAATGTTACTTGGGTGACACCCCACCAAATTCCTTTAGATAACTTTGATTTGTTAAAAAACATGGCCACCTGGATGTGTGAAAGTTTGCCAATGATGTATGGCTGTATAGGCAACTTTAACAATCTTCTTTTCGAAAACCACTTGTGGTTTTTAAAATAATTTCACATTAATGTTTCTTGGGTTCCCTTCGACTAAATTCCCGCAAATAATTTTGATGCATTAAAAACAATGGCCGAAAGGGGGTGGGGAATGTCAACCCTATATTGTCATATACCGTCTTTATCCTAATAAACGCTCCGTCCCTAATAAACGCGCCCCCGTACTTATAATAAAATGCATCAGTGAACATAATAATAGCGCCCCCATTTCTCGGCTGCCAAGGGCCAAGTGAGCGGTGAATAAATGACGTTTTACTTGATGGAACATACTTATTATTTAATATACAGGTAACTTGGCAAGAACGTAATTGAAATAAGACTTTGTAAATATAAATTCAATATATCTTACCGTTAAACTCAAACAGACAGGTGATTTTGATTGTCAAATCTGTGGTTTCAGTTTTAAATGTAAAATTCATGTTATGAAATTATTTTGACACCGGACGCTTAAAATGCGGATCTATACAGGTCGTTCAAATTGCGGAACGTACGGTTAATTTATAGGACTTAATTACTTGTTTAATTTAAAACAATTGCACTGTTCCAACATTTTAATTGTTATACCGGGAATCAAAACAATACATGGAAAACAACATCCATCCCCTATAGATCTCTCATATTGCAGTACAACAACATTTTGTTCACAATAAATCCACATTTAACGTCCGTCGCTGTCGGGATCAGTGCTAGTGGCATCTTCATCGCTGTCTACGTCGTCGTCTGACTCGGTAAGTATGATCTCTTGGCTCGTCCCGGCCACGTTCTCTAGAACCTGAAATATAACATTAAGACATTTTATAATTACATCGTATTTGCATTATGTTTTAAACTGTTTTAAAAAATGTTCAGGTAAATTAAACCACACACCTGCTCTGCGATTTCAATGTCATCATCGCTGAATCCCTCAAATTCGGACGATGGCTCTTCGTCGGACTGTTGGAACAGGTCCTCTTCGGTTCCATCGAGGGCTAGGGAGATCCCGCACTTTTTGAACGACTTTTGAATGATTGCGGGGGTAATCTCTGACCAGGCTGCCTTGATCCACTTTAAAAGTAGGGCCTTCGACGGTGCCTTCCGGTTACCGAAGCGAGTGTTTTCCACAGGGCCATTAAATATCCACTCGTCGTAGTACTCCGCCAATTTGACTTTAAACGGCCGGTTCCATGACACGTCGGCTGGTTTAAGTTTACATGTGCACCCACCCGGTATCACCGCCATGTCCGTATTGTACTTTGTTTTAACCAAATCCTTGATCTCTGGCGTTATATGAGCCTTAAATGAGTCCCACACTAGAAGACGCCGTTTTTGGTTGTTTATTCCATACAACTTTTGGAGCCAGAATTTAATAGTCTCGACGTTTGCCCATGATTTTTTGCCAGCTCCGCACATAATAATCTGTATACCGGATGGAATGTCGTCCTTTTTTGGTGGTCGTACGGCAGGTAAGTGAACAAGGGGTGCCAACTTGGTACCGTCTGCGTATGCACCCAGCGTAACGGTTATTTTCTCCTTTTTGTGTCCTGTGGACGAAACGTGAACTTCACGCGCCCCTTGTGTATCTAGCGTCGATTTGCCAGGCATTTCCAGCCACACGGGCGTTTCATCCATGTTCAATATTTCTGAGTCAGCATATTCCCGTAAATGCCTCATTCTAATCACAAACCGTAAGAACTTGTCGACCTTGTCATCGGTTATTTCTACTGGGTGTTGGGCTATGTGAGTGGATCTACGAAATGTTATTCCGTGTCGTTTTTTGAGGCGTTGGTACCATCCATTTGAGGCCTTGAAGGACTGGTTGCCGTTTTCCTTATGTAACCTTAAGGCCTCCTGTTTTAGCTTTTTCCCGGTCACTCGCACCCCATGCTGCCGTCAGTCCTCAAACCATCGCATCAGTGATGTATCGATGTCAGGGTACTAAAAGGTAAAACAATAGAGTTAAACTAGAGCTTTGTCTTAAACGTGACTAAAAATACCCCCGCACCGCTTTGTCACAGGAATAGCAGCCATGCCAATGGCTAATTTCAAGGGCACATAACTTATAAATAAATGGATCACTGCGCGTGAAAATTGTGTCTTGCACATCTACACTTCATGGTGATGACATATTTCAAGTTTCAACTCAATCGCATGAGAAATGTAGAAGTAGTTCGCTCCACAAACTTATGACATTTTATGCCGATGGACCGACAAACCAACCGACAAACCAACCAACCGACAGCGTGACTCCTATATACCCTCTTACAAACTTCGTTTGCGGGGGTATAATAAAAAAAATTAATTAAATAACAAAATATGATATGGCGTTACCGCGTGTTATCCGCTGAATAACAAAACGTGTTAAAATTTAGTTTAAAGTTTTATTTTTCAGCGGTTAAACATACCGACATTTCATTTTTTGTTGTTGATTTTAATTTTTATTTGTTCTTATCAGTTTTTGTTATTTAATTAAATTTAATGTGTTCGTATAAAACAAGGGTTTCTTTAAATAAGGTAGTTTTTAACTTTAGAAAGACATCGTTAAAATAATTATTGTAAAGGACATTGGTTAACGACACAGGTAAAGAAGTGATACTGATATATTATGTTCTACCTTGAGAGGACGACCTCCGCCTTTTATACGTTTTGCAGTTTTTGGTCCTTTCAACAATTCGTCCTTCATCTTGCACCAATCTTGTACACGTTTGCGATGCACATTAAATTGTTTGGAAGCATAGTGCTTTCCATGTTGTTCTGCAACTATAACAACCTTGAGCTTAAACGCAGCGGTGTATGTCCGCTTCGACGGCATGTCGAGAGAAGAACGAGCGCGTCAATTCAAATTTAAACTTATGATGACGTCATAGCACGTGCGGTTTAACGCGTTTTTATGATGAAAAGCAAAGGTTATATGACACTATAATTTGGACAATTTTTAGATACCGTAATTCTCTGGAGAATATGTGTGGCTCAGTAAAGGGCCGTTGGTGTCGGTCTGTTGTGTACTTTCATCGATGTCTACAGTGGTCTCTCTTAGACGTCTAAAGCGTCAAAACCATCAAATTCTTCATCTTCATCGTCACTCACAAAGATACAATGTTTAATAGAACACTCACTGATTGGGGTATTTTACCCACGGGCCGGACTTCGGTTAAAAACCATTGCCCTAGCACACTTTTTAACATATAAACTAAGTTGACATGACAAGAATACTGTACAATCCCGCTTTTACGGGGATTTACATAATACTATGGTTGTAGAGCGGTTACGGCGGTAATACAACACTGTTGAACGTTCAATATTTATACACACCAATCAGTGTGATTAGATATTTTCACGTTCTCAAGTGTAAGTTTGCGTCTCAGATTACTCCACGAATGCTTTCAAATACAAGTGTGAAAACACAAAGACATTTTTAAATAATTTATTCAGTCATTTTAATTGCTATCAAAACTGTTGCTATCTCGATCACACCTACTGTTACCATTATCCGCTGTGATGTCCACAACGGCCCTTTCAGCCTGCAAGATAATAGGGTGTCGTATTCTGGAAAAACAGCAAAATGGCGTGTATTATGAATATCGGGTATTTACGATTGCTCAATGAATTTTTCCTCAAATTAGCACATTTATGTGTTGGCTCATATTATACATGTAGGAGGGTGAAATAAACGCGCCCCCCCCCGTGATTTGCATCGCGCCCGGGCGCGTTTATTAGGATAAAGACGGTAGGCATTTTTCACAGTCTTCTTGCAATAAGCCACTTGGGATTTCAAAATAATTTCACAGAGATGTTTGTTAGGTGATCCTCTTCCAAATCCCATTAAATTCATGTTGATTTGTAAAAAAACATGACCACCAGGGAGTTAGGAAGTTTGAACAGATATGGCTGCATTGCAACCTGACAATATTCTTTTTAGGAAACCACTGTTTGAATTTCGAAATAATTTCACACAAATGTTACTTGGGTGACCCTGTACCAAATTTCGTTAGATAATTTTGATTTTTTTTTTTAAAAACATGGCGGTCGGGGTGGGGAAGTGTGACCGTATATGGCTGTATAGTCAACTTCGACAATCTTGTTGGAAACTATAGTGCAAAACCATTGACCTAATTGAAGTATGTTCGTGTATATTTGGAGATGTTTGTATTACTTATTTTGGATTAAATTATAGATACAATTGAATGTAGCTTTAGTTACCGCTAGGTTTAAGCAAGGATAGATTGTGTAGTTGTATGCGTGTCTACTGATCAACCGATCGACTTGGGTTTGAATTTCTGGGTACACTTTTTACATCAAAATGTTTTTTAAATGAAATATATTATACGGTAGTAGAATATCTAGGAAATGATGTTTGTGTTTGAAATAAATGCATGTAGATCCACATATTTAATTTCTGTTTTTATGCCCCCACTTTTAGAGGGAGGGGGGGGGGGGCTGGGGGGCATATAGATTTGCTCTTGTCCGTCCGTCTGGCCCGTCAGTCCGTCGGATATTTGTGTTACGCGCTAGAGCGATGATGCTTTGTAAACATATTTATCAGCATGTGAACTTGTGTACCTGGGTATTTTCGCGCAGTTCTTTCCAACGTCAGAGTTCTGACCCTTTTTTAGCTAAACAAAATACATTTTTGGAATTGTGTCACATGTAACTCGAAAAGTATAACGCTACATTGATGAAACTTTATTAACATATTCATCACCATGTGAACTTGTGCACCTGGGTATTTTGGTGCAGTTTTTTCCGACATCAGCAGAGTTTTGTGACAACCAGTGGAATGTGGGGGCATCCATGTCCTACAGACGTATGTCTATTTTGTGGAATTTTTACCCCAGAAATTACGGCCAACCAAATTTTTGGGGGGTGCCCTATAGTAATCACCATGTATGTAGGTCCGTCCGTCTGTCTGTCAGTCCGTCCACATTTTTCATGTTTTTTTTTTTTCATAACTTCAAAACTATTTCAGCTATTAATTTGAAACTTCATGAGTGGATAGATCTCATTAAGGAGAAATGCAGTGCACAAGAACCATTACTCTGCACTTCATGGTTCTGGAGTTATTGCCCTTTGTTAATTTTTCATACTTCACTTTTTCGTAGAGCATAACTCTTAGACTATAAGAGGTATTAACTTGAAACTTCATAGGTGAATAAATCTCATTCAGGAGAAGTGCAGTGCACAAGAATCGTTACTCTGCACTTCATTATTCTGAAGATATTGCCCTTTGTTAATTTTTCTTGCCTGGAGCACAACTCTTAGACTATAAGAGGTATTAACTTGAAACTTCATAGGTGGATATATCTCATTGACAAGTGCATGTACAAGAACCGTTACTCTGCACTTTATAATTCTGGAGTTATTGCCCTTTGTTAATTTTTCATTTTCAGGCGGAGTCAATTTTTGGTTTCAGCTCTCTAACTTGAGAACGAATTGAAATATTTTAATGAAACTTCATCCATAGATACCTTATATCGACACCTGGCTTGGGATTACATAGGGGGTGGATGGGTCACTGTCAAGGTCGCCGTTACAAAAATAGAAAAACGTTTTCCTCTCAATTACAGCACGAATTGAGCTATTGTAATTTAATTTCATACAAAGATACATTTTATCAAGACATCGCTTGGGATTGCATAGGGGGTGGGTGGGATCAAGGTCAAGGTCACCATTACTAGAAATAGAAAAACTGTTCTTCACCTTCAAACATGCTATCATTCGGGGCCCACTGCCACTCCTGTGACAAAGCTCTAGTTACCTTAATATTCCTCAATTCGTTTTTCCATTGTAAAATCCCATATGTACTCATCCCTGAAGAAGTTTAATATACCATGGCGTTGGAAAGTAATATACCCCGTGGAGGGGTATACTTTTTAATAATATCTCGCTCTTGGACCAAAATATACATCGCGACTGGGCCTAAAAATAGCAACTTGTGCTTTCTGAGAAATCCGTATTAGCTAATAATCAGTTGACGCTTATTTAAATGTATTTGAAAAATCAAAGTCGATGAGCTCTTTATTTTCCCAAAATAAACTTTTGTTTACTATGTAAGACTTAATTGTTCTTTGAATGACAGTATTTGTGTTGGGTATTATAAAATAAATATCGCAGGCATATTGAGAGGTGTAGTAAATACCCCCTTCATCCTCGGTTGACATCACTCTCCTTGGGGTGCAATTCACTTACTATACCCTTTAACTGCCTATGATATTTATATATTACAATATCCGCATGAATGTCTTGTTATTCACTTGTAGAATACTCAGTTGATGTATGGAGCAACTCAAGTTCAGTAAGCAGCAGCAATGGAGCCAGACACTACACCTGCCTAGGTGGAAGTGACTGTGGTTGGGATAGTTGTCAAGTCGAGGATTGCAACCCAAAGTTTGGCTGAGGTAAGATACAATTGATGTCAACAATAGGCGTTAGCATGCTGACCAAATGTAGTATGGTTGCAATTAACATATTTATACCCCCACAAACGAAGTTTGGGGGGGGGTATATAGGAGTGAGCTCGTCGGTCTGTCGGTCAGTTGGTTTTCATGGTTTCCGGATGATAACTCAAGAAAGGCTCGACAAATTCAAACAATTTTTGGTACACCTGTGTAACATCATAGAACACACGTCATGTTTGACTTTGGTTACAAGCCACTAAATTTTGACAGAGTTATGGTCCCTTTTTGATTTAAATTCCCTAAAAACATGGTTTCCGTACGATAACTCTAGAATGGCTTGACGTATTGAAATAATTTTGGTACAAATATGTAGCATCATAAAATACAAATCAGGTTTGACTTTTGTTACAAAACACAAAATTTTGACAGAGTTATGGCCTCTTTTTGACTTAAATTCCGAAAAACATGGTTTCAGGACAATAACTCATGAAAGGCAGCACATATTTAAATTATTTTTGGTACATAGGCGTAACACCATGAAATACACGTCAGGTTTGACGTTGGTTGCAAACCACTAAATGTTGACAGAGTTATGGCTCATATTGAAATTAAATTTGTCCAAAAACACTGTTAAACATTCAAAAATTAAAGTATTCTCATTTCGTCCATTTCTTTCAAATTGATGCCATAGTTTTGTGACAAGGCCATATTGTGGGTGAATATCCGTCACTCATGTGACATTTCTAGTTTTGGCTCACCTGAGATTGAAGTGCGCTAGTGTGAGTTATTTTGGTAAGTCATGGTTTGTCGTCAGTTGTTTGTTGTCTGTCGTTTGTTATTAACATTTCGCCTGAAACAAGTTCTCTGTAACCGCCGAATGGAAGTTGAAAAAACTGGTCGTACATGTTCAGTCTTCACAGAATTGCGTAGGAATCCACATTGTATACTTTGTGTTTTTACTTGGATCAGACAATGTGTTTTGAGACAATTATTCATTGTTATGCCATAAGTAACTTGGTCTAGTGAAAGCCAGTACAAAGCCAAATTTTGCATACTATTGTTAAGTTCAAATCTTATAATTCTGAGTGCGTTGTGTGATTAAAATTACTTGTCCGTTCTTGTTCGCTGCAACTTCTTGTAATTAATTGAAGTACTTATCACTCAGTACCATGTCTTGTTGTGCATATTATAGGCATGTTCCAACGATTATTTAGTGACTTGTGGCCTGCTTATTTAGTCACTTGTGGCCCCTGCTTTCTAACCAGACATGTTTAAACAAAAATTGTGACAAGCCCATTAATTATTTTGTGTGTTTCCTCCGTTGTGTGTCATTGGGTCAGTTAACACTTTCAACACTGGGCAGAATTCCTGTCCAATGATTATTTAGTGACTTGTGGCTTACTTATTAAGTGACTAATGGGCTCCTGCTTTTCTACCAGACATGTTTTACAAAATTTGTTTAAAGCCCAAGATAAATTTAGTCCGATGTGTGTGCCTGTGTCAGTGCGTCAGTTAACACTTAAAACCCTGGGCAGAATTAAACCAAATTACACAGAAATCATCCTTGGGTATTAGAGAAAATCCACACAAGTAAATATTTTATTTGTCTACATTGCTGGTACGACCTGATACGTGATCTTATATCTGCAAAATCATCCTGAACAGTGTCAAGATATGAATTTTATAAAAAGTACAAATTCGTTACTTGCAGTTGTCCGCCACTAAAAAACAAAATCGACTGCTTGTAGACAGACTTCAGTTTCACTTTGTACATTTTGAGCATTCTTGTTTTACTGTTGCTAGTTATACATGCAATTTTTCTAGTAAACGCCATGCATTTGGAAATCGCAATGAACACAAGCCCATGCTTGTTTTTGTAGCAACATTTTACCATTTATTTTTTACCAATTAAAAAAAGCAAACTCAAATTCTTTTATTTTGCTATTTGTACAACTTTATTTTTTCTGGGTCTAAAAAACAACGTTGAAATGTTTAGATCGAATGTCCATTATTTTTGGCCAGGATGACTTGATGAGGTTCAACTGAATTATTTATTTGTATTGTATTTGTATTGATCAGTAGGCATAAACGTTAAGAGTCAAGAGTGCAAAATGCGATCATGGTTTGATTCTTTACGATTTTCCTTCAATTTAAAGGAGTATCAGTAAAACTCGGGCAACCAAAAGCTTGCAAAACTAGAAAATTTGAAAAATAATTTAACAGAAATGTTCCTTGAGTAACCTGCTACCAAATTGCTTAAAATAATAAAATTCAGTTAAAGCCTTCGTTATATGCCATTTTATTCAAAATTTATGGAGTCACAAATTAGACAAAATAAAATTTGATGCTAGCAGGTATGTGTAAGATAAAAAAAAATAAAAGAAAAACAATTGTCAATTAAATTTCTAACATAACTTCTTGAGGGGCGAATAGATACATTAGAGTTTTGGCTACGCAATTGGAAGTTACATAGCCCTAGTTTAGACATTCATTGTTTGACACAGGGCTCTTGCCCTCAATCTACTTTTGTGACAACTCAGGGTAGCAACTCAGGGCAACTTTGGCCCTCTAGTATTTGAGGGTATTTTAACTTTGTACTGTTAAATGGGCAGGAAAACGTTTAAATGCTGTTTGTTACTGGTCCAATGTATTATTATCTTGATTGGTGTATATAAGCACTGTTAAAGAAATTCAGGTGAAAATGATATCCTATTTCTTGCTAAAGAAACTACAGTTTTGAAGCAGAATGTTAAAACAATTGTCAACATACAAAACCACAATCATAAATCGCTTAACTCATTGTTCTGTAGTAGATCATTGGCACGGCACAGAGTTATCAGTGCGTCTTTGACCCTTTCAGTGGTAAGCAAAGCAAAAACTTTGGCAGAAATAATATGCTTTAAAAACTGTCTATGATCCAACGATTTATTATTGAGTTTCAAAACAAATTAGTAGACACTACAAGATTTCAAATAGCTTGCCAAATGTGATAGCCTTCCCAAGTGAATTTGTTTGTGTAAAATTATCATGCTGAACTAGATAATAGATTTGTAATAATTTCGGGTATGTTCGTGACATGTAAGTTACTTACAGGTTATGAATAAATGTGTAAGATTCAAAATTTACTGCTTTATAATTGGGTCAAGTTTGTGTGTTTTCTTTCTTGAATTTGAGATCAAAATCAACTTTTGCAACTTTGTGAACATAAATTGATTTATTGTGGCAAACTTGTGCATAAACTGCACTCATTAAGTATAGATATTTTCTCAAAGATATTCAAGAATATCCCTTCTAAATGGCTATGTAAATTACCGGCAATTTGATACTCATATGTAAAATTTATCCAACCTAGACCACAGTTGGCAAATTGTTTGCTTTACTGTATAGAAAACAAATGACAAAAACTTATAATAATACCACCAGAAGTATTGTCCCATGACGAGCAAAGTGCTCCCTTCATGGTCATTTTGTGTAGCAATTTGCCAGCAGTATTCTTATATGAGAAACAGCTATGGAAAAAAACTTTATTAGTCATTAAATTATAAAACTTTCCTCAGTAATTTACCATAGTTATAACAACAACAACATCAATCACATATGCAGTAATTATGCCCCCCATCAAAGATGGCGGGGTGTATTGGTTTAATGTCGGTCGGTTGGTAGACCACTTTCATTTCCGCTCTCTTAAGTCTAATAGTTTTCATCCGATCTTAACTAAACTTCATGAACATGCTTATTGGCATAATATCTTGGCCAAGTTTGATAATCAGCCAAATCGCTCCGGGAATTGTTCAGTTACGGCCCTTGAGTTATCTAACATTAGCCTTTTTAGCAGTTTCCGCTCTCTAAGTCCAACAGTTTTCATCTAATCTTCACCAAACTTAATGAAAATATTTGAGGTTATAGTATCATTGCCAAGTTTGATTATCAACCAAAACACCCCAGGAACTGCAGTGTTACGTGGAGTTGATTCATCTAAAATTGTCCTTCTAAGCAGTTTTCGCTCCCTATGTCCAACAGTTCTCATCCGATCACCACCAAACTTGATATTTAAAAGATTGCTTATAACCTAGAGGGGGCATAACTGTTCTACAAACAGCTCTTGTTATTAACTGTGGTGTGTTGATTTTATCCACCGCCTTTTCTTGTCTCTAATAACCATTATTTAACATTTATGATCGTGTTCTTCAGTTTCATTGTAATCAGTTATAATATTCATTATTAATTACTTATCTGTCAAGAAATTCACAACTTTATGTGCGGTTTTAGAAATATTACATTTCCAAAATTTGAACATTGAACATATTTAAGATGTTTTCTGTAATATGGCCCCTGATCAACAAAATAAACCATGTATATTGTTTAAGGTTTGTTCACTAGTCAATTTACCATGTTCTTTTTGAAATACAATGAATGAATTCCTTTTGGTGTCTATTATGCTTCACCCATTCAAGACCTGAACATTCATGCCAAAATTAAATAATGTTATTTGTGTACCTTTGATTTAAAGGGGCGTATTGAAAGTATTGCATTGTATATAGACATAGAGCTGAACTTAGTAATCTCAAACTCGCATAAAAAATAAAGTTCAGGTTATCTAAAAAATAATTGTTTAACTTTTTTCCTTCTTAATTTATATGAAATAAATATTGTTATCTCGAAGTTTTAACTGGAATGTTAGGTTATGTTGAAGAGGTTTTCTGTCCTTACAAGTATTTTCACACGTATTTCTGTTTATCTCTAAGTGTTGATGCCAGTGACAATATCAAGCCAGTACCAAGTTTCTATCAGATCGCAAACATCTCGACACATATTAAAACGAGCGTTTGTAAACTTGAATTGAATTATTTTCCACTGGTTTACAGTTCAGTATATGCATACAGGATGGCAATGTTGTATTGCAATTTCGTGAACATTTAGACTAGATACTTATAAAAGGTCTCTTTTTAAAGATGTCAAACTGGTGATATCTCGAAGTCGTTTATGAGCTCTCTGCCACTTTGAGATATCGAAGTTCAGCTTATATTAATTCAAGACAATTAAAACACACACCTAGAAATTTGTGCTCTTTAATGAAAACTTGCTATCTGTTTATCAATAGTGAGCAGGCGCGTTATGGTACTTCATGTACATTCCATTCATATCTCTTATACTACTACTACAAATTGTCGCACGCCCGCAAAAGTATCACCTGTGACCAATGTTTATGTAATAAAATAGTATATGTTTTTCAAATGTTTACAGAAACAAAACAACATGGTTCAATAATATTCTCTGTAAATGAAGTTTGTTATGCCCCCACTTTAGAGGGGGGGGGGGCAATTAGATTTGCCCTTGTCTGTCCGTTGGATTTTCGTGTCACGCATAATTCAAAAAGTATAACTGCTAGAGTGATGAAACTTTATAAGCATATTCATCAGCATCGGGGCTTGTGCACCTGGGTATTTTTGTGACTTTTTTTCTGACATCAGTGGAGTTACGGCCATTTTTTAGAAACAAATGACATTTTTAGATTTGTGTCGCGTGTAACTCAAAACAGGCTGTCAACCGGTCCTACTTTTTGCTACTTTTCATAATTTTTTTACTCGCACATACTTTTTCCTACTTTTTGGTAAAAAAAACTATTATTGCTACTTTTTTAGTTTGCCAGAAATGAAGATGAATTAAATAATGTTTTATATAAAAAAGAACAAAGTCTATTTGTAAATGTATTGTATAGAAGGGACGATGTGGTATGTTCCCCTGCTGATTTGTCTGGAACTATTTATATTTAATGTATTGACTTTGACATGCATAGATTTGTATTGACTGGCATTTTAAAGGTTCTGAGATATTTAAAAGGTATTAAAAATTAAGTTAAAGTCATGTACACTGAAGAATGAATCCGTTATCATATACATGTGTAGATATAATTGTGGTTTTGTTCCCAATGATGGGCTTACTGATGGTGCTCAGTGTACTTTCCAGCTCTAAATGTCTTGTATAGATTTTATGCAGATCTTTTATCAAATAATGTTATTCAAATACATATACAGGACATCAGATATTTAGAATCTGGGATTAATTGCTGACTGCCTCAGAAATCTAGCAGGTTGTAGTCTACTTCATTATCACCTACGGGTAAATTTTGAAATCAAAACAATAGTTTTAATAAAGTTGTATTGACATACAACCTGACAAAATGCATTACCCAATTGTCTTCTTATTGTTAAAGAAAATGTTTAGCGATTTTGGAAAATAATACTATTTATCAAGATTTTTCTGAATATGTACCCAGTGCTATTTCTTTTATATTATGAAAGATTATCACATAGATGTAGTATAATCCCATCCTTGATTCTGTAAATGCTCTAACCAATATGCTAGAAATCCTGTGTGTTTGTAAATTGTGACAAGTCGTGCTGAATTCACCTATTCATTATCCTGATGTCCTTCCTACCCATAGGTGTACAACAAATGCAAGGGACGTATGAATTCACAGACACAGACATCTTACTGTGGGTTCAAGTCTCTGACTGTTGATCACTTACCCCTTGCCACTGGAGGCCCAAACCACAGTAGACTCGAGCCTTAATGGGGTCATATTCTTTGAAGTGAGAAAGCTACCCATCTAGCTTATGAAAGATCAGTAGTTCTACCCAGGTGCCTGCATGTTTGTTGTCTTTCTCCACAATGAAAAAATGGAAATCACCATATTATTACTGGCTGATGAGTGTGACATTAAATCCAATAAACAGCAGGCAAAGATGGTCAGATACAACTGGGAGTACAACCTCTTAAAAAGACAATTGATTTCAAAGTGCTTGATACTATTGGTAGTAGTAACTCTGTGAAACCTTTGGTATTGATGTAACATATTTTGCAGTGTACATGTTTATTGTAATCCTAACCTTACGTTTATATTGAGTTAGTTATTGGTATGTTTGTATTATTAGTTAAACAATTAAAAAAAACCAATTCAGGATTTCTGGCAGATGTCCCATGATTACACTCCTCAAGCTGAACAGTTGCCTGTTGTTAACATTGAAGGGTAATTTACTAAGTTCAGTCAATTTAAACGTAACTTTGCTATGGTAAATGTGTTTTAAAATTCCTACTTTTTGACGAGAAATGTATACTTTTTCCTACTTTTTTCCTACTTTTCTTTAAAGAAAGCTCCTATATTTTTCCTACTTTTTCACTGAGGGCTAGTTGACAGCCTGTAATTTCCAGTTATGAGCTCCCTACTCGAAAGTTGCATGGGCTCAATTTTCATTTTTAATTTACATGCCAGTGTTTATAGGCTGTGTAACCATGACCTTGGGAAAATCAGCCGTTAATATCGCATATTTGATAGGCAACATTCCATAGAATACACTCGCTGACTGACCTGTGCCTATTAATAGTATACACGTAAACAACACTGAATCATCTAACAAGCATCCAGAGAATCATGGACAATAAGATTAATAATGAATGGAGAATTACTTATATTTATAAACTTACCATGTATGTTTATTTGAATAACTATTGGTAAATCTATTTATTAAGAATTATTTCGAATTGCATTTTTTTTTATCTTTTCTTCTCCTGTAGAGGCTATTCAATGTTTATATAGATTTTGCATCTTTCTATTAATTGACACTGGCGGAGGAGGCTTTGGATATATGTAATTCAGTTTTATTTAAATTTGGTATTTTTACTTTCTGTGCGTTTTATGAATGCATTAAAACTAGAATAGTTATACACAAAAACGCTCGAGATGTATTTTCACAAAGGAATATAAATCTAATTCGCAACTATTAAATATAACTTAACGCTTTTTTGATCACAAAATGAAGTAAAATAATTATATTTAATTGTGATGAATGTTCCCTGACGTGTGTTTTTATTTGGCACACATAGTTTAAATGCTTAATCCATAACAAATATTTTTAACGCTCATATTCCTTCTCTTCCTTATTTTCTTGGAAACAAGGTAACTTCTAGTAAATTTTGATTTGCCTGATAAATACTGTATACATTATTTACAATAAAAAAATCACCGATGGAAAATATGAGGTGGTAAGATCAGTCAATTGTACGGACATTACATAACTAATGTATCTTTAACATATGGACTTTTCATAGTTTCACGGCACCTTATGATGCTCTGCATCATTGTTTTTCTTGTGAAATACTGATGTTTCTACCAAATTCTTGTGTAGAGGCAATACAATCTACAAATAGAAATTGTTTTTATAAGACTATGAATACATGCATTGTATACTAAAATAATTTAATCTTCAAATATAAATAAGGGGTGTCACGGGAAAACCGGGCTTAATGCAAGTGCGTAAAGTGTTGTCCCGGATCAGCCTGTGCAGTCCGCACAAGCTAGTACAGAACAGCAATTTCCGCCTACAGTGGATTTATGTTTAGAAGAGACTTCATAGAAACAGAAAATACCATAAAAGCTGAAAGTGTTGTCCCAGATCAGTATTTGCGGACTGCACAGTCCACACAGGCTGTGGAACTGATTTAAAACATGGCATAGTTCATCAGTTCATTGCTTTGACATGAAATAATTATATTCTTTTTATTTATTTTAAATATAGAAACATTTCATACTACTGTTTTAGGAGCTAGCCAACTACTGTTTTAGGAGCTAGCCACATGAAAAAATGAGTTTGCTATTTGATGATGAAAATTGACTTATTTATTTTATTTAAAATAATATTGAAAAATAATTTTATTTTATTTTAAATAATATCCAAAAAAAAAGTTAAATGCATATAGAATGACGATCTATGAAGAAATGAGCCTGTTCGTTGATAAACCTAATCAACGTAATGCATCAGTTTTAAATATTCATGTTGGATATTCAATTTACATGATTTACAAACATTAACAACATATGCCGATTAACTTTTTAGCTCACCTGAGCATAACGTGCTCATGGTGAGCTTTTAGGATCGCCTTTTGTCCATCGTGCATCGTCCGTCGTGCGTCGTGAGTCAACATTTTCATTCAAAGAACATCTAAACTGCTGGACAGATTTTCACAAAAATTCAAAGGAATGATCCTTGGTTGACCCTCTTTTAAATCGTTCTGGTCCGCTGCATATGTAGGTCACAAGAGCTAAAAATAGATTTAATAACTGAAAACTTAAAAAATCTTCTCTGAAACCACAAGGCTAACAGCTTTCATATTTGATATGTGACATCCTGTACTGGTCCTCTACAAAGATTGTTCAAACTATGCCCCTGGTGCCAAAACTGGCCCTGACCCAGGGATCTCATGGTTTATATAAACTTGTATAGCGAAATGACTTTTATTATCTTCTTCTCTGAAACCGCAAGGCCTCGAGTTTTCATATTTGGTATGTAATATTGTATAGTGGTCCTCTACAAAGATTGTTCAAATGATGCCCCTGGGGTCAAAACTGGTCACACCCCAGGGGTCACATGGTTTATATGGACTTTAATAGCAAATTACTTTAAAAATCTTCTCCTCTGAAACTACATGGCCCAGAGGTTTCGTATTTGGTATGTAATATTGTAATGTGGTCCTCTACAAAGGTTGTTCAAATGATGCCCCTGGGGTCAAAACTTGCCACACCACAGGGGTCACATGGTTTATATAGACTTGAATAGCAAAATGACTTTAAAACTTCTCCCCTGAAACCTCAGGGCCCAGAGGTTTCATATATTGTATGTAACATTGTATAGTGGTCCTCTAAAGAGATTGTTCAAATGATGCCCCTGGGGTAAAAACTGGCCACACCCCGAGGTAACATGGTTTAAATAGACTTGAATAGCAAAATAACTTTAAAAATCTTTTCCTTTGAAACCTCAAGGCCCAGAGGTTTCATATTTGGTATGTAACATTGTATGGTGGTCCTCTACAAAGATTTTTCAAATGGTGCCCCTGGAATGAAAACTGGCCACACCTCGAGGGTCACATGGTTTATACAGACATGAATAGCAACATGACTTATAAAATCTTCTCCTCTGAAACCACAAGGCACAGAGGTTTCATATTTGGCATGTAACATTGTATAGTCTTCCTCTACAAAGATTGTTCAAATGATGCCCCTGGGGCAAAAACTGGCCACACCCCATGGCTCACATGGTTGATATAGACTTAAATAGCAAAATGATTTTAAAAATCTTCTCTGAAATTGCAAGGCTTCATATTTGGTATGTAACTTTGTATAGTGGTCCTCTACAAAGATTGTTCAAGTAATGCCCCTGGGGTCAAAACTGGCCACACCTCTTTGTATAGTGGTCCTCTACAAAGATTGTTCAAGTAATGCCCCTGGGGTCAAAACTGGCCACACCTCGGGGGTCACATGGTTTATATAGACTTAAATAGCAAAATGACTTTACAATTTTTCTCCTCTGAACCTTCAAGGCCTAGAGGTTTTATATTGCATCTGGGATGGATGGGGTCAAGGTCACTGTTACTTAAAATAGAAAACTGTTTCCTCTCATTAACTTTAGAATGCATTGCCGATGTTCCATATTTTTTTAAGAAAGATGCGATTATATGGAAAAATGTGATTATACATGTCAACACGGCGGTCCCGTGACTTTTAGTATAATCACTATTCTACTATAATTCTCATAATGCTCTGACTTGATCGATGAGTGAGCATCTGTGAAATAATTGTGGTCCTACACAGTCTTCAAAGTTTTAATTCGGTAAAAATATAAAGCATACGCAGGAATTCGCTCTCTCATATGCATTTTTGTATATATGAGAATTCTTCTTTGTCCATTTATAATTGTTCTTCGTGTACCGCATGCTTTAAAATAGAAAATCCCTCCATGTTTGTTGCAAACTTATTCAATGGTTCCGCCTCACTGCACAAAATGGCCACTATAGCTAAAAATAGAATTTGCGTTAAAGTTTTGTATTCCTGTCATATTTTCAAAAGTTCTAGGTCAATCTTCATGGAACTTTACAGAAATGTTCCTTGGATGGTCCTCTACCAAACCTGTGAAAGTGGTTCCGCTTCACTGCACAAGATGGCCGTCAGGGCTAAAAATATAATTATGTCTAAACGCCATTTTCTTCTAAACCTATGGCTAGATTTTCAAATAATTGTACAAAAATGTTCGTTTAGTGTTCCTCTACCAAATTTATTCAATGGTTCTGCCTCACTGCACAAAATGGCCACTAGAGCTAAAAAAATAATTTGCGTTAAAGTTTGAGTATCTGTGATATTTTCAAAAGTTTTAGGTCAATCTTCATGAAACTTAACAGAAATGTTTCTTGGATGGGCCTCTACCAAACCTGTGAAAATGGTTCCGCTTCACTGCACAAGATGGCTGCCAGAGCTAAAAATAGAATTATGTCTAAACGCCATTTTCTTCTAAACCTATGGCTAGATTTGCAAATAATTTAAACAAATGTTCGTTTAGTGATCCTCTACCAAACTTATTCAAATGGTTCCGCCTCTCTGCACATAATGGCCACTAGAGCTGAAAATAGAATTTGCGTTAAAGTTTTGTATTCCTTCATATTTTCTAAAGTTCTTGATCAATCTTGATGAAACTTTACACAAATGTTCATTGGATGGTCCTCTACCAAACCTGTGAAAATGGTTCCGCTTCACTGCACAAGATGGCCCCAGAGCTAAAAATAGAAAAATGTCTAAACGCCAATTTCTTCTAAACCTATGGCTAGATTTTCAAATAATTTCACACCAATGTTTGTTTAGTGGTCCTCTACCAAACAAAAACTACACTATTTGGAATAATCTAAAACAAAAATAATATTAAAACAAATATTATGTAAAGAACAAAAGGTTGAATTGAACAAATTTGCCTTCGCCAGGACTTGAACCCCGGACCTTTGAGATGAATGATCTTATGCGCTAACCATTCGGCCTTTCAGACACATTCGGTTGTGTCTGTTTAATGCCATGTAAGTATTTTCCAAAATACCAGTGAAAAGTGTGACAAACGCTTTATAATTTTATCCATTTCAATTGATGATTATCCATAAACGAAACAATATTTCTAATATATTTCTTGGCCTTGAGTGTTACTTCGCTTGTTTGTATATAATGCATAATTCTTTTTGGACTCTATGACAAAAGTTTTGAAAATTGTCAATCTGTAAACAGGTCCCTTTAAATATTGAAGTGTTAAACTTTCTTTCAGACTGACCCACTGGAAGCATAATCTGTTCCTGCTGGACAGCCCTGTGACAGTTAAGGCCGGTGACGTCATATCCGGGACTCTTACGATAACACGCAATCCAGAATACCGCAGACACCTCAGAGCGTTCTTTGACTTCAGTGTCAATCCAGCCTCAGATGAGAGTAAAACTGGAAGTTTTTTGTTTAAACCTAACTTGTTTAGTCTGTTATGTCGAAAGCCAGAAGCTCATTGAGACATTTTAGAGTCCTTTTCCTGGATAGAGCCAGTTCTTGATGACTTTGAGAAAGATCGGTTTGAACGCTCCCCGAATGCTAGGTATCTATCTCCAGATAGGAGGGTAGAAACCATATCCATGAAACCACTGCTACTCTAACAATACTGCTACTCTAACAATACTGCTACTCTTTCAATACTGCTACTTTTACAATACTGCTACTTTTACAATACTGCTACTCTTACAGTACTGGTACTTTAACAATACTGCTACTTTTACAATACTGCTACTCTTACAATACTGCTACTTTTACAATACTGCTACTCTTACAATACTGCGACTCTTACAATACTGCGACTCTTACAATACTGCGACTCTTACACTACTACTACTCTTACAGTACTGCGACTCTTACAGTACTGCTACTCTTACAATACTGCTACTCTTACAGTACTGCGACTCTTACAGTACTGCGACTCTTACAATACTGCGACTCTTACAGTACTGCTACTCTTACAGTACTGCTACTCTTACAATACTGCTACCGTTAGAATACTGCTACTCTTACAGTACTGCGACTCTTACAATACTGCCACTCTTACAATACTGCCACTCTTACAATACTGCTACTCTTACAGTACTGCGACTCTTACAATACTGCGACTCTTACAGTACTGCGACTCTTACAGTACTGCTACTCTTTCAATACTGCTACTTTTACAATACTGCTACTTTTACAAATACTGCTACTCTTACAATACTGCTACTTCTACAATACTGCTACTTTTACAATACTGCTACTCTTACAATACTGCTACTCTTACAATACTGCTACTCTTACAATACTGCGACTTTTACAGTACTGCGACTCTTACAATACTGATACTATTACAATACTGCGACTCTTACAGTACTGCGACTCTTACAGTACTGCGACTCTTACAGTACTGCTACTCTTACAATACTGCGACTCTTACAATACTGCGACTCTTACAATACTGCGACTCTTACAGTACTGCGATTCTTACAGTACCGCGACTCTTACAGTACTGCTACTCTTTCAATACTGCTACTTTTACAATACTGCTACTTTTACAATACTGCTACTCTTACAATACTGCTACTTTTACAATACTGCTACTTTTACAATACTGCTACTCTTACAATACTGCTACTTTTACAATACTGCGACTCTTACAGTACTGCGACTCTTACAGTACTGCGACTCTTACAGTACTGCTACTCTTACAATACTGCGACTCTTACAATACTGCGACTCTTACAGTACTGCTACTCTTACAGTACTGCGACTCTTACAATACTGCTACTCTTACAGTGCTGCGACTCTTACAATACTGCTACTCTTACAATACTGCGACTCTTACAGTACTGCTACTCTTACAATACTGCTACTCTTACAGTACTGCGACTCTTACAGTACTGCGACTCTTACAATACTGCTACTCTTACAATACTGCGACTCTTACAGTACTGCTACTCTTACAATGCTGCTACTCTTACAATGCTGCGACTCTTACAGTACTGCGACTCTTACAATACTGCTACTCTTACAATACTGCTACTCTTACAATACTGCGACTCTTACAATACTGCGACTCTTATGCGACTCTTACAGTGCTGCTACTCTTACAATACTGCTACTCTTACAATACTGCTACTCTTACAATACTGCGACTCTTGCAATGCTGCTACTCATAAATTTGTGTTTGCTTAAATCTGTTTCACACTTGCATTCGCATTAGTGTCATTAACTGCGGAATTTTGACACGCATATAAATATAGTGTCGTTATGTCCGCAAAAGGTATACAAGAGCATTTTTGTACTTTGGCATTATTTTTTATAAGCATTTTATATAGTACTGTTCGCAGATGTACTAGTAAAATTGACCATTGTTTGTGAAAATCATTATTTATAAATAATATATCATACGCTTACCATCGATCTCCAGGTTGACGGTATGACTGTTCAGAAGGTGTTTTATGTATGGAGATGATGTCTACCGTAGTTGTCGAATATGACAATCTAGCAGTCAAACGTAGGACAAGGCCTCAACAAGTGTTAGCCCATGTACAGGGAACATGCAGTTACTAGCAGCAATACATCCATAGTGTATCCAACTTTCATGACTTCGGCGTCTTTGTTACTCTAGTATCCAAGAACTGGGCTCGGTGTCTTGCTATTGAACAGTAACAGTTTAATTGACTTCCTCCCTTTAAAAAATAATGCATTGTTAGAAATAATTACCCACTAATCCTTCAGCGTTGAAATTCCATACGAATCTAAGATGAAATCAAGCTACATGTGTAAGTCTATAACTGAAAAGTTCGAGCTATTCTACTCGCCTGTTCATCGGCGTCGGCCTAATGCTCTGGTTAAAGTTAATTATGCCCATTTTTTGTACTTACTAAATTAAGGTTAAAGTTTGCGAGCAACAAGTTCATATCTGTATTTTTTCTTCAGATATTCATTTTAAACTTTACACATAACTTCAGGGTCATTATAGAAGGTCACTGGCCGAGGTCCATAACTGTGACCTGCATTTTAGCAGAATTATGCCCCTTTTTGTACGTAGAAATATTCATGTTAAAGTTTGTGTGCAAGTACATATCGCTGTAACAACTACCGATATTCAGTTGAAACTTTACACATGTCTTCACGGTCATTAAGTTAGGTCACTGACCAAGGCCCATAACGTTGACCTGCAATTTAGCAGAACTATGCCCCTTTTTGTACCTACACAATTCAGGTTAAGGTTGGTAACTGACCAAGGCCCATAACCATGACAAAGAGGTATATATAGTCGAGCGTTTTGTTTTATACTGCTGGTTAATATGCAAATAAACGATGAACTATTTCAAAAGTTAACACTTAATACTACGAGTAACATACGAAATGTTGAACATACGATTTTTATTTATTACTAGTAACTCGTAATAAGACAACGTAGAGAAGGTTAATGGATACATGTTACGATCATTAAACAATTGTTAAACATTACATGTTAAACAAAATTATGTAAACATAAAACGTGCATCAAACATCTAAATTAAACAATGTCTTAATAATATAAATTTCATACGTTGAAACAGTATTAATAATATACATTTCATATAGATTGAACCAGTATTATTTAAGTATGCATGTATAGCAGTAAGTACTTCTAATAAATATCAGCGAACGTGGCTAACAGTATCCAGTTGTAAATGACCATATTCATTTATTGCAATACCACTTTACATTAAACGGTCTTGAGTAGTGTGTAATCCCACATACAAAGAAACCACACCATGTACATAAATCACTTCTGCATATACATATACATTATTTAAAATGTGTGGGCAGTAATGGGTAACTTATTATATCGGTCAATCTTAATTTTTTGTCAGTTTATTTCATGCCAGAGAAAGCAACAATTATTACGACGCGCATACATGCTTGAACACTAATTCAAAAATATAATTATTGTTACAAATCGGTATATATGGTAATGCAAATTAACCCAAAACACGATTGTTTTGAAATCATATTAAAAGTGATCAAGTGAGTTAAGTGACACTTTTCCTCAACGTTAACTCTGATTATCAAGGAAAACAATTATCCTTATAATTGCTATATGTTTCCATTGGGTTACTCAACTTTAAAAACAAGGATGTTGTTATGTCTGATCCTATAATGACTGAATCAGTGGTGCTGCTGTAGCACACAGAAATTGGGTATTTGTCCCCATCATTCTCTGTAGTCAGAGAAGCAGTCATCCTCCTCCCGTTACTGTCCACCTGTATGATAGTGTGGGATACGTATTCACACGCCAGCACCTGTCCCCTTGGTGTCACGTGAATACCACGTGGGACTTGCAGTTCTTAATCAGCAAAGGAGGACAGTACAGTTCCATCCATGGCCAGTGTGAGGAGTTTGTTGTGGGAATAGTTGGTTACGTAGACCCTGTCACCAGATAGGTTCACGGCACACCTTCGCACTGTAGATGACAAACACAAACATGGGTGGTATGGTAACACTGCAAGTCAATACTATGCTGAATTCTTTAAACAATTCAATGTCATAATGCTTAATAAATATAGCAAGTATGATTTTTTTTAGTATTTAGGTTTCTTCATTATGTGACTTTAAAACTTGTATTGCTGCAGACCATTATTATATTTTTTTAATTGACATAATGGTGCAGGTGGTGCAACAACGAGTAAAATAAAAAATTCAATACTATGCGATCTTCCTTTTTCACGACATGTGAATGATTGCACGAAAGAACATGATAATATTTGTAGAAATTTATAATTTAAGCTACAAACTGTCTACAATTAGTGACCAGTTCTGAATAAGACCAGTGCTGTGTTGCTTAAAAATATGTATCTTAATACTGTTGCATTAGTAAGCATGATAAAAATCTGCAGCCAAAACCTATAATACCTGTATTCTCACACGATGTATCCACATACAGTTTCTTAACTAATTTTCCAGTCAGAGTGTAGTAAAACAGAGCTGTACCTCACGTCACAAAGAGATTAACCCGATGATGAGCAATACCAATACACTTGTGTGGCATCTGCTGTTTCCTGCCCTTCACCAACTGATAATACTGTACATAGACAAACTGTATTCCATGTATCTCATCTCCTCTCTCATTCACAGTAACAGCTATCTCCTATTGAGATATCTGACACATATCATATGAATAGAACGAAACATCACTGTGGCTCACAACCTGGCCGTGTCGGTCTACATGTTTCATTCTGTCGTTAGAATAGTCTAATACAAGCATCTTGCCAGAAGGAAGATGTGATATGGCACACACGCTACATGTATGCCTATCAGGTGATCTTTTAATGTCATAGACATGTCAAATTCAAACAAAAATTCAATTTTGACTGACAAATTTCGCAGACATATTTTTTCATGCTTAATCTACTGTTGACAGGAAAGGAGTTCGTTGCTCTTGTTGAAATCATCTGTTACAGCTTCACTGAGACATCGCAGTTGTTTCAAACCTCTGTTACAGCTTCACAGAGACATCGCAGTTGTTTCAAACCTCTGTTACAGCTTCACTGAGACATCGCAGTTGTTTCAAACCTCTGTTACAGCTTCACTGAGACATCGCAGTTGTTTTTGCAGGCTGCTACACTCGTCTCGTTCTTTTGTCATATGTTATATTTTGCAATCAAGTCATCTAGTTCATGTAATGTTGCTTGTTCTAACTGATATAAAGCAGCATTTATTTTCGGACGCAGCTTTTCGATTTCTTGCTTTATTGGCTTGTACGATTCCTCCAGTGACTAAAGACTGCAATCTTCACTGTCCTTCTGCTTCTTTAACTGTTTTTGTATTTTCTGAACGTTTGATGACAGCAGATGGATATATGCCGTTGAATGCAGTTTGGTTGACTCAGTAACAAGCTTGACATTGCTGCACTGCCCGCAAATTGTTATTTGCAGTAAACGCATTTGATGATATTTTTCGAAATTTCTGTGAATAAATTCATTAAATATTTTACGTTAGCTAGACAGTTTTGTCAGTTAAACAGATAAGGCAGTAAATGAGTTTTACATATTTAAAAATCGCATTCAAGGGGTGTTTGTAGATTTAAAGAAGACCTGAAGTGATTTACGTATTGAACAATGAAGACAAGACAGTTTAACGAAAACCGTTAATTCAGTGACTTTTTCATTGAATAACATTTTCCAAACGAAATTTTATATCAATTCGACTAACCTGTGAACCAACACCACGCAAATATGGCAACATAGCGGACTGTGTTCCTCACAAAACTGTTTAATTTTCTCATCTCCATGGTCTCTTCACCTCTTCAGTATATTTAACGCGGATTTTGCAGTTGGCCAATTCTCCATTTGTCCTCTGCCGAACACATAGTGATCCTTGAATAGCTGGTTGTGCAGTTTCACATCACAGTAACACTTAGACACATAGTGATCCTTGAATAGCTGGTTGTGCAGTTTCACATCACAGTAACACTTAGACACATAGTGATCCTTGAATAGCTGGTTGTGCAGTTTCACATCACAGTAACACTTAGACACATAGTGATCCTTGAATAGCTGGTTGTGCAGTTTCACACAGTTATCACAGTAACACTTAGACCATTCAGCACAGTAACACTGAGCTACTTGTTTATTACAAGCAGAGCAAGTGAAGTCTTGTATTGCATCTGAACCGCTCAGAAGCGACGACTCAAAACCGGCAGCCATTATGGATGTAGCAGGAAGTATTTTTTTTATCAACTCACCATAGTGGTCGTCTTTGTGCTACAACAGATAAAATACTGCACTGTAAATGTTGCCAAAATATGATTCAGAAACGTATAACACATACGGTTTATGGTTTATATAGCAACACTTAGGTTATATACACCTATCTCTGTTTTTTTTAAAGCTAAAATCACGATTTAAACTTGATTAATATCATTACAAAATACCAAATCCAGTATTAAAATTATATACTAAATATTCAATAATATTATTTAAGTAGAAAAACCCTCCACAATCATAATACATTTATGAATATTTAGCAAATAAAATTTAAAATGTTATGATTGTGTTACTGTAATTTAAAGGCACACGTGTACGAGTACAGAGACACAACCTTGATAGTAAAAACAGCTTGCCTTAATTGTATTCAAAATAAAACAAACGATTAAAAGGACATTTCTTGCCTACATACAAATAGTTTTTGCTAGGCAAGGTTTGATTTGTGTCTATGACTAAATGTAGTCGCTAACGAAACAAGAAATGTCTTTAAAAATGACAATCGGCGTTGAAATTAATATTGAGATGTCATTTAAAAATTACCTTAACAGACGGCCAAGATGATCGGTTACGTGACTTCTCAGACCCCAGATTTTTTGGTCCCCACCAATATTGGGAGACTTATTGGACCCAAGATTTTTCGGACACTATAAGAAAACTTCTCGGACTCAAAAGTTAATTTGAGATAAATATAAATTAAAAAATTAAACAAAATTATAATTAATATCTATGCCGTGAATAAACCAATCATGCAACTCCATGTTTCCGCCAGTGATATATGAATAACCAAAATAATTTAGATGAACATAATTATTATCTGAATTTGTCAAGCCAATTTAACAAATTAACAAGGTAAGAAAATTATTTCGGGAATGAATTAAAATTATTATGTATCAGACGAGTCTATATAGTTATTTATAGTACCGGTAATATACCATTCATATTAGTTATCTAATATAATAACGATTTGAAGTTAAATAAGCATTTATACTGTGTCCCAATAAAAAGCAAAAGTCAGGAAACATTCAGCTATTTTTGAAATGTTAAAACTTTATTTCTGATAACACAAACATAACAATTCATTAGACTATGACGATTTTTAAATTGTATCAATAGAAATATGATATATAAAGGGTTCCTGTGTATAATTAGTATTGCAAATTGTGTATTCATGCTACGCGAATAACAATTCGACGTATTCCGAATCTTCTTTCATATTATTTTATCTATAGAAAATGTAGCATCTTTTTACAGATTAAATAAAATCTACCGGAGAAGTTGATAGAAAGATGCAATTATAAATAATCGTTATTAAATCGTAACCACAATTTTAAATCAAATTAACAGTAAGTTTATAATATAAATTCCCCAATTTTATTGAAATTTGTAGGTTTATGATTCTCTGAACGCTATTATTGATGCATGTACGAGTATATTAACACAGCTATACAACGGTTTGCTAGCGACGCGCGCTATTTTTAGAATGACACTACTGTTTCTGGAATGCGATGAACTCGCTAGAATCAGTGGGCTACATGGAAATCTGTGAGTGAGATTTATGAATGGGAACATTGCGCAATTGGTATTCCTAGATCGTACTGCTTATATAAATGTAGGCTAAACAAAATACTTATTTCGTTACGTGAATGAATATAGCATTCTGTTTATGGCATACAATGAGAAAATACGTTCATATTTAGCCTCAGTTCTAGAGTATATGTCAAGGATATGTTTATAACTTCATTTTAACCGCTTATGTAAACAATCGTGTAAATTATTAATCCCCAAAAGTATGCAACAGTTATTGGTATACATTAAACCATTGTTTCAAGTTTGCATTCCCTAAAATTATAAAATTTGCCCAATTCTATTGGCCATCAATTTTCCCGCTGCATAATTATCGCAAGAAATCTAGGTCAAAAGTGATCTTAGCTACGCCGAAAAATATGTGTAATTGTTAATATTAATTGGGTAATAGTGGCTTGTATGCAAGGAATTAAAGAACTATTCAAGGAGTGTTATTACTAATATATGCGCCAGTTTAGGGCCACGACGCGCATGCGCGGCGGCCATCTTGGATTCTTCATTGCAATATTGAGTAGCGCGCGTTTATTTATATCCTGTTTGAACAGGTCTTTCCATTAATAGACATGACGCGCGTTAATAAAAATAGTACACCAATGGAAGGAAAGGAACTCTTACATATATATAATATATTACATATATTATAACATATACAAGGAAGAGTTTAACACTCTGTTTGTTCATTGTGTAGACAACTCGACTATTGTTCGCGCTACTTTCGAGCTCGGACAAGGTACGACAGTGAAGACAGTGGAGGACGGTCAACGCGTTGACGTGGTATTTTATAAGAATGAGAGCGAGTTTGTATTGACGCTACTAAGGTCTTAACAGTAACTGTGGAGATTTGAGAACATTCAGAATGCGATGAGTGACTAGACTAATGGAAAAGACGTCCACTACAGGAACCATTGAGAAGGAAATCAGTACGTTCAAATAAACAGCGGTTTTAAGGTGGTGGATGTACGTCATTTTTGGGTGCCTAGAGAAAAGATCCGAATTCACCCGTAGAAAAAAGGGATTGCGTTAACATTTGACTAATTTGACACGTAAGTAAAGTTGAAAGCCGGGATTCAACAGGTAATACTGGAATAAGACACCGTACAACCTTGTTGGATGGGTGATGATCACATGAACCAACTAGCAGCGCTGAGGTGTTCGTAATGTCAACTTTGCGATCGTTGGTAATATGGGATTTCGATATATATCAGAATGTCCTGCCTGTCAAGGTGAGCACGTGAATATCGTACGATATTTGAAAGTATTTCACGGTTTGGATACGGAATAATGGTTAGATCGTATTAAAGACGTTCGCAACAATTTTTTTCGAACGTCAGATTTTCTTAAACATTTGCACAAACATGTGTATGTGTAAAACTAAAACAGTGTAAGACAATAGGGGTCACTGGCCTTGTTCCGGAAATATAAGGGTTTAATTACGGTAGTTGTCGAAGCCCTTTTTTAGACTGTTGGCGCAAGCCAACAGGATTTAGTAGGTGTATTCAGAAATCGGTCTTGAGGGAACTACTTCTTTACTTTGCAGGCTACGAGTCAGTAAATCGATAAATTACTGCGCCTCGCTCGCTGAGAAGTGAGGCTTCCTGTTATCGATTCTACTTTCTATGAATAGATGACAAGACATAGATCCGACTTAAAACACTAATAAACAATAATAATAATCCGTTTAGTCCACATCTAATAATGCTTTTAGTCCACATTTACAAGTGAGTTCATGAAATGTCTATTCACATAGGTATGATAGCGTATCTGTTTGTGCTGTTGACTGGTTAACTGCGTATTACATATTGCATAAGTTTAACAACATTGAATTGAGTCAGTGCATATAGCGGAGCGATCGTAGCCACTCGATTGACGATTGCTATTGTTTTTGACGTATGCATAAGAATTATGGAAAAGCATTGTACTTCTAACGAAAGTTTTGTATGTATATGAATGTATTTGAATGAATGTTTTTTTTTCATTTAAATTGGTATTTACCGAACATAGCGCTTGTGATAAAAAGCACTGAATATTGATTCAAATTTAAACGGTTCATTACGGAATCCGGTTAGTGCCATATGAAATATCGTGTCTCGACCCGTGAACGCGACGCACGAGAATTGCGCGAAACATGAAGCGAGACACGATATTCCCGCGAGACATGAAGCGAGGCACGATATTGTAAAACGATATCTCGTTCTGTCGCAGTATCCCATACCACGAAATCTCGCGGTAAAATATCGTTTCTCGTTTGGTGTTTCGCGCAATTCTCGTGTCTCGCTTCATGTCTCGCGTTAAAATATCGTGCCTCGCTTCGTGTCTCACGCAATTCTCGTACCTCGCCTTCAAAGGTCGAGGCACGAGATGCAAAGCGAGACTCGAAGCGAGTCACGTAGAGAGGCACGACATTATATCGTTTAAATATCGCCCGATTCACTTGTCTCGCGGTAGATTTCAAACCACGATACACGAAGCGAGACGCGAGAATTGCGCGAGACACGAAGCGATGCACGATATTGTATCGTTCAAATATCGCCCGAATATCGAGTATCGTGTCTCGCTTCGTGTCTCGCGGTAAAATATCGTACCTCGCTTCGTGTCTCGCGCAATTCTCGTGCCTCGCAATCAAAGGTGGAGACACTAGATGCGAAGCGAGACACGATATTCAGGCGATACTCGATATTCGGGCGATATTTGAACGATACAATATCGTGCCTCGCTTCGTGTGTCGCCCGATTCTCGTGTCTCGCTTCGAGTATCGTGGTTTGAGAATTTACCGCGATACTCGAGATTCGGGCGATATTTGAACGATATAATATCGTGTCTGGCTTCGTGTCTCGCCTGAATATCGTGTATCGCTTCATGTCTCGCTTCGCATCTCGTGCCTCGACCACTAAACGCGAGGTACGAGAATTGCGCGAGACACGAAGCAAGGCACGATATTTTACCTCGAGACACGAAGCGAGACACGAGAATTGCGCGAAACAGGAAGCGAGACACGATATTTTGCCGCGAGATATCGTGGTATGGGATACTGCGACAGTGCGAGATCTCGTGTTACAATATCGTGCCTCGCTTTGTGTCTCGCGCGAATATCGTGTCTCGCTTCGTGTTTCGCGCAATTCTCGTGTCTCGCCCTTGCCGTAAGAGGCACGACATTTCATCTAGCACTAACCGGATTCCGTAGTTCATCGACTATTTTACCCGTTTTGGATTGACTTGTATGCGTATAACTCTGTTTGCTTTTTACATGGATTGCACAAAAGTATTTGCCGCCCACGAATTACAAAACATAATGAAGAGAATGTCGTAAATAAATAGCATTTAATTTTCGACATGCGCTATATTAGTTTTAATTTGCAAAAAAAGTGGCTTGTGTCTCCATCTTCAATTAGGTCAAATACCAGCTTATACCAATATATACCAAGTAGAGGGTATAGTTGTGAGTTTCGATACTATTTTTGTTTGTAGAAATGATGCGTATAACAGACAGGTGACTTACTTCAATAAATATTTCTTATGAAAAAAAATACTCCCGTAATTCATTTGCTATTAGTTTCTTTTCTCGCCAACAGTCTTTCTACGCTGTCAGCGTTTTGATTCAGTTTTTGAGACGTGCAATTTTCAATTATATAAAGCATTCATATCCAAACAAGGACGGAGATTTTTAAATGCATCTTTTTTAATGGTTCGTTTCGCAATATACAAGTGCAGTTTAATGATAAAATGCGCTTTATCTGCAGTTATCATTTAAAAAATGACTTTAAATGGACGCTTAATGAGGTTAATTATGCATTTAATATGCCTTTGAAAACATCAATAAATAATCAAATATACGAATATCTTTTGTTCCAAACGACAGATTCTGTTAAAAAATTCTATATACATGTGTCATTGTATACTGAAACTAAAAGTGTGAGAAAAAATAGGGGTCACCGGCCTTTTTCCGGAAACATTGGGTTTTCAATACGGTACCTTTCGAAGCGACTTTTTTCAGTTAGGATTTTTTTTATCAATGTTTTAAGTATATAGGATATCTTTTTTTCAAACACGGTTACGGTCATTTCAACTGATATGTTTTTACATGTCTTGTTTGGCAATATACAAAGTGTATTTTGGTAATAAAAAATGCTTTACCTACATATAATGTTAAAATAATGAATTTGACTGGACATTTAAGTAGATCAAATGAGTACTAATAATACCTTCTGAAACGTCATTTATTATGCATCAATATATTTTGTTCCAAATTCAGATTTTCTTAAATTTTCGCACATACATGCACCAATGTATTCTTACACCAAAACATTAATAAAAAGAATGGGTCACCGAACTTGTTTGGGAAATATTGGACTTTAAATAGGGTACCTGTGTAGCCTTTTTTCATGTTCGTATTTATGTAAACAACGTATCAATTGTCAAAATAGAATGGCGATGTTTAATGGATCTTTTTTGAACTAGTTTGTTTGGAAATACATTGTATACGTGTGTTTTTGATTATTATAATGCTTTATGAACTTTTAACCATTGACTGGAACTTAATGACTAACAACGATTTATATTTATTGATTGAAATTAGTATATTGTAACCTATATACAGTAAAGAAATAATGAAGCAAAAGGAGAAATTAACCCAATTATTTTCTTTTTGTTGTGAACGTCTGTAAGTGTTTACGTTTGGTTATCGTGTGCTTATTTCATAAATCATGTGACCAAAAACAGCTTATAAAAGGAGTTGGTTGGACTCACAGTGGCATGTAATGGGAACGGTTGGAGAAAACATGGATTGTGCTGACTCCTTCACAAACGGAATGGAGTATTTTTAATAGGAGACTTGGCACATGTGACACCTTTCCAAAACAGATTATTCCGGATAAATACGAACTGGCTAAAACTGGATTTTATTTCACAAAGAAATCGGATGAAGTGTTGTGTTTCCGATGTGAAAGTAGCGACAACACTATGGACGATCACAATACATGGTATCTTTATTCAAATATATAAAGTTGGTGGGGACACCGGCAGGAATAGAGCCGATGTTGGGACATAATGTGTTTGCGAGAAATCCGAAACCGTTTCAAAATAAGCATTGCATGGATGAGTAAACAGTGATACAAATTTATTACGTTATACCATATTTATTATGTTGGGATTTGTGTTGGCGATTTGGTGTTTGACAAGAGAGTGGCTCGTTTTCAGACAGATACAAAGAGAAACCAGGGATGCCATTAATAGGTTTCTACAAATATTACATTTTCATTTTGGACCAGCTTCTAGAGGAAAATGATTAACAATATCGTTTTGTGTACGCATCTTCGGTGTGACATTAACCTATATAAGCTGACCTTGCGATGCGCCAATATTGTTATTTATAATCCTAAAACGTTGTTCGGTGTTCAGTGGAAATGTAAGAAGATTGATGAGCAGTGTATGCTATTTTCTAACGGAAATATACTTTCTAACGGAAAGGCCAAAACTGTCAAAGAAGCTAAACGACGCGTATGACGTTACGCTCATATACTTCAAAAATGGATTAGACTATTTAGTTAAAACGTATCGGCGTTACAACTATATCCGCTTCATTCAAACTGGAAGGGCCATTATTTATTATACGTTTGAGGAGGAGAAGGAGTATACGTTCGAGGAGGAGATGGAGTATACGATTGAGGAGAAGCAGCTTACGTTTGAGGAAGAGAAGAAGGATACGATTGAGGAGAAGGAGTATACGTTTGAGAAAGAGGAGTATACGTTTGAGGAGAAGGAGAATACGACTGAGGAGGAGTATACGTTTAGGGAAGAGGAGGATAATGCGTTTGAAGAAGAGGATAATAATACGTTTGAGGAAAAGGAGGAGAAGAATACGTTTGAGGAGGAGAAGGAATATACGTTTGAGGAGGAGAACGAGTATACGTTTGAGGAGGAGTATACATTTGAGGAGAAGGAGAATATGTTTGGGGAGGAGAAGGAGAATACGTTTGAGGAGGAGGTGTATGCGTTTGAGGAGGATGATGATAATACGTTTAAGGAGGATTATACGGTTCAGGAAGAGGAAGATGATGAGTATACGTTTGAGGAGAAAGAGTATACGTTTGAGGAGGAGAAGGAGTATACCTCTGAGGAGGAGTATATATTTTTGAGGAGAAGAGGGAGAATACATTTGAGAAAGAGTATGCGTTTGATGAGGAGAAGGAGTATACGTTTGAGGAGGATAATACGTTTGAGGAGGAGGAGTGTACGTATGGAAAATAGTAGAATACGTTTGAGGAGTAGAATACGTTTGCGGAAAAGGAGAATACGTTTGAAGAGGAGAAGTATACGTTTGAGGAGAAGGAGAATACGTTTGAGGATGAGGAGTATACGTTTGAAGAGGAGAAAGATAACACATTTGAGAAGGAGGAGTATACGTTTGAGGAGGAGAATACATTTGAGGAGGAGGAGGAGAATACGTTTGAGGAGAAGTATTCATTTGAGGAGTATAGGTGTGAGGAGGAGGAGAATACATTTGAGGAGGAGTTAGTGGAGGATCCGCAGGAGAAGGAAGATACGTTTGGCGTCTGTGGAGGAGGAGGAGGCGTATACGTTTGCGGCAAAGGAGGAGGTGATTGAGGAGGTGTGTACGTTTGCGAAAAGAACATGGTTATGGTGGAGGAGGAGTTAAAGTTTGGGGATACTTTACCTTTGATGAGGAGGAGTATTTGTTTGAGGAGAAGGAGGAGTAGCACAGGTTACTGAGGAGAACGTGTTAGTGGTGACCGTTATTGTGGTGTTTGTTGTGGTAGTATTGGTGTAAGGGGTGATGTATTGTGTGGTATTGTGAGTGTTGATAATTCGTGTTGCGTTGGACGTGGTTGTGATTTTGATATATTATTTGTATCGTTCTTTAGTTATAAAAATCTAAAATTTTGCAATCAAGTCGTCTAGTTCATGTAATGTTGCTTGTTCTAACTGATATAAAGCAGCATTTATTTGCGGACGCAGCTTTTCGATTTCTTGCTTTATTGGCTTTTACGATTCCTCCAGTGACTGAAGACTGCAATCTTCACTGTCCTTCTGCTTCTTTAACTGTTTTTGTATTTTCTGAACGTTTGATGACAGCTGATGGATATATGCCATTGAATGCAGTTTGGTTGACTCAGTTACAAGCTTGACATTGCTGCACTGCCTGCAAATTGTTATTTGCAGTAAAAGCAATTGATGATATTTGTTTCGAAATTTCTGTGAATAAATTCATTAAATATTTTAAGTTAGCTTGACAGTTTTGTCGAGAAAGGTCAAATGTTCGGTTAGACAGCTTCGCCGAAAGAAAAAGAACATCATAGGTCGCAATTACTAAGCACCATTGACTAACCTCACTTAAATGTTATGTCCATTGTATTAGTCTAACTGTTCAGGTGTATTCCGATTTCATAGTAATGCAAACTGCAGTAAAACAATAAAATAATTTGACACGCTGTATTTTCCGATTTAACTACATTGCTTGTCAACTGATTTCTTAAATCTACCATACCTCCACAAGACAATATCAGAATTCAATTTTCTAAAGCGTTCCCAATCGCAGAGCAATCGTATTCAATAATTTAACAAAGATATTCCCATGCCTAGGCTTACGTACTGTTTTAAAGTAGTACACTTGAATGTAATCATCGCAAACATCTTAAGGGGTCACAGTATACCATTGTAAAAAGGGTCTGCATTTAATATCAGATCCAATCAATCACCAAACACATCAAAACGGTTCTCGTTCGTATACATTTGCTGTGAACGTCTTTATTCATTTCACGGTTAAAGCAGCCATGTATCCAAAATGGGTCTCCGTTTTGGGGAAAGAATTTGACAGGCAGTACAATTAAGGTATTTATATCATAGACAATAATTAAATACAAACCATCAATATCTCATGAAATACCAGTTTTATGCTTTATTTACGACGGTTAATTTGTATTTCTATAATTTATTTTGTGCTAATAACAATACACACGATCTCTTTAAATGAAAACTTTACGGCTAAACAACATCAAATTAAATATTTTACGCAGTAAACTCTTCTTTCTGTATGTCCGGTATTTGTTATGTAAAAACATATCATTTATATTTGTATTAAGTGTTGCACTATTTCTCACAAGGTTAAGACACGGGCCAATTTCGTAACTGTGAAATTACTGAAACACCGTTAAAGATCGCCGTCAAAAGGCTGCGTAACAAGTTATATTCTTAACAATAAAAGCACAAATTCATTTACAAATCATTTTTATATATAATATAATATTATAAATAGTTGTACACAACGGCCTAAAATGTAGAAAGATGTTTGTGATGACGTTAATTAAATAGTTTATTTAAAACTAATAAATAATAAACTTACTTGTTGCTTGTCCTTCCAAGTATTCTCAAACGCTACGTTACAAATTTAACACCAAGTAGTTTAACGGACAAACCGCCGATGTCTATGTTTTATCACATCGCCTCTGTTTACGCTTCATAAATAAGCGCGCGCTATTTAAACTCATTACGTTACAAAGCGTTAAAACTGACAGGTGTATGATCTACATTAACCGCGCGCTATTCAAAATCGCAATATAGGATCCAAGATAACGGACAGCATAGGAACCAAGATGGCCGCCGCGCATGCGCTAAATGGCCCTTAACTGGTGCATATACTACTCTTATTTATCTGTACTCATCTCTTTATTTCTCTGTAATGGCATCTCCAACATTTGGACTGCCAGGCATCCACTGCAATAACATAGGATCAATTCTCAGCAAAATCTTCAAACCAGCAGACATTTCAGCATAGCCGCCAACAGTTTTAGTACGTCGATATCGGGTGTGTGAGAACTGAATATTAGATCAATGAGGTGGCTATATTCAGTTAGAGAACGGAACGATATAGAGCGAGAGAGGGGTACGGAAATGGGAATCAAGTTGAGCTGTAAGTCATTGCGTTTGGAATTGGCGATAAATTTGTCTATTTACAGCTGACAATATATTGCGGTTTGCCTCGTCTGAAAGTAACGTGTTTGCAAAGAAAAGGAATTTAGAAGTTGTATAGAATTGCGACACAGAGACTGTACTTGATTTGTACTAAATACGTCGTGGGTTAAAGTACTGCAGTTTGTTTGAAGACACGTGTATAATATCTGAGATTAAAGTTGGTAATACTAATCGTAATATAATTGTACAACTTACAATATAAAATGTCTCAATAACTATCAAAGACATTAAATTGAAACTTAAGATACTTGTTTATTGTGCTGACGACCATTCTACTGACAAGAGGTGGTAACTCTTTCAAGGAGTATGTTGGAGTTATTACCCTTTTTTTCAACTAACAATTTTCTCTTTTGGTCAAATTTCACATATCTTTAAGAGGTATTGGCTTAAAACTCAAAATATTTGAGTTATGAACCCATTCTGTAGACACGATGGTGTAACTATATCAAGGATTTTGGTGAGGTTATTGTCCTTTTTTCATCTTAGAATGTTTGCTTTAGGTCGAAATGCTCTGCAGTATCTATAATAGATATTGACTTTAAATTTAACATTCTTCATCACAGTGATGAACTCATTCAATAAACAAAAGGCAACCAGTGACTTCCTTAGAAACAAGTGATAAGTGACTTCTTGGCAACCAATGACTTCATTAACTACAACTTACTCATCTAAGCAACATGTTACTTGCCCTAGTAACACATTTCCTTAGCAACCATTTCTTTCTACAACTTACCTTAGCAACATGTTACTTGCCCTAGTTCCTTGGCAACAATTTACTCTCCTTAGCAACCAGTCAATTCCCTATTAAGCAGTTATTTCCCCTAGCAACACTTGATTTCCTTAGCAATCCATGACTTCCTTAGCAACTATTGACTTCCTTTGCAACCAATGACTTCATAGCTACCATTGAATTCCTTAGCAACAACTGGCTTCCTCTAGCAACAGTTAAAATCCTTAGCAACCCATGGCTGTGTTACTTACTTATTACTTCCTTAGCAACTAATGACTTCCTTAGCAACATTTTACTCACCTTAGCATACAGTGACTTCTCCAAGCAACAGTTGATTTCCTTAGCGACTTACTTATTTTATCTTGACTATTTTAAGTACCTAGGGTTTTGTTGAACTATTATTTACGAACCCGGGTTCCATAAAGTACGAGAAGGTCGAGCGTCCAAATCAGGCAATGCACTTGTTTGGAATGATGTAGCAATTTTTAAATTGATGCAACAGATTAATAACAGTAAATGATGGCATAAGATCACCTGGATGTCATGCGCTTAACTGCAAAGTAAAACAAGAACATATAAAATACATTAATCTAGCAAAAATGACAAACATTATAAACATTAAAAACATTTGAATCTACATTATTGGTAATAAATATATCAAATACTTAGTTTGGGACAACTGAAATATGTTTTCAGAAGTAGAATATCACTTTAATACTCTGTATTCCGATGAAAAGCAGCCGTCATGGCACATTCAGCACAATTTTAATAATGGGGACATAATCATATAATTTTATTAGAAAATGATGAATTGAACATGTATTTCTTGCTGGAAGAAAATCCGAAGCGTTTTGATCATAATTAATTTATTACACAATTCATTTATGCTACACACATAAAATAAAATGAAAAATAAATAAAAATTCGATGTATACATCCCGGCCCTTAGTTTATTAATAGAAAAACGAAACGTATGTAGAATATTGAATAGCCTCTGCAAGAGAATTGGGTAAAAACTAGAAAGGTGTATTGTTAATATTTAAATTTTGGTCATGTCATTTTGCGCAAGTGATATCTTTGGAATGTTGCCTCTTGAATACGATATTAACGGGCGATTTCAGCAAGGGCATATTATGTTAAACGCTGCAGGCTTTCTGCGGACCCACAAGCGCTTGCTACCACTTTTAGACCAACAGCATTATTTAAAGCGGCAGTCCATAGAATACATTTCAATACATTTAAATTGGCATTTGTTCTAATGAACGTTAATGACGTTTATTCGACTGAAAACTATTTCTTATTTATGAACGGCATTTTATAATGTCTATGGTCGAAAACGCTTGGTACGAACGGAATATACACTAATGTACATGCCGATTTACTCCAGAGGCATCACTAGCTATGGCATATGGATACTTTTACGATAAAAAGTTACCAAAGCGTTATTATTTTACCGATTTCAACGTGTTTTTTATTTGTATTTTGATCAATGAGATATCTGTAAAGTTTTATTTTTATTAACATATTTCTGGACTGCTGCTTTAAATCGCATTAAACAAAACAAAAGCATGGCTACTAACCAAATATAAAAGGCTTACGTCTTTTTTGTGTAAGTAGATTTGGAGAAGATGATTTAAAAAAAAGTCCATATACAAGTTTCGAGCCCCGTGAAAGCCATGTTTTAGCCAAGAGGCAATATTATAACACGATTAGTATAGGAATATACAGCAAAGCTACATACCAAATGAAATGCACAGAACCTGTGGTTTCAGGCAAGAAGGTTTTTATAATTTCTTCTTATTAAAGTCTATAGATAAAATAGTGAGCCCCGAAAGGGACCACTTTTTTAACAATAATGTTAGCGACCCATGAGATGATGCCATTTGCCAAATAAAAAGCTGTAGGCCTTGTAGTGTCAGACAAGAAGTATTTGGACATTCTTTTTCGCTTTTTTTAAATCTTTAATGAGACAACTATGCAGAGACTTGTTATAAATATTCAGAGTAGAAATTCTGATAAGGTTTTATGGATTTTGTCTTGAATTTTGCTGTTGGATTCATGTGAAACAAACTACACTGCCAATTTTCTATGCTGATAAGTTCATTTCGAATGGGAGAGTTTATTACCTCTAGCTTGTTGAAGGTGTACATAATTATTGCACTAACGTAGAGTGGAAATAAAATGTCAAGTGTTAAAGACTCTTTTGTGTGTCGAACACAATCATCGCTTCACAGTTACAAATCGGTCAAATATGGCATGTACAATATTGGAAAATGAAATGTTTATTAAAGACGCAGTGGATTTTTAATCAGAATAAATGACGCGCATCAATAAGCTGATCTCGTGTGGTAAATAATTATGTCCATTGACTGTATTTAATAATAATTAAGAAACAGAAGGGCACAAGTATTTGAATTTAATGTTTCAAAAACAGTACACTTGTTTAATGATATATTAGAATCAGTACATTATATAAATTTCACACCCCACACAGGGCGATACAAACTATCGTAAATCCCCGAAATATTAATGTCGGCTAATGCATCGGTTGACATTACCATTCTCAGCGTTGCATTTTACCCTGTATCACCCTCTATTGCTGTGATATTTATATATTAGCGTGTGAGTAAGGTGTGCCGCACGGATCTAGACAGACGTGCGATGCTGATGAGAATTAGTTTGTAAAAAAAACAAGTTAGATTTTCACTTTTACCCAGGGTATCATATATCTGTGTTATATTTTGAAATTGCGCCTAGTAGAGAAATTGTGAAAATATGTAGAGCGCCAAAGCCATGGTTCAACGAAAATATTTATCGACTCAAGTGTTCAGTAAGAAAAGCAGAAAAGCAGTGGTTGCGGTACAACACGGTAGACAATTACGAAAGGTTTAAATCTTTGCGAACTGAATATGCCAGTGAATTGAAGCAAGAAAAAAGGTAAACATTGAACGATAAAATATACAGTGCTAAAGGTGATACTAAGAAGTTGTATACATTGGTCTCGGAATTAATTGGAACTCAGTCTACCAACCCACTCCCGACTTGTGAATCTGACAATGACCTATCTGAGCAATTTGCAGACTTTTTTCTCAACAAAATTCAGAAAATTCGTGATTCTTTTTGTGAATTTGAAAACTTTAAACCTACTCACAAGGACGTTCCTATTTTAGAAAAGTTTGAGAATTTTAGTCATGATGAGGTACGGAAGCTTATAGTTGAAATGAATACCACATCTTGTGAATTATATCAATGCAGCGTCCCTGGCTGTATCTTGCCTACGCGGGAACACTATTTGATGTAATTCCATCGGATATCTCCGTGTTTGGTTTCGCTGATGATCATATTGCAAAAGCATCATTCAAACCGTCTGAACCTCACGAACGGAAAGCAATAACGGATCTAGAAAAATGTTCTGTTACAATCAATACTTGGATGAATAAAAATAAGTTAAAAATGAACGCCTCAGAAACTGAATTGATTACGTTTGGTAGTCGTCAACAACTTCAAAAAATAACAACAAAAGAAATCAACATTGCAGGAGACAAAATTCATCGCGATACTACAATTCGTTATCCTGGAGCATTCTTAGATGAGACTATCAGCTTTAAAAAGCACGTTGTAATGAAGTGTCGCTCGGCTATGCTGAATTACTTTAGAATCAAAAGTATCCGCAAATACCTAACCAGACCGGCAACCAAAATCCTAGTTGTGTCTCTAGTTTTATACCACCTTGACTACTGTAATGTAATTTTATACGGTGTTGCTGAGACTGAAATTCAGAAGATGCAGCGAATACAAAATATGTGCGCTAAACTTGTTTTAGAACGTGGAAAATATGAAAGCTCAATACAGGCTCTATGCGATTTACACTGGATGCTGATAAAAGCTAGAATATCATTCAAATTACTTACATTCATGTACAAGTGCTCTGCAAATGAGGCTCCCGACTACCTGTCGGAACTGCTTACCATACAAACTCCTTGCAGGCGTGGTCTTCGATCGTCGAATACTGAAGAGAACTCTTACGTTGTGCCATTCAATATTAGGTGAACATTCAGTGATATAAGTTTTAGCACCGCTGGTCCAAGACTATGGAATGATTTGCCGCCAGAACTACGACGGTCAAATTCCTTGGGCATCCGTGACCTTGTGCATGGAAACATAATTTTCACCCGCTTTTATATCATTATATTATGTATTATTATGTAATACCTTCTGTGTGTTTATGCGTATTTTATACTGTCTTTAATGTCTTACGTGTTTTGTGCGTGTTTTATGTTTTATGCGTGTTTTATGTCTTCAATATCTTAAGTGTTTATTTGCGTTTGAATGTTTTATATTGTTTTAGCAGGTCATGCTTTTCTTTTATAACAATTACAAACTATTATGATATATTTACTGACAGCTTTGTTTTTGTAAAACGCCATTGAATATGTTTTATTTCATAGTAAAAGGCGTTTAATCAGATAAACCAGTTTCAGTTTTTGAAATTGGAATCAATCCAAGGACAGCATGACATTACATTTGACAAAAAGTTGATTATTCAGCAAGGGCTAATTGCTAAGTGAATGTTAATGTTGAGAGAGAATCGTGCATTTATGTGTGACATCGAACTATTTTATGTAATGTTCTTTTTAAATATTTTATTATTTGAAAATTGTGTATGCCATGGCGGTTGCATGGACAAAAATAACTAGCGGAATACATCATGAACTTACCACCGCGCATCAATATTGCGCACAAATCTGCGCGTCGAGTATGCGCATCGATCGAATCCGGGCAAGCTGGGCTTTTCCATAGTGAAGCTTATACTTTAGACCAACGGACGTTAGAGTTATAAAAGTTAGCGTAGATCATAAATTAAACATTGTATTTTCGTTTACATAAAGCAACACGCAAATCAATACGTGAGTGGAATAGGAGTTCCGAAGTAGCCAAACTAATGGTCAACCAGGTTAGTGTTTAATAATTATTCTTCTCTTTTACAGATTTCGTGCTTTTTTGTTTGGGTTCTCTTTATGAATGACAATTTTCTTATGTTAGTTTCAATAATTCTGACCCATACTTGTTGTTAGAAGTATTTTAATAGTATATTCTGGACATCACGTATTAGTCTTGTGACGCGATATACCAATTTACAACAATGCTTTGCATCAACCTGTTCACTTAATTTACAAAGGACCGGAGTACTTGTAAATAACCACTGTACACGACATAGAATAACTATATTGCGCAACGATGACAGACAAGCGTTCAAGATTGGAATAGTATACTGTCTGCTGTTTATAAGTTGCTGTTGTCACGCCAGTCTGCATAAAGAGAAAGATCGCAATATATCGCAATAAATATCGTGATAAATTAAAATACCGCAATATATCTCGAGATATGAATGTCTAAGATCGCGACATCCCCACGTATTACTAAATATTTAGGATGAGATGTGTCACAAAGTCAATTCAAACTAATTTGATTCATAGCTTGGTATTTTTTTACAAGGCAGTCGGTGAAAACCGAACTGGTAGGAATTCGCATATACGTAGGTTGAGAAACCGTATGATTTACAATAAACTTTGGTACGCTTTTGAAATATAGTTTTATAGAATTTTAGTGTAATTTATATCAGTGACAGTTGATGGTTGTGATACAAAATTAAATGCGTACAATTTAAATATCCAATGAAGCAATATCATTGGCATTTGTATATCGACTAAAATATCTTACTTTAAGCATTTATCTCTGCCTATCAGCACGGAATGAACAATTACGGAAGTTTCGATTAACGGAAAATAATGCAGAATAAAAAAACAACAAAGTAGTTGCAAATGTCTGAAATAATACGTAGATCAATTTAGTAATGTCAAGTTTGATAATTCACAAGTTTGAATTTATACAGTGCTTTTTCCTTCGATGGATGAGACTGGTTTTTTTAACCACTTACATTTTTTCCTTTTTTTTTCTTTTTTTTGCATCATGTTTTGACCAGTTCGGAAGTAAACAGGTTTGCTTGATGTGTGGTGTAATAAACAAATAGCAGTTTACATCAAGTGTGTGGTATTGTATGTGTCATCACTGTTCGGTCGTTTCGCAGATGATAAACCAGGTCAATAGGTAAAATAAGTTTAAACTATAAAACCTCGTTATGTTATATGATTAAAATGTATGTGTGCACATGTTTGACATTGTATGTCAACATATGTTGGCGGTTTAACTATCTCAGATAATACTGCGCCTGTCTTGCATATACTCGGTAATGTATTCTTATATACGAATATCGCTTCACACTGCGTAACAAGAACATACTACTTTTCATTTGTAACATTGTTTATGTAATAACTACAAACTCAAGCTGACATTTGTAGCTTTAACATATCCTTACGATCGCTTGTGTAAAATATACCGCCACCCTAAGGCACAGACGACGGAATAAGACCAGTTTAAAAATCGAAACTTGAATATTACAGTTGACAAAAAGATCAAATTTCAGTTGCCACAATAGTAGTATAATTTCAGAATTTCCAAACAAATGCACTCAATAAACCACTTAATGGGTTATTAAGATACAAACAGATATGCAACGCGCTTCGCTGATTATAAAAAGTATTAAATTGAATGCGAGTTACGTTACGAATGAATGACATGCATTTACTTTAGGCTTTGCGACACTTCATTGCCGCTGCGCATAGGTCTTGCGCACATTTCTGCGCGTTGGTTATTCGCATTAACATCAGCGCCAAACATCCTGGCTTGCGGGGAAGGCCCATTAGTCGATCATATTAAAGTCTATCGGGCGCAAAATTGTGTAAGCCTTCCTCTTTTAAATAAAAATACAAGTTTGACGAGTGGAATTTTTCAGTAGTTAAATTCTCTTGCATGCGAATGAGTTAGAGTATTTAACAATGATCTTGAGCTTGAGGAGTATTAATATTTGACAGTCAAGTAAGTAATTTAATAATCTTGTCACAATTTGCTTCTTTCTAGTTTTTCAGGTGCATGTTCCATAATTTAACTTGCAATAAATTTTGTTTGCGATGTGCTCGAAGGATACTTGACCTTGACAACTTTGCAATTTTCAGATTTCTTTAAAGAACTTTGAATACAATCGGTTTATTTTTGCACAGTATTTTTAAAAATTGTTATTTAGATCTACCTTTATTATCTTTACTTAATTATTTCAAAACACGCAATAAACATACTTCAGTAAGGGTTTTATGATAAAGAAATAATTTTTGATTTATCGTTGTTTATCGGCCAATTAGTTTCTTTTCTCGCCAACAGTCTTCCAGCGCTGTCAGCGTTTTGATTAAACATGGCTGCAAGGGGGTGGGGCAGTTTTGCTATTTAGAACACTTTGAAAATCTCCAGAAACCGCTATCTGTATTTAAAAATAATTTAACGTAAATGTTGCTTAGGTGACCCTCTATCAAGTTTCTTCTAATGATTTCAATTGCTCAAAAGAAAAAAATTACTACCAGGGGTGGGGCAATTTCCTTATATATCTTTATAGATAACTTCGAAAGTTTTCTTAGAAACCGTTGACCGGATTTCAAAATAATTTCACAAAAACATTGTTTGAGTGACACTCTACCAAATTAGTTCATATCCTTTTGATATGTCTGATGTATTTATGGCACTTGTGGAAGAAAATGTCACATATTATGAAAGGAGAGGCAGCCGAATATTGGTTACAAAATCAGTGAATCAAAGGCCATATTTTAAGTGCATAAAAGTGACACAAAGTTAAAGTTGTCAGTGAACATTAAATATACTCAGGTGAGCGACCAGGGCCACTTTGGCCCCCTTGTATGGCTTTGTTGGTAGAAAATCTTCTTGTCTGAAACCACTTGATGGATTTTTATTTCATAGACTTGTCCTTTTAAATTTCTGACAATTATTTTGATTCGTTAAAAACATGGCCACCAGGAGGCGTAATAGTTTTCCTAGTATGGCTGTACTGAAAACGTTAAACATTTTCTTGTACTAAACCACTAGCTAGACTTCCAAATAATTTCACAGAATGATTCTTGGCGGACAAATTACTGCGCATAATTTTCATTCGTTAAAAAACATGGCCGCCAGGAGGCGGGGCAGTTTTCCTTATATGGTTATGTAGAAAACTTTGGAAACCTTGTCAGAAACTGCTTACTAGATTTGAAAATAATTTCACAGAAATATTCCTTGATAGACCATCTGCCAATTTTTTTTTTCAAATTATTAAAAAAACATGACTACCAGGGGGGTGGGGGGGGGCTATATATTAAAAACTTCATCGATTGCGGTTTTAAAAATACATTTCTGTAATTGTTTGGTACTAGACAAATAAACTTATCGCATGTACTTAAATTATTTTACTTCCGAAGAATGTGAACGGTTAATGATACATCAAAATTGTTAAGCAAGTTCGCAAAGGTCAGACTTCGACATTTAATTTAACTTCTTGTGTGTTAACATTGTGAACACAACTCAGCTAGCACTAACTTGAAGCCGTATGGAAGTACTGTACATACACAATATATATGTGCAATTGTAGGGGGCGTTGACGAGCAGTATACTTGAAGTATTGGTTATCGTAGCTTGATACCATAATCACGTGCATCTCCTGTATCTTTTGTGCCAGTACAATGTTTACTTAATGTTTTACGTATCAAAAACATCTATAAACATATGCGTCGTAAATTATGATGTATTCGTGTATTTGTTTCTTTTAAAAAGGTTAGCTTTATTTACTAGTTTAACCACTGAATCGTCATTTTTTTATCCGTAAATTACAGACAAACTTTTCACCAAATTACTGAAGGTAACTATTATTATTGTTTATCACTTATTCCTTAACGTGTTTTATGTTTGCCTCTGTTTTGTTTGTTTATTAGCGACCACATTTCATCAATATAATCTGCATATAATAATTACATATAAAATATATATACAGCGAATTTTATTTCAATGGTGTGGCAATTTTAACAATGATGGAACAAATAAATAACAACAATAAAGAGATGAAATAAGGCAGCCCTGACCCCATGCGCTCAACAGCAAGAAAACCAATAACAATAAATAACGTTAAATTATCAAAATTTACATTTAAACATTTAAACGCATTACACTATTGGTATTATATATTACAAATAATTTGTTTTGATTTAAATAGATGCTCAACTAATTCAGAAATATCAATACATTTATGTTGTAATTGTATTGTCGTTTTTTTCTTCACAAAAAGATAGCGATTGTCCATCGCTCTTTTCAAACCCTTGAATAAAATATATGTTACGTTATATGCGTGTAACCAGCCAGTATTTTATGTTGAAATAGCCGTATGCAGTCACTCAAATAAATATCAACAACAGTCCCAGTCAGTATAAAATTCGTAAGAACGAATTGCATGTATGCAGTGAATAGTTTATTCAATAGCTTTTGCTTCCAATTCTCACTTCAGTACTTCCAATTTACTATTATAAATACTCTATTTAAAAGATATATGCATATAATTATAAATACTCTGTTTAAAAGATATATGCATATAAGTTACAAATTTCATAAGAAATAGCGTACAGTAGTAATATAGGTAACAGATGCTCGAGATCGATCTTAAGGTAGTGCACCTGTTATCATTTACCGGGTTTTGTAAGATCGACCGATGTCTGTTCATGTCGGTAAATGTCGTTAAAAAGTTCTTTCGTTGCCCATTATTCGGCTTTTAGTTAAACACACTTTGTTTTACTTTTCTTTTTTCGATTTTTTTTCTCGTTATAATACTTGAGCTCTTTTGTCCAGTTTTTATATAAATACAAAAAACATATGTCATAACGAAAACATAATAAAACGATCTGAATGAAAAATAACAACAGCAGCATATATTTTCTTTTAGACAACAACTTATTTTCTTCGTTCTGTCATTTTCAATGGTATTCTTTTCTGTTAAAATACATTCGAACAGAAATGACAAAGTATACTAAACTAAACTTTCCAACAGACACTGTCCACTTCCAATTTTGCACACAGGAAATAATTGTAATAGGTATTATTGTCATAGAAATATATATCTATTTACAAACATGTTCTTAACATGTTTATTAAACATAGGCATTGTTGCCACAAAAGTAAATGTTAGGCATTGAATAGTATGTATTTGTTCATAATTACGTATCTTAGTTGTGACAATATCTTAGACTACGCAACTAGATTTTGGTTGTGTAATATTTAAAGTTCAACTGTGTTTAATTAACGTTAAAAAGCCATGATGTTCTTATTGTCTAAAACTCCCACGATGACCGCGTCTATGTTACTGCTGTAACTAACTGATACCCAGTCCTTCTCGGTAGGCAAAGTAGCAATCTTCCTCCCTCGCTGTCCACTTGTATGACAGTGTTGGATGAGTATCCACAGACCAACACCTGCCCTCCAGGTGTCACATGTATACCCTCTGTGCCTTGTTGTTCAGGGTCAGATGAGGTCAGCACTGTTCCATCCCTGGCCAGTTTTAAGAGTTGGTCCTGGAAATAGTTGGTTACGTAGATCTTGTAACCAGAGAGGATCACGGCACACTTGTACACTGTAGAACAATATCAGCAATAATCCAGACTGGTTACATTCGGTGCACATCAAAGTTATGCCGAATATGTTGAACGATTTCATTTAGGTGTCTTGGGTCAAGGTCACCATATACAATAATGCTTCAATTTAATGGGTCTCTCTGGAAATTAGTTCCAAACCAGTTGCCCGCATATTTTATACAACAGTGCCATATCTTTTTCACTTTCAAAACTTTGCACAATCAAGACTGTCTATTTTCTGGTGTCTGCATTAAATTTGCGCTTGAGTGTGATAATGTAATTTCATCTGACAAACTTCCTGGCATTGTTTTTAATTTGATTTTTGTTATTTGCAAATGTATAAACAAAAATGTCGGTTAGTAGATTGTTATGTCATTGGGCGGTCGGGCGGGTGGTCGTTTATGTTTGTTTTTCACTCTCTTACTCGAGATTAAGCTATTGTAATGACACTTCATACATAGACACCTTTTAGTGAGACCTCGCTTGGAGTTGCATATGGAGTGGGTGAGGTTAAGGTCAAAGTCACCATTACTAAAAATAAAAAAACGGTTTCCGCTAAATAGCTTAAGAACAAATTGAGATATATTTTATTGAAACTTCATATGTAGATACCTTATACCTTTTTTTCACGTGGGTGGGTTCAAGGTAACTGTTACTAAAAATAGAAAAATAGTTTTTGCTCAATGGCTCAAGAACAAATTGAGGTTATGTATTTCTAGCCATATCAGTATGAGCTTCACCTTACATCCTTTCTTTTATCATTGTGCTGCCTTTTATGCATTTCGTTGGCAACATTTGGTTTTCGTAGAATTTTAATGTTTCTTGTTCTTACTTTTGTTTATATTAAACGTAAAATCTTACTGGAATGTCTGAGTGATTGTCACATATACCACATTAAAACCAACTTAAGTTTCCATAATTGAAAGTTTGAACTTGAATTTTCAACGCGCATACAGTATTTGTTCCATTTTTTGGACACCTTTTCATTACGAGGACCGTCTTTCTACGCTGTCAGGTAATTGACCTTCGAATATTTAACAAGCTTAGATGGCAGACGCTTAAGTAGGCCATTTATTTGAATAAACGTTTATTTCTGGTATTCAGCGAGGGATGAGTTGCTACATGCATTTTAAATTTAGGGAGCATCATGCATATATTTGACATCAAAATACTTTTATTTAATGTTCTTATTTAATCATTAAATAGTTGAAAATTTGATAGATTAATGGCGGTTGTGTAGACAAACATAGCATGTTGAATACCTCATGAAATAATCACCGCGCATCAATATTGCGCACAGTTCTGCGCTTCGAATATGCACATGGGTTTGTCCATTTTGCAGTTCACACTTTAACCATACACTATTACAATCTAATCAAACATTCAAGAGACCAAGATAAAAAATGTTGTATAGTGTTAAACAAAGAACAGGCAAAATCAATACGTGAATATCAATTCTAAAGTACATGAAAACATGCCGATACTAAATTTGTTTAATACTTAATATTTATGAATAAATAAGTAACAGTCTCGACTACAATATTTGTAGTGATAATAGTTAATAGTTATAAACCCGAAACATCCAGTTTGTTTACCATTATATATATATTCGTTCTAATAATTTATTAATGCCTTTCCACGAACAATAAAATGCTGCTTTTGCTGTTTGTAAGTTATTGGCACTATGGCACGTCGACATAAAAATAAAAAAAAGGACGCGATCATTTAGTTGGAATTGTTTTGATTACATTGAAATTTTATATTATTACAATCAGTTTGTTGAATATGTTAATTGAAAAATAATTTTTTTTGTAAATTACCTGTGGCAAAAATTACATTTATTCAGAATAAACATAAACATATATCGAGCAATTATAGCAATCATAAACAATGTTTTCAAGAAGCAGAACGTATCTGGCCGAGTTCTAAACTCGGCCAGATACGTTCTAAAGTGGGTTCTAAACCCACACATACTTTTGTGACTTCCTACAAGTTTACCTCAAGGCTGTGTAACCGTCCATGAAAGCGACGCGTAAATCAATGTTACATCAAAAGTCCAATATTGTCGTATTTTGGTTTTATTTCCGTAAACTACCGAAGAGATTCGCGTAAGTTTATGAATTCTACATCAAAATTGCTACACGATGCAATATGCGTGATCACGCAATAACCCGTTCTACTGCGCATTATTATTGCGCACAATTCTGCGCTTCAACAATGCGCATTCACCTCAAACGCAAACAATTTCTGCTCGCCGGGCAATACTGTCAGTCCTGATCAGACGCAGAATTTGTTTGGATGTGAGCATAGGACAAACTCATTGTAGGCCATCAAGTGAGTAATAAAAATTTACTGAGTTTTGTTTTATTTGCTGTGCCTAAAAATGTACTTAACTCAGTGTTGTTGTTGTTTAGCAAATAAATTTGTGGGAAAAGATTTTTTTTAGTAACGATGGAGGTAAATTTATTTTCTTAAAACTCAACATATATTTATTATGTGTACTTTTAATATTTTTTTTATTTTTAATACAGTTCTGCATTATTGTATTCTTCTAGTTTAAGTCAATTAATTATCTTGTTATTAATGTCCAACTTTCATTCCGGTCTCTAAGGGAGATAACTCGCACAACCTGATCACTTCAACAAAGATAGCATTGTTGGCTGAACTCTCAGCCCCTTATCATATATTTGCTCACAGTTACTCGCCCAACCCCTGCTGGGTGACAATTTATTGCTTTTGGTCGATAATCTGTAAATAGCCGATTTGTAAGAGAGGTTTCTGGTTCTGATAGCCTAGAAAGTTGTGATAGCCATTATGCTGGAAAATATCGAGATTTCTATAATTGAAAAATGATTTCCTTTACGCGCGTTAACACATACTATTTAATAAATATTTTCAAAGCGTGAAATTCATTTGTTAATTAATCTATTTTAAATGCATAACTTTATTGTTATAAGTTTAAGCCAGTTTAAAGTGTTTGCAATAACTTAAAATATGGAAATAAATATGGGAAAGTTTTAAATTAAAAAAGATCTCGGAAAAAAGATATATGTATATAGTAATTTACAACTTAAAATTTTAACAGGTTGTATTAGTTAATTTCTTCTTTGTACTAAATTGAATACTTAAGGGCCGGATGAATATTAAAATGGCCATTTATTTACTATTAAATTCAAATCTGGTGTTGCTTGCATTTAAACTACAAACGCAGTCTCTTACTACAACTCCTAACTGAAAATGCAGTTTCAATAATCATGTAAATAGATTACCCTACTGAATAGGTTAATTGTCTCAAAATATTAGAAGACAAATATCCCTAAAGCAAAAAAAGCTTTTACTTATTAAACAATATTTAGATTTTTAAATACAGTTTTAGTTTCTTGGATCCACCGACCCGATTTTTGTTACAAAATATAAAAACATGGACGAAAACCAATAATTTCAAATTACAAAACCCAAAACGATTTGTAAGTCATTTATTTCCAATGATACATATGGCCATGTTTATTGCAAAAACAATATGTTTATTATAAAATTGTATTATTGTCCAATTTTTTATTTGATTTTCCAGTCAAACTGGACAGTTTTTTCCCCAAAAATATTTAAGAAACTATAAATAATTAATATTTAGCCATATCGTTTCAATAAAAATTCGACCACACACGTATTCACACAAAACTGATGATACTTTAAACATTGAGCCTGAAATACTCTATACTGAGTTCATTAATGTCAGCTCAGTTTGTCCGAGATATATATTTCCCTGATATAATTAACAAAGTCATTTGTCAAATCCGATTAAAGCTATTAGAATGCAAGAATCGTTTTAATAATTACATAACGTAGTCATCATCCATATATATTCGTTGTTTGTCATATCAATTAATACAAATATTTAACACATTTCAACTGTCACACACTAAATATTTTCTTATAAAAACTATAACTTGTTTTATAACACAAACGACACACTTTTGTTATCTTGCATAAATTACATTGATACAAAGTTTAATCACTGTAAATATTAGATCCGTTATAACCTAAGCAATACATGTAATGATACAAATCAAGAAAGAATAACACAACCCACCAACAAATTCCTTCATTTTGTTTTTGTTTAAATTGACATAAGGTGAGTGTATTTACCTTAAAAAGGGACCAACAGATTTTTTAAATATTAAATTTAAAATCAAATCACTAGATTGATAAAAGATAATATTTTCCAAAATTTCGATACAAATAAAGAAAGAATAACACAACCCACCAACAAATTCCTTCATTTTGTTCTTGTTTAAATTGACATAGGGTGAGTGTATTTACCTTAAAAAGGAACCAACAGATTTTTTTAAAATATTAAATTTAAAAACAAATCACTACCCAGCAAGCAAGCCCAGATAGGACCCATATGGACTCCTTGAGGGTTTATAAATGGGCCCCATGTGGGCTACCGATATGGGCCCCACCCCAGAAAGTGCAACCGGGATTCACGTGGGTCCCATATGGGTTACAATATGGGTCTGAAATGGGACCCACTTGGTCTCAACATGGGACCATAATGGACAAACACAGGTGGGACCTTGACGGGATACCCACATGGGACCCACCCCAGAAAGTGCAACCGGGATTTACGTCGGTCCCATGTGGGTTACAATGTGGGTCTACCATGGGACTCATGTAGTCTTAAAATGGGACCATTATGGGCAAACACAGATGGGACCTTGATGGGAGACCCACATGGGCCCCACTCCAGAAAGTGCAAACGGGATTTATGTGGGTCCCATATCGGTTATAACATGGGTCTACCATGGGACCCATGTGGTCGCAACATGGGACCATTATGGGCAAACACAAATGGGACCTTGATGGGAGACCCACATGGGCCCCACCGCAGAAAGTGCAACCGGGATTTGCATGGGTCCCATATTGGTTGCAACACAGATTGGTCCTGAAGGGAAAACCTGAATAAAAGCTTTACTAAAAAAGTCCAAACATGATTCTCTTCATAATTTGTCACTTATACAGAGGTAGTTGTTGCGAGGCTGTGTGTAACATTCTATGGTTGTCAAACTTCATAGACAGGACAATATAAATACAGGCTGTTAATGGCCACAAGTAGCTTTCCAGTCTGTAGTCTTGCTAACATTGTATTCTTCTTGTCTTGACAATCACATGTCTGTCAGATACAACTTTACAACAGCCAACACTTAACAAATGACATATTGTTTGGAGTATAATTTGGACCATATCATCAAAGCTTTAAGTTGGTGTTAGTTATTAATGAGTAGATAATAAAACACTTAACATCGTGTTTTTAAACAAGCCATTAAACCTAACCCATATACTTGACAAAACAGAATATTTTAATAATCGTACAAGAACACAAAATGCATAATGTGATACAGATGTTCAAATAATCACACCGAGATATATATGTATGTTTAATGTACCTTGCATAATATACTTGTAATTATTATATCCATGTCCTCATTAGTGATAAAAAAGGGTGCGTATTAAAATAAAGATAGAGTTTAATACACAACATAAGTAATGGCAAACTACTTAAAACAAATAATTCTGTGTTAATGTATCTAATATAAAGTTAAAATCAACATGAAAGTGTGCATAGTAAGTTATCTACAAAGCATTGTCTTCTAAATATTAACAGGAAGTGAACATTACTTTTAAGTATGGTTATAAACATAACTCAATCCAGTTTTAAAACATTACAAAAATTATTTGCGACAACAACTAAACTGGCAAACAACATTGTTTAGATCCAGCTGGTATTCCCTGAAGTTTTAAAGGGACTTGTTCACAGATTGTCGCGTTTTCCCAAGTATGCCATTAAACGTATTTACTTAACATATTTAAGCATTGGAACTAAAAACTCAAGTACAATAACAAGAAAAGTATTTAAAAAATAATAAATGGTCGAACCCGAGACCTTCGTATTGAAAAGCTATCGCCTTAACCACTCGGCCATTCAGACTTCTGTATTTCACCCTTAATTATTTACTTTATGTAAGTGTTCCACGTGATGTCAACAGTTTCAACGAAAACAACAGAAACACTCCAAATTATTCCATCGTTTAGCGTTACAAATGCTTTATAATTTTATCAATTTCAACTGATGATTATTCATAAACAAAACGGTTTTTACTGTATATTTATTGGTCTGTAGTGTTATTTTGCTCCCTTGTATGTATACACTGTTCTTTTATTTTTGGAATCGGTAACAAAAAGTTGAACAATTGTCAATTCGTCAATCTGTGAACAGGTCCATTTAATAAAAAAACAACAATAACAGTTAAACGTCAGTACCCACTCCTGTTATTAAGAAAAAAAGCCAAGCTGAACACCGAAATGTAAAACAAAATGTTTTTGGCACAGAAGAATCTCTTGGTCTGATAATGCAAACATTTAAATGTATGTATTGAATCATGAATGTAAATTTTAACATTTTTTGTACAGCAAAAATGATTCTTACAATTTTCAAAACATGTTCAATATACAATTATTATTCTTTCAATATCAAATTTAGAGCAGTAACCAGTTGTGTTCATTTTCTATGTATTTATCCACAAGGAACAAATTATAACTGAAATGCATTTAAATGAAACAATTAAAAGAAAGTATCATAGTTTCATGCTTCTCATTACACTTGAAATTATTCTACAACACAAAATTTATTAATTATTCTGGTAAAGAAGATAACACTGACTAATATATATATATATATATATATATCAAACAATGTCATATCCACCGATACAGAAAGTAAGCAAATTTCCAATATTGATAATTTTTACCTCATTCAGAGAACTGGTTTTATCTTCAGTTGGCAAAAGTAATTTGCTGGCAAACGGACATTATTTAGATATCTTATAAATGTTTCCCCATAACAATCAGAACGATCACTATTATTTTGCAAATCTACTGGTGTGGAAGTTTCTCAATACAAGTTGTATTGTAACAAGGTCCTTTGTTTCCTTTCTCTTTTGCAGTCACATTCTTCTGTAAATTAATTCAAGTAATTACTGGAAGCTTTATCATTAGAAATTATGTCAAAATAGTAGCACAGCTAGAGTATTTGTTCAATCCCGAATTTTCACACACTCTGGCACAACACTACGTGCAATCTGTTAATTACTAGTATCACGAATTGGCTGAACTTCCTCTCATCTCTGGAAAGCACGCACTGTTATTCTTGCACTGTTGTATTTTTTCATGAACTTTACCATTAACACATTTTAGTTATGCCCTTCATTTATCTCAGTTAGTGACAACAATATAGTCATTAATTTAATACTTCAAACTCCATTGTTTTCCTTCTAGTGCCATTAATTGTAGCAATACTCGATTTGAAGTGGACACATTTATTTTGACTGCTTCTAAGAGAAAAAACAACAACATATATTTCAGCTCAAAAAATCCTGTGGCTGCTTTACATATACATTAAATACACTTATACACACATTTTTTGTAAAACTATAAGTGCTTAATTGTTTAACTTAACATCACAATTTTAAGTTATACAAGATTTTGTGTTTGATAAACACACATGCCCCCGGTCGGTGCTGGATAGCCTATTTTTTACTCCAAATTAGGTCATGGTCAAGGTCAAAGTGAGGTTGGGTGATATGGGTGGATTGGGATCGGTCATGAGTAACAACTGTGTGAATGTCCAAGTGTTGTAGTAAACGGTGTTGGTTCTAAACGAAACGGTAAATTCTAGTTAACCAAGAAATGGCACTTTTGAATTAATATAAGTACAAATTAAGTCAAGGTCAAAATCAAAGTGATGTTGGGTGATATGGGTGGATAGGGAATGGTCATAAGCAACAACTGTGCAAGTATCAAAGTGTTGTAGTAAGCGATGTTGGTGCTAGACGAAACGGTAAAATCTACTTAACCTTGTCACAGACAGACGGAGGGACGGACGGACAGGACAATCACTATTAGCCTCCCGCATCAAGATGCCAGGGGCATAAAAACTACAGCCATATCAGTTTGCAAAATACTCCTATATAGACATACATATTGAAACGGCTGTTTGTGATGGGAATAGACAATGTGTAGCATTCTGCAATAATACGAAGACACCTAAATTGATTAGTTAGTTATGAAATAAAGTTCATGTGCAAAATATTATTATATCTTCGATGTATGGTGATTCTCAAGCGTTTTACAAAAACCTCATTTTGCAGAACACCAACCAATTTCTGTTTAAACTATAGCTTAGATAAGTTGACAGAGAAAATGATACAATAATGTTAACATTTGTTTTGATTATAGAAGCCAAAATATTTGATATTTTACGCGAGACCAGGTCTGTCAATATAATGTCTATGATATGCATGCGAATCAAGATACATCTCAATTTTAAATCAGGCGATAATATGTATTAACATATACACCTATCATTGGAACTTTTCTCTACATTGCAGTTATACCAATTATTATAAATTATATAGAAAATTAACTCACCGTAAAGAATGCCCAGTATTGGATGGTTGCTGAAAAGCAGTTTGCATTCCGACCAAGGGCGAGGATTGTATGTGGGACTTGATTAGACATGTTCTTCATTTGCCTAGTTGCTCTCTCTTCAACCCGGTACCGCCAAAGCAGCAACCAATACGATATTGTGCCTATAATAATATCAAAATTAAAGCAATGCAATATTTTGATTGCACAATAGCAAACATTTATGATATATCTTGCGAAATTGTGTGACAAATTCAAATCAGATTTAGAAAACCAATCTCTTTCACAATACTAGGAAAAGTGACTGCGTGAATTTAAGTTGCTTTATAAATATAATATATAATATTAACAGTTTGTATAACTTACCGATCTGTTCTAATATAAAAACCGCCAAACATGTTTCCTAGTTAATTTTCATTGTCAAAACGGTGACAGGACGTTTCCCCCAAAGACATTTCCACCCTGGACTTTTCGCCCTTGGACGTTTCGCCACCATTTGGGGGCGAACCATCTACAGGATTCAAGGACACACCATAACGTTCACTGTAAATAACAAAATTTCATTTTCGTTCAATAACATAAAATGTCTCTATTTAATAAACTTTATGAAATGTATACAGTACCATTACATATTATCTTATTATCTTTAAAGTAGTTAAATCAAATGTTAATGAAGTTAGTTTCTAACAGCTTTTTTTTTTTTTATCCATAGATTAATTTGTTTTTCATTTAAATTAATTTATAATAACGCAGTAATGAGCATTTAATGATTAACACATGTCGACTATGTGTTTCTTATTTCCATGTTAGTTGTATGCGATAATACATAATATATTAAATAGTGTGCGTATAATGTAAATTCATATTAATTACTTGTCAAGGACTTGTAATGCACATTCATTAATAAGACGGTATACAATTGCCTACGTTTGTTTGTGGGAAAACAATTGTAATTGTCTGATCATTATTAGTTATTTATTCCGTAATAAAATACAAACATTAACTTATTTAATGCCTATAAATGAACATTATCGTACCATTAGTCTGTATTTAAACTATTACCACTGACATTTTATCTTAAAACTCACATAACTGTTGGACGGACAATTTTTTTTTTAATATGAATAAGTATTGAATTTTTGTCCTTATTCGTAAAATATTTCATTTTTGTGGCTTTTCTGTTGTATCATTTATATGATAACTCATTTCTAGTTATGTATGGACTTGTAAGAACTTTTACAAATAATTATTAATGCAGTTTGACACCGGATAATATCATCCATCACCCAGTGGTGGACCACCCCAAATTACAATTGGTATACTTTTATCAAGATAATCTTGTACCATTACATCACACACACGGTTAAGATCTGTGGATATGAAAATACTGAAACCACTAAATGAATAGTTACTTGCAAATTCGCTACAATTCATTAGCATTCTAAAATTTAAAATACATGTTAAGTTAACATTTGATCACATATCGAACTAATATGGGCAAAAATATATGGGTTTGCTTGACTGGAACCTACCTTGGTTTGATAGGGGCTTACTTGCTTTCTGGGTCCTATATGGGTCCGATATGGGCAACACACATTTTTGGGACCCACATTGGACCTATATGGCATATTTGCCCAAATGTAGCCCATACTTAGACCATATGGGGCCTTGCTTGCTGGGACCCATATGGGATTCTTCTTAGGAGCCATATGGGTTTGGTGGACTGGGGCCCACCTGGGTTTTGTAGTGATAAGACAAAACATTTGGGTCACATCCAGGGCCCATATGGTTTATCAGCCATGGTAAAGCAGATATCTTGGTCACATGTGATTGCTTGCAGTGAACCCATATGGGCTTGCTTACTGGGTCTCATGTGGGTATTATAATTTGGAATTTACATGGGGCCCATATTGTGCCCATATTGACTTGCTTTCTAGGACCCATATGGGCTTTCTAGTTGGGACCCATGTGGGTTTACTTAACTTGGACTTACCTGGGTTTTATTGTGGCAAGATAATGCATATTGGTCGCACACCGGGCCCATGAGGTGTATCAGCTCAGGTAAAGCCAATATCGTGCCCACAAGGGTTGGCTTGCTCGGACCTATATGGGCTTACTTGCAGTAGACCCACATGAGCTTTCTTTCTTGGACTCATATGAGCAAAAATATCATTTGGGACCCAATTGGGGCCTATATTGTATTTTTTGCCCAGCTATAGCCCATATTGGGCCCATAAGGACTTGCTTTCTGGGACCCATATAGACTTTCCAGTAGGGACCCAAATGTGTTTACTTTACTTGGATCTATCTGGGTTTTATAGTTTCAAGATAATGCATATGGGTACCACACTAGGCCGATGAGGTATATTAGCCCAGGTAAAACCCATAACATGCCCACATTGGGTGGCTTCCTGGGACCCATATGGGCTTACTTGCAGTATTCCCACATGAGCTTTCTTTCTTGGACCCATATAAGTTTGATATGGGCAAAAATATCATTCGAGACCCACATGGGGCCCATATTGACTTGCTTTCTGGGACCCATATGGGCTTTCTAGTAGTGACCCAAATGGGTTTAATTTACTTGGACCCATCTGAGTTTTATAGTGGCAAGATAATGCATATGGGACCCACATTGTATTTTATAATCAGCTATAGCGCATATTGGACCCATATGGACCCTGGGACCCATATAGGCGTCCTAGTAGAGACCCAAAAGGGTTTACTTTTCTTGAACCCATCTGGGTTTTATAGTGGCATGATAATGCATATGGGTCCCACACTGGGCCCATGAGGTATATTAGCCCAGGTAAAACCCATATCGTGCCCACATGGGGTGGCTTGCTGGGACCCATACGGGCAGACTTGCAGTGGACCCACATGAGCATCCTTTCTTGGACCCATATGGGTCTGATATGGGCAAAAATATCATTTGGGACCGACATGGGGTCCATATTGTTTTTGTGCCCAGCTATAGCCCATTTTGGGCCCATATGGATTTGCTTTCTGGGACCCATATGGGTTTTGTAGTAGGGATCCAAATGGTTTTACTTTACTTGGACCCATCTGGGTTTTATAGTGGCAAGATAATGCATATGGATCCCACACTGGGCCCATGAGGTATATCAGTCCATGTAAAACCCATATCGTGCCCACATGGGGTGGCTTGCTGATATGGGCAAACAAATATCATTTGGGACCCACATGGGGCACATATTGTGTTTTGCCCAGCTATAGCTTTATTGGGCCCATATGGGCTTGCTTACTGGGTAGATCGATAACAGATTATATTTTCCAAAACCGTTGGAACCTAAGCGCTATCTGTTTGCGTTCAAATGATATTTAACATTTTCTTGTCCTCTTCATGTATTTTCCCTATAGCAAGAAAAATGGATTCGGCAAACTGGACCGGAATGAAAGTTAGATACTTCTGTTTCTATGCAATTTAACCATTTATTTAAAATCTGCCGTGAAAAGCACACACAACAAAGCCACTACACTAAATCCCTTTCAAAATGTACAGATTGTCCCTGATAACCGGCCTGGGTATTCAGGTAGCCATCTGCATGACACGGCCATACAATATATTTGGGATATAAATTTCCTCGTAAGGCTGAATAGTAAGGCTTCGGATTTAAGGGCAGATCAGCAAGTTTCTATATGGAAAACTAAATTTCATCATTAAAAAAAACAACATATTGAGTTATATTTGAGTTTTAATCATTGCGATAAAGTGCTTTATGTTAAATAATGGTTTTCATTTTGTGAATAACAATGTTATTTTAAGGCCGTGAATTGTTGGATTTACCATTTTACGTTTTGGAATCAAAATTTTAACAGGAAATAACACAAAAATCAAAACAGACCACATAATTAGTGCAATATATCGATATTGACATTCACATCGCGATACTTTTTTGCAGAATCAAATATTGCAATATACCAATATACCGCGACACCCCTATAAGGATGATGGTAGAGATAGAAAGATGATGGTGGGGATAGGGAGATGATGGTAGAGATATGGAGATGATGGTGGGGATAGGGAGCATAATGGCTTTATATATTCAATCAGAATATCTCACTTGGTGCACTATTTTCGGTTCATAAAATCAGTCTGTTTTTGCACATGCCATGCCATGGTTGTGTCTTACAGTGTCTGTGCTAGATCAATAGTTGAATTTCTTTCCATTTCCTTTCGGAAGCTATAAATGTATTAAAAAAACCTCTATCCCCACCATCATCCTCCCTATCTCCACCAACGTCCAAAGTAAGAAACTCCTAGCTAGAAGTGTCTCACAACCATCATCCCCTCTATCCCCACCATCATTCTCCCTATCCCACCATTATCCTCCCTTTCCCCACCATCATCCTCCCTATCCCCACCATCATCCCCCCTATCCCCACCATCATCCCCGCTATCACCCCTATCATCCCCGCAATCCCCACCATCATCACCGCAATCCCCACCATCATCCCCGCAATCCCCACCATCATCCTACCTATTTCCACCCCCCATCCTTCGTATCCCCACCATCATCCTCCCTATCCTCACCACCATCCTCCCTATGCCCACTATCATCCTCCCTATCTCCCCCATCATCCTCGCTATCACCACCATCACCCTCCCTATCATTAAGATCATCCTGCCTATCTTCGCTATCATATTCCCAATCTCTACCATCATCCTCTCATCACCAACATCATCCTTCTATCTATTACCACAATCACTACCCTCTCTATCACCACTTTTATTCATCCCTCTATTACCACTACCCTCTGTATCACCACCATCATCCCAATCACCACCGTAATCCCCTTCTCTATCACCGCCATCATCTCCCTCTCACCACCATCATCCTCCCTATCCCAACCGTCATCTACCCTATCCCTACCATCATCATCCCTATCACCACAATCATTCCCCTCTGTATCACCACCATTATCTCCCTCTCTCACCAACCATCATCCCATCTGTATCGCTACTATCACCCCACTCTCTATTACCACCATCATCCCCCTCTCTATCACTACCATCATTCTCCTCTTTATCACCATCACCATCCCCCTCTGTATCACCACCATCATCCCTGTCATAACCGTCATACCCCACTCTATCACAACCATCATCCCCCTCTCTATCACCACCATATACTCCCTCTCTTTCACCACCATCATCCATCCTATCCCTACCATCATCCACCCTATCCCAACCATCATTCTCCCTATCACCACCATCATCCCCCTCTCTATCACCACCATCATCCCCCCTCTCTATCACCACCATCATACCCTTCTCTATCACCACCATCATGCCCCCTCTATCACCACCATCATCCGTCCTATCCCAACCATCATTCTCTCTATCCCATCCAACATCCTCCCTTTCCCAATCATCACCATCCCTATCCCAGCCATTATCATCCCTTTCACCACGATCATCATCCATATCCCAATCATAGTCATCCTTATCACCACGACAACACCCCTCTCTATCACCGTCATCATCTACCCTATCCAAGCCATCAACCTCTCTATCACCACCATTATCCCCCTCTCTATCACCACCAGTATATTCCCTATCACCACCATCATCCTCTCTATCCCAATCATCATCATCACTATCACCATCATCATCTTCCCTATCACCACCATCGGGATCCTCTCCTTCACCGCCGTCACATTCACTATACATGTTCATATTTTAAAAAAAAACAGTTCTTGTTTTTATGGCAATAACCAAACTATTTTGTTATCTTAAATCTAATATATCTCCGTGTGACCAAACACATCCTGTGTATTACTTTCATGGTGCGATATCACGATAAGACCAATAGGCACCCCGGGTGCACATAGATAAGCCGCGGGATGTGCCATAAAACTTGAACAGTGTGTAAAATTCGAAAAAATGTCACTGCATTTTGAAACTTTAATGTTAAAAAGGACCCAAAGATTTTTTATTTTAAAATAAATTACATAGCAGGGCCTTTCCCAGACCGTTTTAAATTTTAACTTGAACATATCCGGGGCGCCTAAAATTGTTGTTGCGCTTCTACCGGAATACTCCACAGGCGCCAAATTTGAACAGGGCTCCAGATGCCAGCAGCCATCCCCACTAGGCCAGAGGGGGGGGGGTCGAATCACTCTCTAATCTGGAAGAGAAAAACATAAAATTAGGAACCTTAAACGTTAGTGGACTCAAGAAAACACTCAATTACCCAGAATTCACTGAACTCATTAGTAATTACGACATATTTTGTATCTCGGAAACCCACACTGATGAACACGATATTATTAAAATAAATAACTATGAATATTTAGCCAAACACAGAGAACAAGAGTATAAGCGTAAATCTGGTGGCATTGGTATATTTGTTAAAGACCAACTTACTTCCTCAATTAAAGTCCTACAATCAAACTCTGAATATGTACTATGGATATCCATTTGCAAATCATTAGCGAAACTTGATGAAAATATTATAATAGGAGCTGTATATGTTCCACCCGAAAACTCCAAATTTTTCAACGATGACGAGTTTATGGCCTTTGAAAATGAAATCTCTCAAAAATGTAATGAACATAAATATGTAATCCTTGCAGGAGATTTCAATAGCAGAGTTGGAAGCATGAAAGATTACATAACTACAGATCCCCATTTAAATGACATTTTCGATATTGATGATGACATACAGAGCCAACTTGACAAATATAAAACCCTTGAACAATTATCTATCCCACTTATTCGTACTTCTAAAGACCATCGAACAAATACCCATGGATTCCGACTTATTGATTTATGCAAAAATAACAACATTTTTATCCTCAATGGAAGATTATCATCAGGTAATGATTGTGCTATCTTAACTTTCAGAAATAAATCTACAATTGATTATGTAATTGCTTCATCTGATTGCTTTTACTTTCTCTCAGATTTTCATATCATTGAAACAGATTCACTGTTCTCAGATGGTCATAATGCCCTCACTTTGTCCATAAACATACCACACAGAAAATGCTCCAATATTTCCACCAAAAGTCTAAGTGACATGAATCTGAAACCAAAATGGAATCCTGACTTGTCCAACCAATTTGTTAACAATATTAACCTTAACATAATAGACCAAATACTCTTGCAAATTAACACTTACCCACAATAACAGCAGACAATTGAGCACATAACCGATCAGCTCCAATCAGTATTCCATCAAGCTTCCACCAGCACATACCCTGAAAATAAAAAACGATTTCATTATAATAGACCAGAAAACAATAAACCATGGTTTGGTCCTCAATGTTCTAAAGCACGAAAAAAATATCATACTGCCAAAAATGACTACACAAAAAACAAAACTATAGACAACAAACAAAGAATGATCAATGCCAGTAAGGAATATAAACGCACCATGAACTACCACATTAATGCCAGCAAACATAACATGTCAAATAAACTTCGTTCAATGTCCGACAAAAATCCTAAACAGTACTGGTCCTTTTTAAATAAACTTAAACCAAAAACTAAAGTTAAAACTAGACCCACATTAGATGAATTTCATGATCACTTCAAAGAAATTAATACCAGCACAATCGATGACAATCGCTTCAATGACACAAACTCCCATCTACAAAATGACACAAGCAACAGGCTTAATACCCCAATTACTGAAGAAGAAATAGAAAAATGTATCACAAAGCTTAAAAATTCTAAAACACCTAGCCCATTTGACAATATTTTAAATGAGTATATCAAGTCCACTAAACATCTACTTATGCCTGTTTACCATAAACTATTTAACTGTGTACTGGAAACAGGGTTCATTCCACAAAGCTGGCTAAATGGAATAATCATACCTATATTTAAAAACAAAGGTGACCCTAAAGATCCTAATAACTACCGACCAATTACTATCCTCAGTTGTCTAGGTAAACTTTTTACTTCCATACTCAATGAAAGATTAAACAAATTCCTTAATGAAAATAATATTTGAGATGAAAATCAAACTGGCTTTAGGAAAGGCTACTCTTGCTCTGACCATATTTTTACATTACATTCATTGATCGAAATACTGAAAAAAAGAAAACAAAAACTATTCTGCGCCTTCATTGATTTTTCATAAGCATTCGACAAGGTTTGGCGAATTGGCCTATGGCACAAACTTATTAAACAAAATATAAATGGCAAGTTTTTACTTTTAATTCAAAACATGTACAATAATATCAAATCTAGTATCTCTATTAACGGCAATATTTCAGAACCCTTCGTATCAGAAATTGGCGTTAGACAATCTTTCTCCAATTCTTTTTTCCATCTTCTTAAATGACCTTCAAACACATATGCACCTCAATGGCTCAACTGGCATAGAACTAGAAAATCCCCTGGATTTGTCTCTTTGGCTAAAACTACTTATTCTACTTTATGCTGATGACACTATGATTTTATCTGATTCAAAAATAGACTTCCAAAATAGTTTAAATACCTTCCATAAATACTGTGATAACTGGCATTTAAAAATAAACCTTAGCAAAACAAAAATTGTAATATTTGGTGCAAGACAACTACAAAACTTCCATTTCACATTAAGTGACAACCCTGTAAAAATCACTGACCGTTACCACTACCTAGGCATTACCCTTTCCAGCAATGGTTCTTTCCTCAATGCACGGAAACACTTAGCCGAGCAAGCAACAAAAGCAATGCACCTTCTATATACTAGAGCAAATAATGCAGAGCTACCTATTGATTTAATTCTTAAACTTTTCGACCACACTGTTTTACCAATTTTAATCTATAGCTCAGAAATTTTTGGTTTTGAAAATGTAGATATCTTGGAGAAAGTCCATAATAACTTTCTTAGAAAAATTACGAATGCTCGGAAATCAACCCCAATGGCTTTTTTATATGGTGAACTTGGCAGATACCCTATAGCAATTAACATCAAAAGTCGCATGATCTCTTTTTGGAATAGAATCTTAATAGGCAAAGATCAGAAATTATCTATCCAAATCTATAAATACATGATGAACTTGCCAATCTCAAATTTTAAATGGGCCAACAAAATTAAAGAAATCCTCACCTCAGTAAACTTAAGTAACTTATGGGATAACCAATTCCTAACAACCCAAAATAATATTTGCCGCTTAGTCAAAGCCAAATTATTAACCCAATTCAAAACCCAATGGCACAATCAACTACAGCAAACACATAAGGGACAAATATATACCAGTTTCAAACAAACTCCATCCTTTGAAGACTACTTTATAAAACTTACAAAAACTGAATATACATACCTCTTTAAATTTAGAACTGCAAATCACTGGTTACCAGTTGAAACCGGTCGATACGATGGAACCCCACTTGAGGAAAGAATATGCAGACTTTGTAACTCTGGTCAAGTTGGCTCCGAACATCACTATCTACTAAACTGCGATTTCTTTAAATCTGAAAGAGAACAACTCTTAGGACATGATCTTTATGATGCTACTCTTATTAAAATCCTAACATCTAATTCCTTACAACTATTACAGAATACAAGCAAATTTATGCGCTTCATATTCAGTAAGTTTAAGCGATAGCAAGTTATCTATTTAACTACCTGTTTTTACCAATGCCACCAGCTAATACACCAACTCTAATATTATATTGTAGTTTGTAACAATACTGCCTTTATTTCGATGTATTTTTATTGTTAACAGCATAACATATTTACATATTATCTCAATATAAGTGACCGTTTACACTTGTGTAATCAATATATCAAAATATTTGTCTGGTCACAAATGTATATATTTTTGCATGTATATACTAATCACATTATTTACTTTAATTAGAAATATATGCATGTAAATATAAACTGTGCAATGTAAATAATAACTTCATTCTGTATTTGCACCAAATGATAACTGCATAATTATATGTCAATATTAACGTAAGATTGCTATATACTTATACTCATATAACAGAAATAATTGCAGCATTATATAAGAGTAGTACAAAATGGTACCACTCAAGTACAAGTGTTAACATTTTAAATATTTTTGCCTGCTATATTGATATTATATTTCAATTAAGGCAATGGAAACAATTGTTGCATTCTAAATGAGTACAGCTGATACCTATATTTCACCTACAATCCTGTTTCTTTATCCTAGTTAATCTAGCAGTTCTAGTACATAAATTAATAATTATACTTTTGTTACTTCCCTTTAAACTTATCCAGCACACAAATTATAATTTGCTTTTGCCCCATCAGTCATTTAATGTTAACCCCTCAGATAACGGCATTCTCCATTGTAATCCTGCAATGCAAAGCTGATTAGAGTTTTTAACTTTCAGTAATTACCACACACAATACACAGGTACTTGACACAATTTTTTTTTCCTTATATCTATAATAAAAGAAAAGGTATCCAACGATGCTGTAACAGGTGCATTAAACAATAAACTGTAACTGCATGAAAAATCAACCAATGCACAAATCTATCGTTGTGGTTGTCCGCAGATAGCACCAATCTATGATTAAACACCATTTATTTGATGAAAATCCACCACGTATATCCAAAATAGCTAAAAGTTTCACCAAAACGACCGCAAAATCGAAATGTGTAAATCTCGACGTCCAAATGACTGTTATGACAGAAGGCGATTCTTTGTCGATTTTTCACAATTTAACACAAACTTATGCTATAAACTCCACATACGTTTGTCATTGACAAAGCCTTCCTTCGAAATACTACGGTCTGTAGTCACAGCTGAACGTTAATCGTCGGAAAATCAGAAGAAAAAACGCTGTTTATCTACTTTACAACATGACGACCACCATTTTAAGACGGAAGCGGTGTTACTGATCGAAGTCATCTCATTGGTTGAAAATCAAAACAGCCAATCAGAAACAAGATATAGATTCACCGCGTTCCTACAATAATATGGAGACTTCGTGTTACAAAAAATAATATTTAGCGTATTTTTTCTACATTTCCTACGTTTAACGTTCAGCTGTGACTAAAGACCGTCATATTTCGAAGGAAGAATTTGTCACTGACAAACGTACGTGGAGTTTATAGCATTAGCTAGTGTTAAACTGTGAAAAATCGACCAAGAGTCACATTCTGTTATGAAAGTCATTGGACGTCGAGATTTACACATTTCGATTTTAGCGGTGATATGATGAAACTTTTAGCTATTTTGGATATATTTGACGGATTTTCATCAAATAAAAAGTGTTAACCCGTAGATGGATGTTTCTTGTCGGCGACCACAACGATATATTAGTGATTTGGTCGTTCTTTATGCAGTTTAACATGCTCGTTTAATGCACCTGTTACATCATCGTTGGATACCTTTTCTTTTATTATAGATATAAGGAAAAAAAAATTGTGTCAAGTACCTGTGACACAATAGGTCCTCCATCTTGCCTTTGTGTTCAACATCGACCTCGCGTGCAGGTGCACTCAAGCGTAAATCAGGACAAAAATAACTGCTGTTGACTGAAACCGTTACAAAGCTAGCTCCAGCACCATAAACGCTAACGCACACAGTCTTTCACAACAACATGTCTTTTAAGTATTGATAATGAATTAAATTTCTGACGCAAAATGTAAACCTTTTAAAACGCGTAGTCGTTTCAATTTCTCAATCCGAAACGCCGCGTGCAAACGAAAATACATCACCGCACAACTATGATCACAAACCACTAATTATTTTTACCAGTGCTAGTATTAAAATGCTCTTATAGAACTGTACTATTATTTGTTTCTTAAATGCCACGATTATGATGATTATGATAACTATGACGATTATCATTATTATGATTAGTATGATGATTTTGAATATGATATGATAATGATTGTGATAATTTTATCAAGTTTTTGGTATTTTGATTTTGATTATAGATCTCACATTATTGCTATTATTATTATTATTATTATTATTATTATGATTATCATCATATGTTCCGACTATGTATCTTATTATTTAAATACCCCCCGTATATCATCTACACAATTGTGTTAACGTAAAAATTATCGGAAGTTACTAATTTACTAACAATTTTGCTTTGTTATATTGCCCTAATTGTATATGTTATATACCAATTTCCTGCTGTTAAAGCTAATCTCTTCCGTCACTCGAGATATATGTACAGCCACTCATTCAAGTCGGTGAATGATCAAAGCGAGTGTCACTTCGCAGAAATTTGTAACAATTTACGGTTATTATAATTAAAGGAATTCGAGTTGTTTCGGCAAAACCCCGTTTCGGCGAATTGATTATAAATAGTAGGTGTTAAACCGGTTGGGCGAAAGTGATTAACAGTAGATAACACCTCTCAGTAATTACAATAGAGGTGTGAACTGAACGCCAGCATGGGTTGTTAGCACGATTATGTTTCTTTTATTACATTCATAAAAACATAAATTATTAAATTTCACACTCATCTTCATGAAGACAAACACGTATTTTGAAAGGTATGGCTTGGGCAGGCATTTTACTATATCGTCCGTATAACACATGCAAATACATGAACACATACACATGCAAACAATTTGTGGCAGGTGTATTCTGCTTCACCCACATCAAATTTATTCAAAACAAACAGCACAGCTTTTTCCAATACATTACAGTCCCATATAAGTGCATACAGTGACATATAACTTTGCTTTAATTTTTGCTGCAATATTTGTCTGTTTATTCATTATTTCCAATTAAGAGAAGTGCGCATATTTCTTAACGGGCACTTCGCACATGAATCAGTGATAATGAACGGATTCGGGTGAAACTCACTGGTCATTCTATTTCATCCTCTTTCATTTGTATATTGATGCCAGGAGGACGTACGAGGACCCATGGCTCTAGATCAGTATAAAGGTGCCTTCATCACCTCCCGAATCCCCTAATACAACTTTAAATCAAGAATCAACAAATATGCAGCTAGTACTAAAACAAAAACAATCGGCATTAACTCGACAACAATGCATTTGAACGAATATCGGCAAGCATTTGATACAAGTAATTTTCGAAGATATCCTGTATGAACTTTATAAATTAAGAATGAACAGAAAATGTACAGACTGTAGTCACGGGATATATTGTGCGATTTTATTCACCTGGCACTTATTTATCTCCGGTAGCGCTCGACTGTTCTATTTATATATGTTTAACATTCACCTACCGTCTGAGGAACGGATTTCATAATCATGTGACAAAAGCACCCCTCACCAAGCGTCGGGAAGAATAGCGCGGTGGATAGTGTTTTAGACTTTGTATCACAATAACTGTGGTTCGAGTCCTGTCAAATCTTCCTCTTTTGTTAATACTTTCTTTTACGTTAGCATAACTTATTCTCACGACATTTTTCTTTATTATATTTTTCCCCTGTTTTCGTGTGTTTGTTTTATATTAGTTAATTCATTTTATGTACATAAAACTGCATTCACAAAGACTCTGTTTCACTCACAGTATCTCTTCTATGTCAGATTCGAGGTTGTTGATGCGTCATGGCGTCAACAAGATAATCAGTTAAATAAACTAAACAAATTAAATAACTTATAAGTGCCTGTTCTGGGATTCGAACCCAAAACATCACGCTTACAAACTTTGCGTGCTTACCACTGCACAAAAGTATCAACTGTAACAGAGTAAAGATTTAATTAATACATATTCGCGCCCAAGTCTCCTATCTGAGTTGGTAGGTTAAATATAGATTTACGAAAAAAAACGGAATATTCATGAGTGCCAGGTCAATACAATCGCACAATATACATCAATATCTTTAAACTAACCGAAATATACATGATTAAAAAATATCTTTAAACTAACCGAAATATACATGATTAAAATGATAATACTCTAACTACAAAATATCGCACTATCGGCGTTATACAGGCGTTCACTACCAGTCACCGTCCTCAATAACAACTAATGGATGACAATTAATCTGGAAATACTGAAAACACGGTTAAACACATAGATAACTATTCAGGGGTGGGTGGGTGGGAATAAAGCGATGTTCGTTTTAGCTTGCCGAGAGCTCGAATGATTTCAGATGTAAAAATCTGCGTGAGTTTTTTGTACTTTAGCTCGGATTGGACAGTCTATTTACAAACTGACCATATCTGTTTACTACCTCATTACACATCACACAAATGACTAATCGACCGATACTAAATATATTTAAGGGTGGGTGGGTGGTAATAAAGCGATGTTCGTTTTAGCTTGCCGACAGCTCGAATGATTTCAGATGTAATACTCTGCACGATATTTTTTTAGCTTAAGCTCTGGTTAGTCAGTCTATTTATCAACTAACCAAACCTTTTTACTACCTCATTACACAGCACACAAATGACTAATAGAACGATCCTAAATATATGTGTTTTCGCATTTATTATTATGTACGATTGGCTTGACTGTAGCTAGAAGCACAGAGTTATTAGTGTTATTCGGCTGCTACTAGCAGAAATAACGACGTCTTTTAGACTGTACGGGATCTATACTTTATTAACTGTTGTTAACAATATTCATTGTATATATACCTTTGCAAATCGTGCCTGTTTGTATGTTATGTACATGTAAACATGTATATAAAACTAGGTATTTTTATTCTGGTTAAAATGTCCCAATTTTATTAAATAATTTTAATAATAATAATAACAATAATAATAATAATGATAATAATAATAATAATAATAATAAAATGTAACAATATGTAACAATATTATGTTGTAAACTGTGTTCTTTTGCAATCATTAAATTAAATTGTTTATATTCTATAATATGCATGTGCTGATTATCAATAAAATCATTATTACATGTTCTCAAAGGGATGACTAATTATCACGAAAAAAAAGTAAAGATTTAATTAAGTCTAAGTCTCCTATCTGAGTTGGTAGGTTAAATATAAATTTACGAAAATAAACGGAATATTCATGAGTGCCAGGTCAATACAATAGCACAATAAGTATTATAGACAAATGTCATTATATTAATAAAACACAGAGGTTATTTGCACAAGTCTAATGTTTTTCATGAATAACTGTACTTCAAATAGTCATATCAATTGTCATCAAGTCATTTTGAGGGCCGTCTATGAACCATGTTGTACATTATTTGAAGTTTGAAATATATAATACATTCAACAGTTTGTACTGATAAAGTAAATTTGCACATAAAAACCATGTTACTTTGTTTATAATTGCCTATGTTTTCCTAATGTCTTTATTCAATCCTGATACCACACTAGCATAGCTTAATTAGACGCCCTACGAAATAAAAATACTTTATTGACCACAATGACATGATTTCTCCGTGCAAACATTATGCATGGGAACATCATTTTTTTCACGGGAAACTAGGACACGAAATGCCTTTAGCATTTGGTGTGTTTCTTTTCGCGCGGAAATTTCACATTACTTGTTACCGTATATTGTTAGAACGGGAAATCCGTGGTATTTTTAAAATGGAAAAGCCCATTGTAAGGATGAGATTCGTAACTTGAATGGGTAACTTAACACACAAATGCTTAATTTGAGGGGTCATATAGTTGTTATTGTATAAATATATGTCATTTTATTAACTGTTTTGCTGATACACGTTGAGCACCTGAACTGTGCATAAAAAGTCATTATCTGGTTACAATCCCTTTAAATATTTTCAATTTCTAATTAAATTGTTAATTTGGGCAATTGACTATGGTCGATAATTTGTCTGTACACAATAAAGTTTGTTAACACTTGAAATATCACTTCGCCGAAAACGCCGCTCAACTACTACAGAAACACCTTTTCGCAGAAACGGTGTTTCGCCGAAAGCTGCAGTAACATTCCTAATCCGCTTTAAATTACCGTGAAGCACCGCCCTGCAGGCGGAATTTCATTACGCAGTAAAATCAATGTAAGCCAATAGAAACGCTCAGTTTATGTTCGCTTTGGAATGACGTTATGATTGACCAATCGGCACAATAGACATGTATCCACACACAAATAACCTTCTACGCGCATCAACGCGTATTATAGACCGCAAAAAAGATTACCTACCCAATGTGTATTTATAATATCCAACCTTATTTATTTGATGAATTTACAAACTGCGAAAAAAATCTGTCAGAAATACGCCAATGTGAAATCGCAATGGGAAAAGCCTATCCAGTGTTACATAAGTAGTTTCGTAAACACAAGCTGTATTGTTAATGTACATGTATGCCATGTAAAACCCGTGTTTTCTACAAAGGAGCGCGAAATGTCTGCTGACAAAGACGACGTTACGTTCCACGCATGGAAAGCGTGCGTGTACCGACTTAACATTTGACACGCATAGGCACGATGTGCACGAGAAAATTGTCCCGACGTTTATGCAAGAAACATGTATAATATACACCAATTATTTAATCAGTACTAAGTTCAACAGTTGTAACGATTAAAACATTGTTAAAACACTAAACACATGTCCATATGAACATAATTAATCGATAAATAAATAAGTAGATCGAGTGTAACCTAAACATACGAGAAGGACGAGAATAGTGGGTTTATACATGACGTCACTGTGCGAATGTGATACGCAATGGAAATAAAACATCAGAAAAAAATTATTACTTTCAGTTTCGCAACAACAATGATGCTTTTACTTTTAAAAGACTAGAAGTATACCGTTTAAACAGTGGTTTCATTTAAATCATTTCGTTTAAACTATAAAACGTGTTATCCTTACATTTAAGAGCTAAAACGCACCAGATAACGTCATTTGACATGTGCCGCAAAGAAATTTCGAGGTTGGCAGGGGGTACCCCTCCCTAACCCACCACTTTCGTGACCGGGGCGCCTAAAAAAAAGCCTGATAAACATTTCAATTATTGTAAATGTTCGATCAGTTGGAACCTAAGCGATATACGTATGTATCAGGAAAGATACAAATAAAAAAGGAATAAGATAATCCACCGAAGGATTCTTTGTTTTTTTTTGTATTTATATTAACAGAGGGTGAGTGTTTTTAACTTAAAAAAAGGACCAAAAGTTTTTTTTTAATATTTTTTGTAAAGCAGTCAGTATATCGTAAACTTTTATACTTTTCTAAAACCGTTGCAACCTAAATGATATCAGTTTGCGTTCAAAAGATATTTAGTATTGTCCTCAGGTATTTCCCCATACCAAGAATTATCGATTCGGTAAACTGGACCGGAATGAAAGATGTGTATGCGTGTTATTAATGTAAGTTGTCTCTATGCGTTAAAAAGACACAGTCCTGTCGCATATAAGCATCGATGGCTTTATGCGTTTCACATCGCCGTAAAAACGAACCAGTTTTGTATATGTATAGAAAATTACCACATAAACGCATAAGCTCGCGTTTTTGCGGTGACGTATTGTCGCACGGTTGTCTCGAATTTTCGAGAGAGCACAATATTTGTTTCTTGTGAAAGAGGTGTCACATTCGCCCGCTAAATTCCCCTCTCAATGTACAAAAGAGTGCACTGTCTGGCGCGAGATTTTGGCCGATAACTTCGCAAGTAAACTTCTTCATTTAATTATGTTAAACTGACAAAGGCCTTCAGTTTAATTTTAGCGTGCAAAGAACATTTAGAAAATAGTAAGGCCAAAAACAAAATTAGTTCCGTTTCTGGTCTCCTGCCCAAAAAAATAAGGGTCGGTAGGTAGGGATTTTTTTTGATGATGATGGGAGAATGATGTGTGTGTTACGCGCACATTTTTACCCTAAAATTCAGCTATGAAAATTCGGCGCGCGTTGTACACGGTAACAGTCTTTTTCATTTTTTTTTTTTTTCTTGAAAATTTTAGTGATATTTTTTATTATATATTTAATTCATAATTTTGTATTAACGAAACATTGCATCCTAATTACCTTGCAATCTTATTTCCAATTTGAACGAACAATAACATCCGTTAAAATCACTTTCATTGATAATAGCAGCTGTTACAACTGAGAAGAGTGAAAGCGAAACGTCATCAATTAGCAAGCCGTGAACAACAACCATAGCAACGGTGTCGGTTTGACTTCTAAAAGTCTTTGATGTGACTGCTGATCTGGGGCCATTGTTTAGCAGTTTGAAGTACTAAGCGTGTAACACGATTAAAACGTGGTCAGTGAAAAAAGCCTCAATTGTACTATTGTACCTGAACAATGCAAGCAGTGTCGATAGAGCATTAATGAACTAGCGTTCAACAGGAAATGTCAAGGGTGTAAAAAAATTAGACAGTTGTTTTGTTGCATCGGATAAATTGTAGATTTAAATGGGAGTGACGAAAAATACATGTATTGGAATTACCACGGAGATTGTGTTACGGCATAAAACTTATTGAATAGTAACATGAATGGTTGCATTCAATTTGGATTAATATGTGTTTCGCGCACAAGGCAATTATGTATGCGTATCTTAAATTTACATTGATTACGTTTTTTTTAATGAAAGTAAATTTAGTTCAATATTCCAGAAAATAACAATACAAAACAAAACATGGACACAATTTGGTAAAATACGTACCACGTTGAACAGTGAATCATTATCAGGTAACAATGAATAAGAATATTTATCGGCGGAAATAAAAAAAATATTTTTGGACCAAAAATATGTAGGGTCGGCGTCAAAAGTAAAGGGTCGGTCGGGAGACCAGAAACGGGACATTTTTTTTCGGGGGGGGGGGGGGGCCTAAGTCATTCTCACAATCAGATTAATAAAATTACTGTGCTGAAGTGCATTGTGGGATTCCAACATGCGTCTGAACTTGGCGGGATTTTTGTACACGAATTTTTATTGGCTGTTATGAGCAAAGGAAGAATATGATTTTTGTAAAGAACTTCGGGAAATATCAGATTAACTGAAAATATTGCAGGACATAATATTATATCAAGAAATCATTAAAGATAATAATAATAATAATAATGATGATTAATAACAATAATATCATTAATTCCTTCGGATCACAAATCTGTATGGTTTTTTATTAGCCGATTATCAACTCTAAATTGAACATAATGTCCTATTTAATCATTCATGGAAAAACTCCACAGTTATGCATGTTTATAAATATTTGGTACATTTTTAAACAAACAATTATTTAAAAAGGTATCAATAAATAAGAAGCTGCATGGCTTTAATGCATGGTATATTTTAGTGTATGCTTTTTTTGCAAGATTTCATAAATATACAACATAAAAGGTGATATACTTTGCATTAATTATTTTCAGAAAATGATATATTGTGTGTTAAAATATTTAAAAAAAAAACGCAATATGTTACAAGTCATTATTTTCATAATGAAATAGTTTTTTGCATTGAAATATAATAAATATTTTGTATTTTGTACGTGCAGCTGAACTAACAGAAATATGCAGACAATATAACATAAATATGCAGAAAATGCAAAGAAATGAATGTATTTTAAGAACTACATAATGAATGCACACGTTATGAACCGTATACTTCTCGTGGACATGTTTTTCTGTGAACAAAACAATCCACGTGGACGGGTCTGATATCACTGTGGAAAGACCTGACCACGTGCACAAAGATAGACCCGCGTACGAGGGTTTCATTGTTGCATTGAAATCGCAGGTCGTTCCGAAAAATATAGACCCGAATGAAACAAAGAAGTAGGTACGTAACTTTGATTAAAGACGAGATAAGTGACGTAATATACATATGTACATGGGTTTTGTCGGTCGGTGTTTACTCGGCAGATTAAGTGGACACAGCGTGTATCCGTTTGGGTCTATATGTATATAGACATGAAGGCCCGGTTAACTTGTATTTGGCTGAATATACGGCATGATTAAATTGGACAGGGAGGGATCAAAGGCGGCAGGGCTGTAGGTAGGTAGGTAGTAGGTAGGAGGCACGCACGCACGCAAGCTGCTATTGCTGGATTTGTGTGGTTGGGTGTTTGCTGTGTAGGGTTATAAATTAATGGATAGATGGATGGATTGATGGATGGATGGATGGATGTGTAAGCACCTCTAACAAGAACAATTTACCTGAATACAGTTTGGCTCACAGTAATTTGAACAACCGACTTTACGATTTAATCTTCGAATAATCTTCCTGTATATCAGAAACGTGTCATTAATCGCTTAAACATATTAAAAATAATATTGGTAAAATAAAGTATCTTCATTTACAGTATCGCCTCTGTTGGATAAATTTTTTGCCAACTGGTTGGCTTTTATTATAAACATAAACATATACATCACATACTAATACAGTTTCAGTTGGAAGTTGGAAAACAAATACCGATTTGGAAATGGAAAACAGTAACTCAGAATTATATTGTGACCCATGTTCCAATCAAGCGAAGCAGACACTTGCGGTGTTGTTTTGTGCAAAATGTGAAAATGAGCTACTGTGCGAAGCTTGTGGTAAAAGTCACAGAGCACAGAAACTGACCAGGTCACACTCCTTACAAGATGTCAGCAAACTTATCCCTGTAGATGATCGAGATGCCATCGGTACACATTTATTATGTGATCCATGTGCGAGACAAGAGATACACACACCAGCCTTCCTGTTTTGTCCCAAATGCGACAATGAATTATTATGTGAAACATGTTGTAACAATCACAGGGCACAACGATTAACAAGAAATCATTCTCTGCAAGATATCAGCAAATATCAACAAACTAGTACTGAAAGTACAACTCATATGTGTGATCCTTGCACCGGTCTAGATAAGAAAAACCTAGCGGTTCTGTTTTGTATTCAATGTGATAACGAATTATTTTGCAACGAGTGTGCAAATTATCACAAAGCACAAAAGTTAACAAAAACTCACGTGCTGCAAGATGTCGATATCTTTGTTCCGATTGTAAACACAAAAACAGAAGAAAACAAACATGATTTCGTATGTGATCTATGCGAAGGTCAAGGAAAAAAAACCTCTGCCAATTTGTTCTGTCCCCAATGCGAAAACGAATTGTTTTGCGAAGACTGCTCAAAGATTCACGGAGTACAAAAGTTGACTAAAACCCACGTCTTACAGGATATCTGTAACTTGTCACCAACTAACAAACTACAAATCGACAACAACAAGCCAGTTGTTCTCTGTGATCCATGCACCGGTCTAAACAAACAAAGCACTGCCGTTTTCTTTTGTTCTGAATGCGAAAATGAATTACTTTGCCAAGAATGTAGCAACAGCCACAAAGTACAAAAAATAACTAAACATCATTCTCTAAAAGATATTAAAGACATAACGACGGATGATGAACTTCAACCTGTAGCAACCGAAGAGACAAATACCAAGGGGTTCAGCACTGAACCATCTAAAGACAGCGATGTTCCCACTGTCTACAACAAGTAAGCTGTTGAGTTTTTCTATTTTCCATAATTGAATAATTTATTTCTTGTTTTGTAAATGTATAAATTCGATATATAGTTACACAATAAATAAATAAATCAATCAATAAATAAATAAATAAACAAATAAATAAATAAACAAATAAATTTGACAGTTTGATTTAAAATGTGTATATATCCTGGGCTGTTATTCATAAAGCTTCTAAGGTAAATCTTGTACAACAGTAAAATTTTCTTTGTGAAATCTAATGATTTTTAGCTCGACTATTCGAAGAATAGGTAAGCTTTCCTACTATCCCCGGCGTCGGCGTCCGCGTCTGAATTGGTTAAAGTTTTTATTCAACAGTCTTGTAACTTCAAAACTACATAAGTTATTCACTTGAAACTTCGAACTAATCTTTGTAATCAACTCCAGTATTAGGAGCAACTTTCCCTAAAACTCTGTTTTGTATTTTGACAGAGTAATGCCCCATTTTCACATAGATTCTGGTTAAAGGTTAAATTTAAAAGTTTTGTAACTCCAATACTACAATAGATATTTACTTGAAACTTGGAATATACATTTGTCATCAACTCCAGAATCAGGGTGAACATTCCCCATAACTCTATTGTGTATTTCGACAGAGTTATGCCCCTTTTTACATAGATTTTCTAATTAAAGTTTATATTCAAAAGTTGTGTAACTTTAAAACTACATAAGTTATTGACTTGAAACTTTGAATATACCTTTGTCATCAACTCTAGTATCAGGTCAAAATTAACCATAACTCTATTTTGTATTTTGACAGAGTTATGCCCCCTTTTCACTTAGATTTTCTGTTTAAAGTTTATATTCAAAAGTTTGGTAACTTCAAAACTTCATAAGTTATTCACTTGAAACTTGGAACTAACCTTTGTCATCAACTCTAGTATCAGGGGCAACAATACCCATAACTATGTTTGGTATTTTGACAGAGTTATGCCCCTTTTTCACATAGATTTTCTGGTTAAAGTTTATATTCAAATGTTTTGTAACTTCAAAACTACATAAGTTATTCACTTGAAACTTGGAACTAACCTTTGTCATCAACTCTAGTATCAGGAGCAACATTACCCATAACTCTGTTTTGTTTTTGGACAGAGTAAGCCCACTTTTTACATAGACTTTGTGGTTAACGTTTTTGTTCCAAAAATGTATAAACTATACAAGGCTTCACTTAAAAGTTTTGTATTTTAACACATTTATGCCCCTTCCACTATCCAAAATATCTACCAACTGAAATGCTTCGAATAGTCAAGCGCGCTGTCCTCTGACAGCTCTTGTTTATTTATAAAATGTTGAAATACTAAACATTTTAGTAATATTTACTGGTTTAGAACAGTTTAATGTAACAAGACATATACATAAACAGCCACAAACTTTTAACCTACAGTCACACCAACGTCCCGGACTGTGACGGACGATCCCGGACTGGATCCGGGGTCTGATCCGTGTTGGGTTTTTGGTTGACCGTATTGGGTCCTTGAAGGTCCTTAATGGTCCGGCGTGGTCCTGTTTGGGCCGGGCACTGCCCCGCAAGTTTAAGACATGCTTAAAACTACCGGGGTGATCAAACCGTGTTGGTCCGTGTAGCAGCCGTGTTGGTCCGTGTAGCGACCGTGTTTGTCTGTGTTGGTACCGTGCAGGTCCGTTATGTTACCGTGCTTGTCCGGGGTAAACCGGCACGTTATGCCCAACAAATTGTGAGCCCAGGATCACCCCGGACATAAAACGGTGCCATTCAAGGACACAGCACGTTTCATGCGGAGCTACTAGGTTTGATCACGGATGCTCACGGTCCATGACGGAACCAACACGGTTTCAACACGGATGAGCTCGGATTGTCCAGGAACATAACGGATAAAGACGGTGACAATACGGATAAACAAGGTGTTGATACCGTGTCGATCCGTAGTGTTACCGTGTTGTGTCCTGCATGGTCCTGGACAGCAGAGGTCCAGATAACGCGCGTACACGCGTAAAATACGCACCCAAATTAGGAAGATACGCAAAGAAAAATAAAATTTGAGTGTACAATTACGCAGAGAAATTAAAAGTTGCGTGTACATTTACGCACATTTTCCCCAATTTCGCGCATAAGGTCTACTTTTAGAGACTGAAAGACAGAAGAAGATTGAAGGTTTGACAAGTCTGCTCATCTGAATGTGCAGTTGATTTGTATTATCAAGTAAAACATGTTTAGAAGTGTTCTTGTCACATTATTGTATTCAAAAGGTGTTGCTACATAATTAAGGATTATTATAATAAACTTAAGTTTTTTACACATTGCAGTGATTTGTTGCCTGTAAATTTACTATCACTTGTCCTACATAGAATATATATTTACCCCCATAAGTTCTGGAGAGTGTACATTTCCTCCCAAATTTTTAGAAGAATGCGTACATTTACCCCCAGTGCAAAAGCTTATCTGGAGCACTGTGGACAGTCCGGGTGAATCGATCGTCGAGCGGACCTGCGACGCTATTTAATTCGTAATTTCATCCAGGATCACCCCGGATCAAGGCCCATCTTGATCCGAAATTATCCTGGGTAAACCTGGATGGTCCTTGAATGGTCCGGCTTTGGTGTGACTGTGGCTTTAGGAAATTCATAAATTTAAATTTAAAAACTTTTCGCAAAGGAGCTTCGTTAATACGAGCCCTGAGGAGGAGCATAATAATGTATTTTCAGATGTGATACAGAGGAAAAAAACATAACGGCTCACTGGGATAAGCATTTGGGCACAAGTCAAAAGTCCACACAAGACGATTCGGTACAAATTAAGTTGTCATTAATTTTAATATATGTAAATAAAATAATGATTTAACAGAATAACAGTTGAATCAAAGGTTGATGCATTATATATTAACTGAAGCACTATTTCATTATTTTATGTTCTTTCAAAAATAAACACTGAGTTAAAATGATATATTACTGGTTTTTTACAACTTTGTATACAAAAAAGTGATATATTTTGTGGAGTAACTAGATTACCTGTCATACTGTACGTAACGTGTAATGAGTCTGATACGAGTGACCGTAAGGCGAGTTATACAATTTAAAAATATAGACTGCTTGATAAACTTATTATATATTCAAGCAAGCAAGCAACCTTGATAAAAGATATTAGATCTTTATTATAGCTATAAATACAATGTATATGATTCTGGTGACAAGTTGTGCCTTTTAAAAAGCGTTCATATGAATACCAAACATACATGTTTTATTTAATGTTTAAACTGTAATTTGCATATTTGTTCAGTAAAATACAAGTGTTTTAGGCTTTTTGAGTTTTAGTTTAAAGGTTAGAAAAATAAGACAATTCACATAACGGACACAGGTCTAAATGATTATTTCATGAAATTAAAAGTTTGTAAGCATATTAAACGGAATAACTCTGTATGGAAATTATTTGGAGCTTATTAATAGACAGAATGACGTCCGATGTTATACTATTACTGTAAATACGGCGAAATATTCAAACGTTACATGTTATTATGGACAACATCCATTTGGACAAAAACATGAAACACACATGCAGATCAATAAATAGGCATGCAGTATGGATGATGATGAGTAAATAGGCATGCAGTATGGATGATGATGAATAAATAGGCATGCAGTATGGATGATGATGAGTAAATAGGCATGCAGTATGGATGATGATGAGTAAATAGGCATGCAGTATGGATGATGATGAGTAAATAGGCATGCAGTATGGATGATGATGAGTAAATAGGCATGCAGTATGGATGATGATGAGTAAATAGGCATGCAGTATGGATGATGATGAGTAAATAGGCATGCAGTGTGGATGATGATGAGTAAATAGGCATGCAGTATGGATGATGATGAGTAAATAGGCATGCAGTATGGATGATGATGAGTAAATAGGCATGCAGTATGGATGATGATGAGTAAATAGGCATGCAGTATGGATGATGATGAGTAAATAGGCATGCAGTATGGATGATGATGAGTAAATAGGCATGCAGTGTGGATGATGATGAGTACATAGGCATGCAGTATGGATGATGATGAGTAAATAGGCATGCAGTGTGGATGATGATGAGTACATAGGCATGCAGTATGGATGATGATGAGTAAATAGGCATGCCGTATGGATGATGATGAGTAAATAGGCATGCAGTATGGATGATGATGAGTAAATAGGCATGCAGTATGGATGATGATGAGTAAATAGGCATGCAGTATGGATGATGATGAGTAAATAGGCATGCAGTATGGATGATGATGAGTAAATAGGCATGCAGTATGGATGATGATGAGTAAATAGGCATGCAGTATGGATGATGATGAGTAAATAGGCATGCAGTATGGATGATGATGAGTAAATAGGCATGCAGTATGGATGATGATGAATAAATAGGCATGCAGTATGGATGATGATGAGTAAATAGGCATGCAGTATGGATGATGATGAGTAAATAGGCATGCAGTATGGATGATGATGAGTAAATAGGCATGCAGTATGGATGATGATGAATAAATAGGCATGCAGTATGGATGATGATGAGTAAATAGGCATGCAGTATGGATGATGATGAGTAAATAGGCATGCAGTATGGATGATGATGAATAAATAGGCATGCAGTATGGATGATTATGAGTAAGGTTCCTGAAATATCACATGCGGTCTTTAAATAAATTTATACACATAGAGTTATTGGAACACCGAGAACCGAGTTATGGTTCAATATTTCAATACGACGCCATGAATTATAAGAAGAACAATGTCGAGCTTGGGAAGTTGCGTAGATCTAACAGCTTGGGATATGCGTAGATATAACAGCTTGGGATATGCGTAGATCTAACAGCTTGGGATATGCGTAGATCTAACAGCTTGGGATATGCGTAGATCTAACAAAAAATTAAAATCATCCGTATTACATTACGCTTATCAATGTAACACCTTGAACCGTGCGTTTAATTCTATTTTGCCTAACATATTGTTTGTGTTTACAGCAAACACCAGGTAAACCGACTGCTTCTGACGTTGGTTTTGATACAATAACGCTGACGTGGACAGCACCGGAAATATTTACCCAGAGTGATCACTTCCAGATTGCATACAAAGAATGTTTAGACGGATCCAGATGGAAGATTTACAACGACGAATGTACAGATATAACACAAGTTCTGACAAACCTTAAATCAAAGACACAGTTCGTTTTTAAAATTAGAGCAGTTTATGGCGACGAGGAAGGGCCCTACTCTCAAGCAAGTGAAGTTATCACAACTAAATCCTCACCAGCAGCTCACATTGTAGATACATCGGAACAAATTGCTAACCAACTGTCGCCACCTTTTAGACACAGACTCCCAATGCAAGAAGTTGCAGAGGCTAGAAATGATAAAGCCAAATCAAAGAAATTTCAACTAGGTATACAATATTTTTTTATCAATATATGAGATTATACGAGTATATCTTTGCATGAAAACAGTGAGTGGGTAGTCATTCACATTTGTTCGTTGTGTATAAATTGTGCTGATTAGAAATTTTAAAGAGTTATTCTATGTCAGTTGAAATTAAAAACTATGTGATACCCACGGTACAGTAATTTCCTTTTCTACGTTTGAATGAATTTGGATAGAAAAATATATAGCTTGCATACCAACTTATTTGCCATTTGCCCAGACATGTATTAGCATGATGTTAAGGTATCAAGGAATTAATACTATTTTCCCTGAAAATTGTGATTTAGGTAGTATTAGAACACAACTCCACGTGTGTCTATCAAATACAATCTAACGAAAATGTTGATTAATAGAACGCTGATTTGTGAATTTCTTATTATACTTTTATATTTGCTACGAACTAGGGACCCAGTCAAACAGCAATATGTTTGAAAAGACACTGTTGCTGATTGGTGAAACTGGAACTGGTAAGAGTACATTGGTTGATGCCATACTCAACTATATTCTCGGAGTAAATTGGGACGATTCATTCCGATTTACTGTGGGAACTCTCGACAATGAGAAAACGGACGGCAACCAGGTATTTAATGTTTTAGTAAGCACCATCATCATCGTCATCATCATCATCATACAGAGACTCCAATCTTTATAATCTGGTGATTATGATTATTGTATGCAGATCATGCGGTAATTCGCATTATTATCACATTATAAGAAACATTTATTCGTATTACATGTAACTCAGAAAATAAATTAGTTTCACCGTCCTCTATCTGAAAAGGCATTGAGCTTCTTGAGTAGAATATTCGAAATTCGGTATTTAACTTAGTCCAGAGACACTATATGGCCAATAGGTAACTATAATGTCAGTAATACTAATGTGCAAATAATATTTACAGTAATTACAGTTTTAGTAGTATATCGTTTGTTTAGCAACACGAGTGTTAGTTTGCACCTTTATAGAAATAACTGTTCCATTATATGTTGCTGTGATTCCGTTCTATATTGCTTTTTATAACGCAGTAAACAATTGAGAGAATCTTTTTAAGGCCGGTCTGCTTTGAACTATTCTTGTATTTACAAACCAATTTAGTAAAACTATTTTGTAGGCAATCTCACAAACCGAATGGATTACTTGTTACACTATTCATCCACAAGATGGCAGCAGACTTCCTTACTCCATAAATATAATCGACACACCTGGGTTTGGCGATACACGTGGATTGGAACGGGACCAAGAAATTGTTGAACAAATACACCAGTTATTTTGTGCGAAGCAGCCACAAGGGATACTTACTATTGATCTTGTTTGCTGTACTTTGAAAGCCCCCGATGCTAGACTAACGATCATGCAGAACTATGTATTTAATTCAGTAATGTCACTGTTTGGTAACGATATTGAGGAAAACATCTGCTCATTGATAACATTTGCGGACAGTCGGTCTCCACCTGTACTATCAGCTTTGCAACAGTCTGGTTTGCCGTTTGGAAAACACTTTACATTTAACAATACCGCTTTATTTGCTGAAAATAAAAACGACATCCGAGGCGGCCCCTCCCCAAAATCATTTTGGGATATGGGTGTTAGTAGTTTCACAGACTGCTTTCAACATTTAAATGGAATGCCTGCCAAAAGTTTACAACTAACAAAAGACGTACTGGATGAACGTGCCAGGTTAGATCGCACGTTACGGAAATTGCAACCCAAATTAGAAATTGGTCTTGTGAAAATAAGTCAGCTGAAATATCAAATTAAAGTATTTGAAGATAATAAATCAAGGATTGATGCCAATAAAGATTTTACATATACAGTCAGCGTCAATAAACATGTAAAGACGGACCTGCCAAAAGGTGTACATGTAACAAATTGCACACACTGTCATGTAACCTGCCATTATGCGTGCTCATATGCCAATGACGAAGACAAAATTCATTGTTCAGCAATGGATTCTAATGGGTATTGTACGGAATGTGAGGACAAGTGCTTTTGGAATAAACATTCAAATACACCTTACAGATTCGAGTACATTGTTGAGAAAGAGCAAAAGACATATTCGGAAATAAAAGCAAAATATGAACACGCTTGTGGAAAACTGCTCGATCAAGAACAACTGCTTGCGACCATGGGACTGGAACTAAATGAAATAGCTGAAAACATTGAGCAAATGATGGTTGTCGTACGAAATTGTAACGCACGTCTTGGAGATATTGCACTTCGCCCAAATCCTCTCACGATGACCCAACATATAGATATGATGATACAAAACGAAAACCAATTAAAAAAAGATGGGTGGACCGAGCGGATCGAAGCGCTTCAGAATTTAAGAAAGCGAGCGCAAGTTCAGATTGACGCTGAACGTTTTAATCAGCAAGCTACAGACCTGGGTATAACCGGTGATGTAACAGACCCGGCAGCCGTTCTGCAACGTTTCCATGACCTTCTAGGCATTTAATTGGTGTGTAACGTTATGGGATTTTTAATATACATTCAGTCAATATATTTAAACATATATTTTAATCATCACTTTCTGAACAAATATACGATTTTGGAAAAGCGCAGGTGGTTAAATAGCCATTATTCCGCTTTTTAATATGGAATCAATGAGCTAGAACTCAGTGAAGTATTTCAAACCAGAAATATAATTTGTAAAAGTACATGCTGAATTTGTTAAAGAATGAAATGTTCAAGACGCAAAGGTCAATATCGACACTATGTCAGCGTGCCATGTGTAAATATATGTTAGTATTGTTATGCATATGTTCTCTTCTATGTATATTTTTTCTTGACGTGTATGCATGCAATACATTTGGAAAATGGATTATCTCATTGTATACTATTGTCTCTATAAATTTAACTTTTTGTGTACGTATATATTGTTACAGCAGAGCTGCTTCTCGTAATAATGATATGTATGCAAACAATAAACACAATGTTCATCAAATGTTTTGATATGATATGAATGTGTCTAGATTTGCTTTGTATTAGCACTGTGCACAGATGTTTCATTTAATTACTCGTGGATATAATTATTTTAACGCTGAATGTCTTTACAATTTAGTTTTTAGAAAGACGTTCTGTAAAAAAAAAAAAAAAAAAAAACAACACGATACCATATCATTTTAAATGCATTTTTATAAAACCAATGTTCTTAGATGCTTCTCTTTTTACTTGTTAATATTCCAATAATATAGATAGATTGTAATACCAAATATTTTCATTGATTGACTTTAAAATTGTATATACGCTTGGCCATTCAGTTAGTAATGGCGTAGGGTTGCTGCTTTTTTAAGAATTGAATAGTATTTTTCAGCATTTCGTCGGTGTATGAACTGTCGGGAAATTTACGCCTAAATGGAATGAACGCCGACGGAAATGAAGAAAAATATTATTCAACTCTTATAATTACAACCAAAAGTGGATTTTAACTGTCTAAGAGCCGCAACTGGCGTGTAGCCTCCGGCGTAGAAATCCACGTTTTGGTTTCGGTTTTATTTTCGTCAAACGGCATTTCTAATATCTCGCCAGACATTAAAATTTCTGTGGATCATTTTGGAGTTGACTTTCTGATAAAAACTGTTTAAATTTCCCAATATGCGTGAACAGCTTCATCGTCTGCAACACCGGCAACCGAAATATCAGTCATTTTGTTTACGAACGATAGTGTATACAATGTAAACGTTCGCGCAAAACAATGACGTCATTTCGCAAATAGAGAATGAAAATGTAGTACGGTCATTAATAATTTGCATACGCAGCCGGTTCATCGGGGTATGAATGACATGTCACGTGGGCAGATTATCCAACCAGAATGCAGTGTTTACGTGAAAGTGCAAGAAGTTGTAATTATAACAGGAATGAATTTTGACAAGCTGTCTTGATGTAAAACTTGCGCTTGCGTGAAATTTAAGAGTTGAAGTTACTAGTAAATGCGTTTGCCCTCTCTGAATATTAAAAGTTGCGCGGAGTTCTTGATTTGATGATCTATTGTTAAGAATAATAGGTATGTTGCAGTGCTTAAAAGGGTATGCATATTAGCATTTTGGCAGAGTTAATAATATTGAAGTGGGGTCTGATCACACTATTTGTAAATATCGTGTTTTTGTACCGTTGCCGATATATTTGTGCATATCCATTTATAACGGCCTCCGGTAAAACTTCGCAACGAAATTTCGCAAACTTTAGTACCCTTTTTCTTTCTGATATTACTATTTTACATAAAGTATGAGTTAATGTGTTTATTTATGATCAATAATTGATGTTTTTCATAAGAAAAATATTGATTTCATTATGAAATGTATGTGCAAAATTGGCTTTTCCATGTTGTTTTTTTCAATATTCCCATGGGATTTTTTGTTTTCACATTTATGTTAATTCATAAACCGTGCTTTTATGTTATTTTAAAAGCAGAAATTTCAATGTAACGAAAATACAATCTTTTTGTTTAGAAATAATACTATATTTGGTTATTATTTTTAAATTAGGAGAAAAATTCCCATGGGACTTTTTTTTCTTATTTTGCCAGATTGTCTCTTTCCTTTCTAATATATACCGCGTTTAATCATATTATGAGTAGAAAACTTGTTTTAAGCGTGTATTGATTTCTTTGAAAACAATTAAAAAAACACACACATCGGATTTTCGAAATTAGGAAAAGTGTCCCCCTGTCCAAACGTGCGAACAATTCCCACTTTTAAAATGTGCGTTTTCGTTCTCATTTTAAATCGTATAAAACACGGACTTTAAGTATTAACAATGCATTTAACCAAGAAATTTAAGAGAAGACCAGAGAAGATATAAATATTTATTACAACATTTGCTGCTGACCAATTTAATAGTGTATACGGTTTGGGCAAATATTAATGGAGAATAGTAGTTCTGACATATTGTGGGTGAAAGTATGTATTTATGTATTTATTTATTTATTTATTTATATAGAATGTATATTTACATAACAGTTTACATAGTATTGTTATTATTATTATTATTATTTTAATTGTATTTATTTGTATTATGTTTGAAAACAATGTTGATCTCAGTGCGGGTTTAGAGGGGTCGCAAGCCGCATACACCCCCTCCCTTGTGAATGCAATATATATTGGGGTGTATTTCTAATCTCATTATTACTCTGTTTCAAATGGTATATTATTTCATTTCGCTAAATTGTTCCTTGTTATCAATACCACACCGTTCTGATGCATTACCCGTCATTATCAACGAACTACGGGCAAATGTCGTTTGTTTATAACCGTAAAATAACCGTGAGGATAAACACTTCTACAGCAATTTATTGAAACTAAACTAAGTATAACCATGGGTCACATGTAATGCTTAGGTTATAATATGTATAAACACACCGCTGTTGCTAACAAATACTTATCTGCATGTATGTCCCACCAAATCATCGAAGAACGCCCATTAATTATATGTGTGTTGTATAAAAGCCAAGATCCCTGCCTTTCTTTAGATAATGGTCACGCGACTGAACATTCACTGTATTGCAAAAAGTAATGTTGGTCATTGCTGTTTTCTGTACTCTCTAACCCGAATTCTTGTTTTGTACCGCGTGTATGTCACTTATGAAAATATGATGACATTATATCAATAGGCTATATTGAAACAAGTTTGGTGTCTTATTCAAACCATTTAAACCATTTAAACGAACATTATGTTTTATACTAATACGTATTTATATACACAGTTCCGTCAATTATTGATCAAATTTAAACACTTTAACGCTTACTATATTAAAAATAATATTTGAAAGAAAATGGGTACTTGAATTTCGGTTTTGCAAATTTTTTAGGGTTGCCGTTTTATGAGTGTATGTACACACTGAATGTTACTTTTTAGCTTACTTGACAACAGAGTACTCATAGTGAGCTTTTGTGACCGCCTTTTGTCCATCGTGCGTCGTCTGTCAGCATTTTTATTCGAACAGCATATCTCCCTAAACCGCTTGGCAGATTTTCATCAAACTTCACAGGAATAATCCGTGGGCAACCCTCTTTCCGAAATGTTCACACCGCTACGATCCGCTGCATATGTAGATCAAAATAGACTTAAAGAGTGAAAACATTGAATAGGGGTCCTCTCAGGCGTCACATGGTTTTTATAGACTCAAATACAATAATGACTTTAAAAATCTTCTCCTCTGAAACCGCTAGGCACATATCTCAGGTGGGCGCTTTAGGGTCAAGTGACCCTCTTGTTTCCTTAATTATCACATTTGTAAGCTTGTCTTTACAAGTTTATAGTGCACATTTTATGGTGATATTATAATTCAACGACGTAAATATAGATGTAAGGTCTTTATCATATTCATGTAATTTTACTTTTTGTATGAAAAATACATAGTTGAATTTGTTTTGGGTATGGTGCGCATGTTTTATTTTGAACCAGTTGAGCCCCTTACGCTGCTCTGTCATTTAGACAACAGACAGTCTAGCAGATTTTCATGTCAGTTTCGTTGAAAACTTGCACTATGTATATATGTATATATGTACCAACCAAAAAGAAGTTGATTCTAGTAGACATGATGTAACGTTGTTTAATATGTATTTGTAATAATTTTTGCGATATGTTTGTTATCCTTGACATATTAAGTGTAAGATGTGCACATGCATGTAGTTCTCACTACATGCCATTTAATTGATTCGTTGGAAACAACACGTTAAAAGTCGTGGCTAATTGTGTGCACATCGTTTTATAGCAGGCGAAAACAAACAAGATTGTAATGCATGTCTAGTCTTGTTGTTTTTTATTTTGTAAACATGTAATGATCATTGACATGTTTTGCCACCCCCTGAAATATACCACCAGCACTTGTATATGTTTTCTAAGAAACTTTTCCAGATTTGGAACTCATAATTCTGCTCCTTCCCAAGAGTAATAAATAACCTTTGTACAAGCCACTGTTAAAGTTATTTCGTCCAGTTATTTGATCTCGACATGACATGAGTAAATAATTACAATGGTAGTCTAAAACAGACCATGCTAAATCAATGAACAGAATTCTAGCAATGCATAGGGGGTCTTTAAAGCCCATTATGCTATCAATACAAAACTGGCGAAAACTGGAAAGGTTTATTTACACTCATTACTTCGTTTTATTAAGTATTTGCTATAACGACGATGTGTTTAGCTAAGTGAAACTATGTACATATTGATTAGCGTGTGTTTACAATATTATATGTTTGTTATGTCATTAGCATGTAATACCGTCGCAAACATTTGATAATCTACCACTTAGTAAAATATTAGAACAACAACTTTTGTGGGACATCTCAATCGTTAGACACAATTTTTAGTGGTGCATCAAAAATGTTCACGCATTCACACAAGTAAGCTAAACCGGCACAGCCTATTCAAGTTTGTAAATAACGTTACACAAGATTTCTGATTTACAGGTAGAGTTAATTCCACTTTATATACCTAAACATAAATTAAAGTGTGTATGTCTCGTAAAGCAAAAAAGGTGTTAATTATTTTAATATTGTTTTTATTTATTCTAATTGTTACGTCTCCGAATATATGGGCCACTGTGTGTCTTGAAGCAATTAAATCAATGGTTACAATTGTAAAATGTAATATTTTATATAATATATTTGTTTTTAGTTGTTGTTTTTGTTCAATGCAATAATATGCTTTTGTGGTATTTTCTGTTTTTGAAATATTAAGAAAACAAACACATTGAAAACGTATTGGTAGTGAAACTAATTAACACAATGTAACTGACCCTTTTCTTTGATCCGTGAGTGTTATGTTTAGCTTTTCATAAGCATGTTGAGTCCTTATGTTCAAAATGCTTGTTTGCATTAGTAACGACAAAGTTTCCCAATCCCCCACTGCATTGAATTATGTATATACCCGTGCCTGTTGCCGAAAGAACCCCCCCCCCCCCCCCACACACACACACACACAATTTAACAACACAAAAACACAACAACAATAAACAAGAAAAACAACAACAATGTAACACACACTTTCAATCTTATAAAAAGAGAGTTTATATTCATGTTACCCGAGACCTTTTGGTTTTTAAAATATCTTAATGACTATGTACGTTATTTGGCTAATTTCTGATTGCGTCGTATAAATGTTTTTTACCAGTATGGTTTAAAATTGCGTTACATGTCTTTTTATTGTTGTATTTTATTGCGCTGTATGAGCTAATTACGATATGGAATACTAGGTTAAGTGTGATAAGCGATTACTTAAATATTGATTATTTTTTGGTAGAAATAATTCGACAAATTAAATCACCAAATATATTCCTTTAACGTATATATACATGTATATATATATATATATATTGGTTATAAGAAGAATGTTCATACACGTTAAGATAATATTTTCACTCTAGTGTTGTTTTTTTCTATCTCACTTGCAAGTAATGTGATACCTAAATGAAGATATCAGCGAATAAACGAAGTTTAAACTACAGTATTTTATCTCCTAATGTATAATCAGCAAAATGGCTAACGTATACACAGTACGAATTTCATATATTTTACATGTAGTCGAATTAATTATAAAGAATGCATTAATACATGTTCATGTGAATGAATGAAGCAAAATTGTTCTAATTCTAATTTGATATAAACGATAGTACCAGACTAAAACTTTGCATATCATCATACAGTACTTAAATTGTGTGATTCGCTATCAATAAACATGTATTGTTTCATTTGCTTAAGTAAAAACAAACAGATTCTGTACTATTCTGTCCACATATAGCTTCCATACCCAATGCCTTTAAATAGCACAGGATGCCTTTAAATAGCACAGGATTACCTTTTAGAGCTTTTTAATCAGTTTATGTTAAAACATTGTCAACTAACGCAACCATGAATGTTCAATTCAATGGATCAAATTGCATGTGTGGAAAACAAATATTTCTTCTATTAAAATTATATTATCAGATGTTTCCCCAAATGATCTTGTTAGTGTGAGTACACAATATTGAACACATGACTTGCTTAATAAAATCTCTTTTCTTTGTTCGTGAATTTGTTGTTAATTGTTGATGCAATTATTTATTTCATATTGCAATGTGTGTACTTAATATGCAATAAATGAAAAAGTTGATGCATATCCGCGCTCACCAGCCATTCAAAGTAGGGCCAGTTGCCAGTATATACAATACAATACAGCATGCCAGACAATAAACTGGAAACGCACACCAATTGTCTAATCATGTCGATGCAAAATAGAACGCGTGGACAATGGCGAGGTTAAACAGTTCTCTCAAATGTTAGTCGCCATAAGACAGTCCGGACATAAAACAATCAAATCGGGATGTAATCACATTGACATTGCAGTTTCGGTAACCTTGTAGTATTTATATACACGTATACGTCATGTCTCAGATACGTGTAAAACGTTTTGTATAAAATTTAACGGCTTGAAATTCAATGAACATACAGTAATATTAACATAATGCGTCATGTCCCTCATTTTCGTGCATCGTATTATACACGCATGTTTATTGTCGCAGATTTACGTGAAACGCTTAAAATACGTTCGGCTAATGTCCCAAATTTGCGTTAGCGCTTTTTCTATCCATGTAAAATGTCCCAGATTTGCGAAATACACTATTAATTCATGTTTGGTGTCTCAGATTTGCGTGAACTGTTTTATACACACATGCGTGGTGTCTCAGATATGCATGAAATGTTTTGTACATGCATGCGTGGTGTCTCAGATATGCGTGAATTGTTTTGTACACGCATGCGTGGTGTCTCAGACATGCGTGAATTTTTTTATACACTCATGCTTGGTGTCTCAGATATGCGTGAACTGTTTTATACACCCTTGCGTGGTGTCTCAGATATGCGTGAACTGTTTTATACACATACACACATGCATGGTGTCTCAGATATGCGTGGACTGTTTTATATACTGATGCTTGGTTTCTCAGATATGCGCGAAATGTTTAATGCACCCATGCTTGGTGTCTAAGATATGCGTGATCTGTTTGATACACTCATGCTTGGTGTCTCAGATGTGCGTGAACTGATTTATACATATGTGCTCGGTGTCTCAGATATGCGTGAACTGTTTTATACACTCATGCATGGTGTCTCAGATATGCGTGAACTGTTTTATACACTAATGCTTGGTGTCTCAGATATGCGTGAACTGTTTTATACACTCATGCATGGTGTCTCAGATATGCGTGAACTGTTTTATACACTAATGCTTGATGTCTCAGATATGCGTGAACTGTTTTATACACACATGCTTGGTGTCTCAGATATGCGTTAACTGTTTTATACACACATGCGTGGTGTCTCAGATATGCGTGAACTGTTTTAAACACACATGCGTGGTGTCTCCGATATGCGTGGACTGTTTTATACACTCATGCTTGGTGTATCAGGTATGCGTGCACTGTTTTATACACACGTGCTTGCTGTCTCAGATATGCGTGAACTGTTTTATACACACATATGTGATGTCACTGATTTGCGTGGAACGTTATAAACGCATTCTTGATGTCACAGATATGCGTGAACTGTTTCATACACGCATGAGTGATGTCACTGATTTGATTGAAACATTTTATCTGCGCATTCTTTATGTCACATATTTACGTGAAACGTTTCGTACACACATGCTTCATTTTACTGACTTGCGTGAAACATTTTATATTCGCATGCGTTATGACACAGACTTGCTTGAACCATTTAGACACGCATTAGTAATATTACATATTTGCTTCAAATGTTTTATACACGTATGCGTTATATAACAGATTTGCGCGAAACTTTTTATAAAGGCATGCGTTATGTCACAGATTTGCCTGAAACGTTTTATAAAGGCATGCTCGGTGTAATAGATTGGCGTGCAACGTTTTATACAGGCATGCGTAATGTTACCGATTTGCGTGAAACGTTGTATACACGCATGCGTTTGTCAAATATTTTTGTAAGACGTTTTATACACGTGTGCCTGATGTCACAGATTTTCGCGAGAAGCTTTATATACGTAAGCCCGATTTCACTGACTTTCGTGAGACGCTTTAGGTCACAATATACTAAAAGATTTCCTTAACAAATTCAATGTAAAAGCAATAAATTCAACAAAAAATAAACTCAACATTTTGCGCGTAGAGACCCTCATAACCATACCTTTTCTTAAAGAGCATTCCGAGCCGAATTGATTTAGACAATAAAAAAGATAGGTCATGTGATATGTAAGAAAGAACTCGACGCGAATCAAAGTTCACTGTTTTACGGCCATCTTTTTACCGGATACTCTCCAGTTGAAGGTATACTGCCAACTGTCAAAGTCTCGTCATGTAGTCTCCAACCTTCAAGCGAAACAGTGAATTTTTAGTACACAACAATGTTTTTCCTACCACACGTACAAAGAAATATTCAAAAATAAAGTCATGGCAAGTGACTATACAGAAAATTGTGTCTTCAAATAAATGGTGTTGATTTATTTAGAGAGTATAGCATTGCACACCTGAAATATTTAGTATACTGTAACCTATAAGAGAAATTTGTTCTCATTAAAATTAGTTTTTCTTGCATATAATTATCTTCCCATGCATATTGCACCAATATATTAAGTTTGGCTTGTATATCTGTCCATTTGGCCATTTTATTTCATATTTTCAAACACAGGTGATTTTGGTCGGAAGCCGGTGATTTCAAGCGTCTTGAAGCTTAAATGTCCCTCTAACAATTAAAGCTGATATTTGCAATATTTGTGACAAAATACCCAAACAAACCAAACAAACATGTATGGGGGGCTTATGTGGGGTGAGGAGAGAATGACTTTGTTAGATATGTTTACTCTAAGCCATTTTGATAATGTATTTTTTGTGTATTTTTTAAAAAAAATCACCCCAAAAATGTAAATTTTATAGAAAAAAAAGTCCAATTTCATCCAAGACAATTAACAAATTAGTCAAAATGGGAGATCAAAGATACTTTGAAGTGTAGAAATCAATCAGCTTCCAGTAATTGCTTGTTTCAAACCAATAAAGTGTAAAATCTTTAAAGCACCTTGTTTGTCGCAGCCTCTTTAATTACAGGCCACCAATTATATATTCTAGTATATAATGTCATGAGTGCCTTTAAACTGCAGCAGGTGGTCAATTTGCATTGCCTGCTCACATTTAGAGGTTTAAGGGAATACAAAATTGCATATTTTGGGCACAAAATAAGTACTTTGACTTTTTTTAAGGTGGCAATCTGGTCAAAATGGGGTTCATAACCAAGCAAAAGAAAAAGTTGCTCAATGTTGGTTTTAAACGAGGTGGGACTAGTCCGGTGAAGGGGAAAAAACATAATTATGAAAGAAGGTCAAATTCCAACACAACCTATGTAAGGTTAGAAAGGTCATCCTTTGAAGCACGGGTAGCTTACAATGACAAGGTTCTTACTTTTCGGGATGTAGACGGCTCTCAAACCCCAGCTAAGCCCTTGCGTCCGAGAGCGAACAAGATTCGCTATGTAGACCTGTTACGGGTTCCTGCTCCATCAAAAGTCCATCCCGACTTACTTACGAACAAGGTCTATGTCCCCGCCCTACTCCAGTCTATGGTGTCCTCTGAAAATAGAAAGCATAGGTTAAGAAGTGATAAATGTAGGGGCGACTTGGTAATTGACGGCAGTGCTTCCATAAAGTGGGGCTTAGGCTGGGAGGAAAGGTTAAAATGTACAAGATGCAGATATGTAGGCAAGCATTATAAGCTTTACAATGAGGTTCCATCAAGTACCAGGGCCAGAAAGGCAGCTCAGATCAATGTAGGCTTCCAAATAGGTGTTGCAAGTACTTCTATTGGGAACACAGGTTCCCGCAGAATTCTCAACACAACCAATATCATTGCTCCCTCTCCACTTGCTATGCAAAAACAAGCAAATAAGGTCAATACTGCCCTTAAATCCCTAAATGAGAGAAGCATGTACCAGATTAGAGAAAACTTAGTTGCTGAAAATGCCAAAATTGGTCAAAAAGATCCCTCTAAGGTAAATGTTGAAGGGGACACTTGCTACAACAATCCAATTTTTAACTCTGACGCGACACCCTTTCAAGCCGGAACTATTGCCATAAGCACTATGTGTGAAAACAATACCAGAAACAAGCAAATTGTAGTGGTACAAGTAGCAAATAAACTATGCAGGACTGCATCAATGCTTAGGAATAAGGGTAAACCTGTTCAGTGCCCCAATCATAGGGGGCATTGTTCTGCAAATGTTTCAGAGAGGGAACCAATAGGTGATGAAGGCAAATGGAATAGGTTGTTAGGTGACCAGATCTCTAAGGACATCAAAATAGCAAATTTCACTTGTGATGGGGACAGTAGGGCATTCCAAGGTGTTCGTAACTCTCACGGTCACAATGTGGGTCATCTTAAGGATCTGAGGCACCTAGGCAACTCGCTGAAGCGCGAGCTCAACAAAGCGCCTTTCTCAAAGGGCATGCTCAAGGGTCATTCCAAGTCTAATATCAGGAGTCGGTTCGCTCTCTCGGTCAAAGCTAGGTGTATGGCTGAGCTTAAAGCTGCCCACAATAAACACCAGGGTGACATCAAGGTTCTAAAGAAGGTCATGGTTGATGTAATCGCAACCATTGTTCTATGCTTCAGTGGTTACTGCGGTACTCATTGTGCAAAGTACAGTTATGTCTGTGCTGGTACAAATAGGCAAGCTAAGAATTTCATGCCAGACAATGTCAAGGTTAAAATGGTTGACAGTGACCAACAAGTCCTTAAAAAATGCATTGAAATGGTTTTAGGTCCAGCTGCTCTTGACGCTACCAAACTTTTAACCACAACCCAAAAAAGTGAAGCAGTAAACAGGTCGTACCAAGCTGTCAATCCTAAAACTGTGACTTTCTCACGCAACTGTGTAGGTCGAATTCACGGGCAGGTTCACAAATTAAACAATGGCTATGCTGACTCTGTAATTGCAAAAACCACTGAACTAAATGCTAACCTTACCCAGGGGTCAAAGATTATTAAGCAGATAGCATATGAGGACCGCAACGACCTTAACCGAAAGCAAACATCCGCTACCAACAAAGCACGAGCTTTACGTGCCAGGACGCGGAATTATCGATACAAACTGCATGAGGAATTACACTACGGCAAGGGCATGAGTGACCCCAAACCTGATTATGACAGTCTTCCACACCTTAAGCATCATAAATATGCTTAGTTGATTGTGTACCTGATAATAAATTGTTATTATTACCTGTTTTGGCATAAGAGACCTCTAACAAGTGGCCCTCGCGTCAGCATCAGGCGTTCCTCTACCTGAAAAAGGCAAAAATACCCAATAGAAATAGATATAAAATGAAAAAAAACATGCATTTATGTATTTTAAGTGTATTTCTATGAATAAAAGGAAGTGATAAAGCTTGTTGTATTCATGTTTTTACCAAATATGCAGGCTGGCTCAGTTCCATGCCCGCTGCACTGTCCGAACTGTAAACATGTCCGCCGTTCCATGTTGGTGGAATGGGGCTCTATGTTTACATGTTCAGGCTTAACACACAAGCTATTGTTGCATAAGTGGCTCACAGAGTCCCTGGCGTTCAATTCTGACTTCATGTAGCACATTAACGCTACACGGTGAACCAAGTATGTCTCTGATTTTATGTCCGAAGGCAATTTAGCCCTCATTCGGCCATAATAGGGTAAGGAACTATTTGAAATACAACCATTCCAGATCAAACAATCTGAATTGATGCATTTAATGCACATATTTTCTACTCTTTTGCTCAGAAATGACCAAAAATCTGCTTTCTCATCCATATTTTGCACTTGCAGACGATATTTTATTTTAACCCAAAGTCAGTTTAGGTCACAATATACTAAAAGATTTCCTTAACAAATTCAATGTAAAAGCAATAAATTCAACAAAAAATAAACTCAACATTTTGCGCGTAGAGACCCTCATAACCATACCTTTTCTTAAAGAGCATTCCGAGCCGAATTGATTTAGACAATAAAAAAGATAGGTCATGTGATATGTAAGAAAGAACTCGACGCGAATCAAAGTTCACTGTTTTACGGCCATCTTTTTACCGGATACTCTCCAGTTGAAGGTATACTGCCAACTGTCAAAGTCTCGTCATGTAGTCTCCAACCTTCAAGCGAAACAGTGAATTTTTAGTACACAACAATGTTTTTCCTACCACACGTACAAAGAAATATTCAAAAATAAAGTCATGGCAAGTGACTATACAGAAAATTGTGTCTTCAAATAAATGGTGTTGATTTATTTAGAGAGTATAGCATTGCACACCTGAAATATTTAGTATACTGTAACCTTTATACAAGTATGCCCGATGTCACAGATTTTCGTGAGAAGCTATATACACGTATGCCGTGTCACAGGTTTTCGTGAGGCGCTTTTTACACGTATGCCCGATGTCACAGATTTTCGTGAGCAGCTTTATACACGTATGCCCGATATCACAGATTTTCGTGAGACGCTTTATACACGTATGCCCGATGTCACAGATACTCGTGAGACGCTTTAAACACGTATGCCCGATGACACAGATTTTCGTGAGACGCTTTAAACACGTATGCCCGATGTCACAGATTTTCGTAAGACTCTTTATACACGCACGTCTTTTGTCCCAGAATAGACTACAACATCCGTTTCAAACGTTTCAAAAATATTCACGAAAAATGTGTATACCTTAATAGTATTATATAATATGCAGGCATTCGTGGTGTCCCAGATAGGCGTAAGAATCCTCTGACAAGAAAATGAGCATTTGCTTGGAAATTCATGAAACAAGAAAGGTTTATTACTAGGAGTATTTACTGCCATGCTTAAATTATTTGGTTTCCCCTCCATTTTTATGACACGAGTTTTAAAAAAAACCCATCAAATTCCCATCTGGTTCCTCTTCTTCGTCGTTTCGGAAAGGGAGAAAACTTCACGAGATTGAAATTAATCAACTATATGGGTTAGCTAAAAAAAAGCGCCTCCCCAACAGGCAACAAAGAATTGTCGTCATAAAATGCTTAATAAGGAATCCGATGATAATAACCGGCAACAAAGCTCTTTACAGTAAGTTATATCTTGCAATGCTGTCGCTAACCATTGCCCTTGTTTGCATAACTTAAACGCAAGTGATATGCAGTCGATTTTATTTTATTGATAATGAAGTGATAATAAATTTCTAACAAAAGGGCGAATCTTCATCTTTAAACGTGCCTGTTTGATTTACCACTGTTTACCCGTATCGATTCATCCAAATTTATAACGATTCGCACTTCCATTTTAACAGACTATGCAAAGTGCAAGTTGCTGGCATAACTGCACAGTTCAGACATAACTTTTCATCTTTACCATCATCATTATCATCATCAGCATCATCATCATAATCATCATCATCATCACCATCATCATCATCACGAACAACAACAATGCAAAAGCCAATGACCTCATTATGAATGCCCAGTCACAGTTTTACATGTAGCTGTAACCTTAAATAAGTATAATATAATTTCTGCTGTTCACAGTCGATGTTTGACTTTCAAATCGGTTCATGCTCGCGTGAAGAATAACGGAATACATGGTTAGAGCGAATACACTTGTTTAAAGGAAAACGCACTGTTGTAATACTTCGAAATCAGTCACATTCACTTGATGAAGACATTTAATTTTACAAGTATGTATTTACCATTTTCGAAACTATATGTCGATTTTACCGTCGCGTGTGATCTGCAAAGGGAAACACTTGTGCTAGCGTACTGTCTCTTTAGGTCACAATATACTAAAAGATTTCCTTAACAAATTCAATGTAAAAGCAATAAATTCAACAAAAAATAAACTCAACATTTTGCGCGTAGAGACCCTCATAACCATACCTTTTCTTAAAGAGCATTCCGAGCCGAATTGATTTAGACAATAAAAAAGATAGGTCATGTGATATGTAAGAAAGAACTCGACGCGAATCAAAGTTCACTGTTTTACGGCCATCTTTTTACCGGCTACTCTCCAGTTGAAGGTATACTGCCAACTGTCAAAGTCTCGTCATGTAGTCTCCAACCTTCAAGCGAAACAGTGAATTTTTAGTACACAACAATGTTTTTCCTACCACACGTACAAAGAAATATTCAAAAATAAAGTCATGGCAAGTGACTATACAGAAAATTGTGTCTTCAAATAAATGGTGTTGATTTATTTAGAGAGTATAGCATTGCACACCTGAAATATTTAGTATACTGTAACCTTTACACGTAGAGGTAGTTGTCTGTGACTTGCTCAGTACTTATAGAATGACTGAATTAATGTAGGTGGAAAGGCGAAATACATTATCACTAGTTCTAGCATTTCACTCAAAATTTGAAAAATGCTCTAGCATGATCACATCAAAAATATCGCCGGGAACCGAACTGAAACATAACAACAAGAGGGTCAAAGTGGCCCTTTGGCGCTCACCTGAGTTACATGAGTCATAATGATTTGTAAACCTTTTAAAGCATGTACAGAGGTCACGTAAAAGATGACAACTGACGTCAGTGATGGACCACATACATCCATGTTTTAAGCGTATCAAAATAATTTGATGGAATTTGGCACATTATAGTCTCCCATGAAACATTTTATTTTTGAAATTATTTTTGTTTAAAGCTGACATGAAGATTTTTTTTTAAGTGTTCAATAAAGCCATATAAGGAAAAAGGCCCCGACCCCTAGGGGCATGTTTTCTAAAATAATTTGAAATATTGTAATAGAGTGTCACCCTAGGAATATTTGTTGTGACATTATTTCAAAATCCAAGCAGTGGTTACTGACAAAAAGATTTTTAACGTTTTCAATAAAGCCATACAAGGAAAAAGCCCCTGCCCCCTGGGGAACATGTTTTGTAACGTATCTAACTAATTTGAAGTATGTTGGAAGGTCACCCAAGGAACATTTATTTGATTTTTTTTGAAATCCAACCAGTGGAAACTAACAAGAAGATTTTTAAATTGTCAATATGGCCATAGAGAAAAAAGGCCCCGCCCTGGTGGCCATGTTTTAAACGTATCAAAATAATTCATTATTCAGTTAGTAGTTACTTACAAGAATTTTGTTTACGTTTTCAATAAAGCCATACAAGGAAAAAGGCCCTGCCCTCTGGGAGCCATGTTTTGTAACGTTTCAATATTATTTGCTATACTTTGGTAACCGGTAACCCAAGGAACATTTCTGTGAAATTATTTCCAAGTACAACTAGTGGTTACTGAAAAGATGATTTATTTAAGTTTTTAATATAGCCACAATTATAAAGAAAAAGCCTCATCCCCTCCCACACCCCCGGGCGCCTTTTTTTAACGTATCAAAATAATGCAAAGTATTTTGGTAGAGGGTTACCCAAGGAACATTTCTGTGAAATTATTTTGAAATCCAAGCAGTGGTTTCTGACAAACAGATTTTTTAAATGTTACAATATAGCCATAGAAGGGAAAAGGCCCCGCCCTGGTTGCCATGTTTTTAAAGACCTAGTTTAATCCTTCTATATTTGACCCCCCCCCCCCCCCATCTGGGGTATTTTACCCCTGTGTATTGGCACCCTGCTGTGGTCACAGTGTGTATACACTGTTTCGACCCTTATCAGCTGATATCAATACACGACTTAAGAGGAAATAGTGCACTTAGCCATTGTTCAGTCAGCTGAGAGAGAAGATTACAGAATGATAAGACATTTTATTGTGGACCAATACACAGAGTGCAATACCCCATGGACAGGCCAGACATTTATTAAACTAGGCCTTTAAACGTATCAGAATAATTTGAAGTATTTATGTAGAGGGTTACCCAATGAACATTTTTGTGAATTTATTTCGAAATCCAACCAGTGGTTTCTGACAAGGACGATTTTTGAAGTTTTCGATATAGCTATATCAGAAAAACGCCCGCCCCTGGCTGCCATGTTTTTAAACGTATCAAAATAATTTGAAGTATTTTGGTAGAGGGTCCACCAAGAATCATTTGTGTGAAATTATTTCGAAATCCAACCTGTGATTACTGACAAGAATAGTTAAGCACTTTTAATAAAGCCATATAAGGAAAAAGGCCCCGCCCTCTGGGGGCCATGTATTTTAACGTATCGAAATAATGTTGAAGTATTATGGAAGGGGGTTACCTAAGTCACATGTGAGTGAATTTGATTTAAAAACTTATGCTTTCTGACAAAAAGATTTTCAAAGTGTTGAATAAAGCCGTAGAAGGAAAAAGGCCCCGCCCCCTGGCTGCCATATTTTTTTATGTGTCAAAATAATTTGAAGTATTTTGATAGAGGGCCACCCATCGAACATTTATGTGAAATTATTGCTAAATCCAACCAGTGGTTACCGACAAGAAGAGTTTCAAAGTTTTCAATATAGACATAATAATGAAAAGACCCCGACCTCTGGGGGCAATGCTTTTTTTTTTTTATTATTTGAAGTATTTTGGTAGAACACCATCCAATTAACATATGTAAGAAATTATTACGAAATCCAATAAGGTTTCTGACAAGAAGATTTTTTTAAGTTTTCAATTTAGTCAAACAATGAAAAAAGGCATCGCTCCCCTGGCGGCCATGTTTTTGACGAATCAAAATAATTTGAATTTTTTGGCAGAGGACTACCCAATTAACATTTGTATCAAGTTTGGTTAATGTCCACCAAGCGGTTGCAGAGGAGAAGATGTTTTAGGTAAATTGTTGACGATGATGACGGACGACAACGAGGACGGACGCCGGGCGGTGACTGACCAGAATAGCTCACCCTTGGCACTTTGTGCTCAAGTGAGCTCAAATGAACAGAAATGTAGGGTCAGGTACTTTTATAAAACGCAAGCATGGATCATGTCTCTTTTGAGTATGTGTGTGACCTTTTTGTCTGTGTCAGCATAGTTCTGTATGAATAACTGTCAAACATATCGTTCAATGAGAAATTATTTTACAATTCTTTTTATTTCAGTGAAACGAAAGTTTCGTTCCGTTTAGATTTTTGTCTGTTACGTTTAACTTACTATTATAAGAAAGGGCATAGGAAATTAATGTTCACAAATGGGAACCTTATTATGCTCACCAGAATTGTTTCCGCGCTCGCTTCCTCTCTTCAAAGAAGTAGTGGACAAAGGCTAGCTGAACAGCTGTCAACTTTTCTGGTGTAGCTGTTTTTGAAACATAGAAAAAACTAAGCTATGTTTGAGCTGCTCATCCTCAATATCTTCCAATAAACGAGGCGGGGACACGTTAGCAGCTATTGGGACTAATAACTCACCCATTTTCTTCTTTGCAGGCGTGGACCTCCGAGGAACACGATTGGCATTGACCATTACATCGGTCCCACTGTATTAGCTCTCGTCGGCGGCAGTAAATTAGCTCCCTCCGCCTGCGGACCTATCCTTCAGTTTCCCTGTCTATTCTTTTGTATGACACAAGCTATCGAACAGCACGTCTATGTTGGACAACTGGAGCTTCTCTTTCACTAATTCTAAACGTTTAGCCAAGGTATCCACTTTTGACTTGTGGTCCTTTAAGAAGTCTGTAGTGAACCTAAAGAGGGCCATAAACTTCGCGATGACTCCTCACACTCTGAGGCGGTAATATACTGAAGATTAACAAAAATAAACAATATTCCTGACTTGGTGTGTTTATTTCATAAATTTTTTAATACACCTGTTTACCAAACCGAAAGTATGACGAACACAAAATGTACCTACAAACAAACGAATTTCAATATCGCTGAAACATTACTATGTCCAGGGATAAATTAAGGATTAAATAATCGTTTATTCTCTCATCTGGTCCCCTTTGACTCCGCAACTGTATAGTTCGCCAATGACACTTGACCTGGCTGAAAGATTTTATGTGTTGTGATGATTTCAAGCTGAAAATCAAGTTAAACAACAGTCAAGTCATTCTGAGCATGAAACAGTTTCGAAGTCTGATTTCCAGCTACAGTCAGCATTGTCAGGCAAAAGTTTTTGTTCACTGTAAAATGTTCCAGATATGATGCATTTTGGAGTCATTTCTTTTTACGAAGATGATTCCGAGAATAAATAATTTTTACGGTATTTTCAAATGAAGTAAATTTGTTACATCCTGATCTAAACGGATACTTTTTTTTAAATATTATCAGGTTCAGGAATAAATTAATCCCTTTACATCATTTATTTTGTGTTTTTAAGTAGAGACATCAAAATATCATAATTTTATGTTTTAATAGCTTGAAAGTATTCGGAATATTGACCACGGTTCATTTAAATAAAAGTTTGTAGCCGTAATGTCATGCAACACGGGAACGTCCGCTGTGAATTCAAGCAAGTAAAGTAATTGTGGTTATGGAAGATAAAATGTTCTTCGCCATGTACTTTTGTGATACAATAATAAACAACTTTTCATAATAAACTGTGGACGGACTTGGACAAGGACCATGAAACCTTCAACTGGCCCGAATTCTTTGAGCTTGTCCGAAAATGATATTTGTTGTGGTTTTATTGTGGTTTAAACACACACGGGAGTTTATTTCTTTGATATAAAACAGTGGAATATATTACAGTGTCAGTGATATACTAGATTTAGAACATATTTGGACCAACTTGAACATAACCCGTATTTTCGGGAAATTATGACGACTTTTAATTATTGACAGTGTCAAATTATGTGCATGTACTCTGCCAGGGCCTTGTCTAAAGATGCGCGCGTGCATTCATTTCGAACACATATCTTTAGTTTAAGCCTATTTATTTTAGTTCGATTGTGTCGAAAGCCAAAGGCTTATTGAGGCATTTTTGAATCATTTTCCTGGGAAGAATCAGTTCTTGGTGTCTTAAGAGAAAAATCTCCCGATCTCTATGCGGACTTCATATCTATAACACCACTTCGACCTAAACACCTAAAACATATATTTTCGAAAAGCTGTATTACATATTCTAAATAAAATCTGGTGTCATTTTTGCCATAGAAACCATTTAAATTACAGTTTTTCCACTCCAGAAATACATTGTATCATTTATTTCATGGCCTAACAATGCCCGCACTGTTGCCCGTCCCCCTCTAGCACATGTGCGTTCGGCAGATTCAACCTCAGATACGCCTTTAACGGCTTTTATTTTTAAATGCTCTGAGATTCCAGCAAGAGGGTGGATAATTGTACATTTTTTTATTCGAACTAGCAAAAGTTTAAAATCAACATGAAAATCTAATAGCAAATGCACAAACATCGAACTGTATGAAAATCTATGGGCAAATTTGGAACTTTACTTAAAATTAGCAGGTCTGATATTTATAAAAAGTTGCAATAGCAAATAAAAAACAATCTGAAAATTCAGAAATTTTACAATTTGAATTTCATACAAAGAAATGCATTGTTTGACGAGTTTGTCACAAAAGTTGAAATATTATTATATGAGGGTATCACAATTTAGTATCTGTCCTGCACATGTTCCGTAGCATAGCGTTTCAAACTCTAATTCCTATTTCGACTTATTTTCATCTTAAGAATTACCTAAGTATCTTCATAAATATGGGCCCAAGCGTGTTTTTTTTAAACATATTTTAAACAAGAAACAATCGGAAGCCAAAAATAGCTTTCCTTTATTACGCCCGACTTTCCCGATTTCCTCGACCTGTGTTGTTACGGGGAAGCAGACAATTTTCACTGACTGTACATGTACACTATGCACGAGTATATCGTGGAATTGCAGAACAGTCTCGGAATGAACGCTTAACTTAATATTTTTTGCAACAACAGCCACTATAATTATTATTATAATAATTATAATTATAATTGTATCTATCATTGCTTTAAATACAGGACATCAACATTATAAACTCAAATTGAATTATCATTCTTCAAGATGTTTTGCAAACTCCTCAAGAAGCACAATTACTAGTTATGTTGCATCGTTGTTGGTTGTGATGCGATATGTCACTTGTTTGTGTCGCGTCTTTGTGTCTCGTGGTTGTGTCGCGTCGTTGTGTCACTTGGTTGTGTCGCGTCGTTGTGTCACTTGGTTGTGTCGCGTCGTTGTGTCATTTGGTTGTGTCACTTCGCTGTGTCTCTTGATCTTGTGTCGCGTCGTTGTGTCTCTTGATTTTGTGTCGCGTCCATGTGTCTCTTGATTTAGTTGTGTCGTTGTGTCGCTTGATTGTGTTGCGTTGTTGCGTCTCTTGATTGTGTTTCGTCGTTGTGTCTCTTTATTGTGATATGTCGTTGTGTTGCTTGATTGCGATGCGTCGTTGTGTCATTCGGTTGTGTCGCGTCGTTGTGACTCTTGATTATGTTGTGTCGCTTGGTTTAGTTGCGTCGTTTCGACGCTAGTTTGTGTTGTGTCGTAGTTCTCTTGATTGTGTTGCGTCGTTGTGTCCCTTGATTGCGTTGCGTCGTTGTGTCGCTTGATTGTGTTTCGTCTCTGCGTCGCTTGATTGTGTTGCGCCGTAGTTCTCTTGATTGTTTTGCGTCGTTGTGTTCATTGATTGTGTTACGCCGTAGTTCTCTTGATTGTTTTGCGTCGTTGTGTTCATTGATTGTGTTGCGTCGTTGTGTCGCTTGTGTAGCGTCGTTGTGTCTCTGGATTTAGTTGCGTCGTAGTGTCCCTCGATTGTGTTGCATCGCTGTGTGCGTTGACTGTGTTTCGTCTTTTTGCTGCTTGGTTATGTTATACAAAATAGAAATTGCAAAATATTTGCAGTAGTTTACGAAACATCTATACTGGTATACCTTGTATAACGTCCGGAAAGCAACTTGTCAATTTGTCAGGAACCGAAAGTACTTAAACCGGAGGCAAGTGATTCCTATGCAACGTACTTACTTCTCCCAAGTCCTCCTCGGTTTATAATGAACTAAGCCTCTGAGTGTAAAGTCAACCTCAACTGTCGGTGGCATGTTAAATGTAAGACTTATTTTTTTACTCGCATACTGAATATACTCAACAGTGAGTGTTTTCGATATAAACATCGCGACAGGAATTGGAGGATTATTTCCTTATCCCACTGTAACTACTGTAAAGTACTCGTGACTTTTGGTCACGCATCTTGTCTATGACAGTGCCTTTGGCATCAAGATGGAGGCGAGGTACAAGTGTGTGTTAGTAAAAAGCATTATTTCATGTTCCACCATTGTTAGTGCTGCTATCCTTGGAACATTATAAAAGTCTCCATCAGCAACTGACAGCGACTCGTAGTTGGCTTAAGTTCGTAGTATGTCCGTGTTTCTTTCGTTGTATTCTCGAGTCGCTGCTTTTTGCATTTTTTGGGGGTGATTTATTTTTTAAGTTACGTGAATTCTCACCTTTACTGCATTATTTCCCGGGTTTGGGCTCCTTTTAATATACCAATTAGAACGAGTAGTGCTGTCGAACTTGAACGCTTTTCCCATAGAAAATCTTACTTGTTTGTTTTGTTTTTGCTATCTGTCTTCCTCCTGATTACTTTTTGATTTCGTTGTTATCGGCCAATAAACAACGCTTTGGAGTTCTGATGTTTATTAATTATAACAGACCGAACATTTCTAGGAAAGAACTGTTTATTGGCCGATAAACAACTACTTGCGAAAAATATTTCGATTCTAACATGATCTGACAAATATTTTTGCAATTTTTATGAGAACTTCATTTTACTATGCTGCGCTTAGAATAGGGCTACTTTTTCCGTTTTTTATTGGGTAGTTTTTGGGAGCAGGGGTTAAGACTGGATACTTTGTGTATTTAATATTGTTCTTATAAAAATCAGCGAGTTTTATGTTAGAATAGTTGTTAACTATTCTAATAAATGTGGTATGCTTAAAGGTACATCTACTAAATTTTATTGTTTTTCAGTACCTGTATGTAATATATTAACCAAAAATAAAGTATTTTTGTAGGTGTATATTGCGTTGTCTTTTTAATGGGACCAGTGTCCCATTCCATCAATTAAAATTAATAAATACAAATGGTATACGGTAACTGAATATTAAGCCAAATTATGCTTTAAGTGATTTTCGTAAACTATTTGAGCGTTTCTTATTCGCTATTATTATCAGTCATATAGTTCTGCATGCCAAGCTGAGTTTGTATTATATCAAGGAAACCGAATAATAAATGCACTTGGCCATTATCGTTACAGTTCCTTATTCGGGCTCCATATTGTTGGCCGGATAAGTACTGATGATTTATTTTTAGCAATATTAACCTTAAATTGACATTAAATAGCAGCAAACATTTATTCTCAATTTGTTCGGATCATTGGTATTACCGGTATATCTGGAACATTAGGGGATTTTATGCAATTGTTTGTGAAATTTCTTAAATCAAATATATCAGTAAACTGCAAATGTACAATATGATAAAAGTATACATGAAATATAATAAAAAGAAGTGTTAAAAGTGATAGCACGTTTCTTTAATTATTTTGTTTGCGGTTAAACATGTATATTCTAAACTAGTATACGACATAAGCATTTACTGTCTAATATGCACGGGAGACAACTCGATATTGGGGAATTCCTGGAAGTAGTAGCTCCCCTTAGGTTGACTCGATCTTATCAATGTGAGTCTTTTAAAACTTTTATTTCATGTAGAACTCATTTAGATGGACTGTGAACAACTCATTTAGATGGACTGTGAACAACATTATTTAAGTATAAATTACACAGAAAGGTCCGGAACTGGTTCATGTTTAGGACATTTTAGAAATCTTAATATGCTGCCGCGATATTGCAGGAGGAAGTGAGGTAAAATTAATGTGATTTTTAAAGACATAAAGTACATCGTCATTTACTTATGCAAACCACTAAGAAACTATTATGTACCCTTGTTCACTGTCGGTATAATTTCTCGTGCATGAACATTAATGCTGGGATGGTTTTGAATAAGAAAAACGACAATCAATTACAACCCCTGCACGCATAGGGTCTGGTTGTGTTACGTAGCTGTTTCGCGTGATTGTGTTACGTAGTCGTGTCACGTGATTGTGTTACGTAGTTGTGGCCGTTTGACTGTGTAACGTAGTTGAGTCGCGTGATAGTGTTACGTGTTCATGTCACGTGATTGTGTTACGAATATGTGTGACGTGATTGTGTGACTTAGTCGTGTCAAGTGATAGTGTGACGTAGTTGTGTCGCGTGATTGTATAACGTAGTTGTTTCGCGTGATTGTGTTACGTAGTTGTGTTCGTTTGACTGTGTAACGAAGTTGTGTCCTGCGATAGTGTTACGTAGTAGTGTGGCGTGATAGTGTAACGTAATTGTGTGGCGTGATAGTGTTACGTAGTTGTGTGGCGCGAAAGTGTTACGTAGTTGTGTGGCGTGATTGTGTAACGTAGTTGTTTGGCGTGATTGTGTTACGTAATTGTGTCGCTTGTTTGTGTTAAATAGTTGTATCACTTTATTGTGTAACGTAGTTGTGTCACGTGATAGTGTTACGTAGTTGTGTCACGTGATTCTGTTGCGTAGTTGTATCACGTGAAAGTGTTACGTAGTTGTGTTGCGTTATTAATGCAAAGCTTGTAAATGATGAGTTAGTTAAAGAATCATATTTAATAAGCGACCATTGCCATTCAACAGTGCCGATGACGTCATAAATTAACGCATTGATTATAGAAAAATATGTATATTTAAAGTTCGAATGCGTATATTTTCATGCAATGTTATGTTAAATTGATACAATCTGTGGAATTGATTGTATTGTATTTAATTACTACCGCCAAGGAGGCTACGTTTTTGTTACCGTGCCTACTGCTTATAAGGAAAAGTTTCTGTTACGTCCGCCTAGGAGGTTTGGTGTTTTGTTACCTGCTCCAAGAAGGCTACGTTTCTGTTACCTACGTCAAGAAGGCTACGTTTTGTTACCTACGTCAAGGAGGCTACGTTTTGTTACCTACGCCAAGAAGGCTACGTTTCTGTTACCTACGTCAAGAAGGCTACGTTTTGTTACCTCGTCAAGGAGGCTATGACTCTGTTACCTACACCAAGAAGGCTACGTTTCTGTTACCTACGTCAAGATGGCTACGTTTCTGTTACCTACGCCAAGAAGGCTACGTTTTGTTACCTACGTGAAGAAGGCTACGTTTCGTTACCTACGCCAAGGAGGCTATGTTTCTGTTAGCTACACCAAGATGGCTATGTTTCCGTTACCTACGCCAAGGAAGCTACGTTTTGTTACCTATGACAATGTGGCTATGTTTCTGTTACCTACGCCAAGGTGGCTATTTTTCTGTTACCTACGCCAAGGAAGCTACGTTTTGTTACCTACGCCAAGGTGGATATGTTTCTGTTACCTACGCCAAGGTGGCTATGTTTCTGTTACCTACGCCAAGGTGGCTACGTTTCTGTTACCTACGTCAAAAAGGCTATGTTTCTGTCACCTACGCCAAGGAGGCTACGTTTCTATAATCTTCGCCTAGAAGGCTATGTTTTTGTTACCTACGCCAAGGAGGCTACGTTTCTGTTACCTACGCCTACAAGGTTGTTACCTATCCCAATGTGGCTATGTTTGTGTTACCTACGCCAAGATGGCTACGTTTCTGTTACCTACGTCAAGAAGGCAATGTTTCTGTTACCTACGTCAAGGAGGCTATGTTTCTGTTACCTACGCCAATGTGGCTATTTTTCTGTTACCTACGCCAAGAAGGCTACGTTTCTGTTACCTGCGCCAAGGAGGCTACGTTTCTGTTACCAACGCCTAGAAGGCTATGTTTCTGTTACCTACGCCAAGGTGGCTACGTTTCTGTTACCTACGCCTAGAAGGCTATGTTTCTGTTACCTACGTCAAGAAGGCTACGTTTCTGTTACCTACGCCTAGATGGCTACGTTTCTGTTACCTATGCCAAGGAGGCTATGCTTCTGTTACTTACGCCAAGAAGGCTACGTTTCTGTTACCCACTCCAAGGAGGCGATTTTTCTGTTACGGCAAGGAAGGTTACCTATAATCGACAAATTCTGTTTACGACAGAGTAGTCTAACTGCGCTCTCCGACAAACTAGTAATTTCTTTGTCAGAGTAAACTTTTATTATAGAATTTCAGAAGTTTAAGAGTGTTTCTTAATTTTCAAACATATACAATTGTAGCATGTAACTATTAATTTGCAGAGCACATAACCTCAGGGCTATAAAAAAAAATGCTTGTTTTCCCTACCACTTCCGACCGAAAATAAATGGTCGCGACTTAAAATAGTGTTGACCACTTTCATGCGAATTGAACATTGTGAAACTGGACCCGAAAATCTGATGTATTGTATGTGAATTGTAAAACAAACCTTTGAAAACTATACAGCAGTATGCTATTCACAGAAATTATCAGTGCTTAAAACAAAGAGAGGCTTCGAATCGTGCGTGACCTCACAACTAGGCTTTCAACAATATTATAATGTTATGCATCTGTATTTCATTCAGATTTTGCTTATACTTTGTATACTGTTTTCATAATAATTGCTTTATTTATGATACTTTTCTGAATGATTACTCAATGTAAGATCTTTATTCGTGTACGTCACAATCATTCTGTACACTCTTTATTCGTGATGATCCCATAGGAAACGATATGAATTCCCGATGATCACGTAATGTACGATATTTTTAACTATCACCACTGTACGAAACATTGTTTGTGACGATCACATTATGTATGATATTTGTTTACGATGATCACTAAGTGAACGGTCTTGATTCGTGATGAAAATAATATGTAAGATCTGTATTACACGTGATCACTTACAGAACATTCATTATTTGTACGGCCTTTATTCCAATGTTTTTTTCTTGATCACTTAGTATAACATAATCAACCCATTCCCCTATTGTACAATCTTTATCCAATATGATCACGTGATTTCAAAATTGTAAGACATTTCAATAAAATGTCCTGATATTGCAACTATGTGTGCTGCCATGGCTTGTAATACGCTAAACTAAATCATTGACAATTCAGACCTATAACACTCTAGATCTGTACTAAAAGTGGTTGTATTGGTGGTGTTTTTGTTGTGTTACGTCGTTGTGATGCCTGGTTGTGTTACGTTGTTGTGTCGCCTGGTTGTGTTAGGTTGTTGTGTCGCCTGGTTGTGTTACGTTGTTGTGTCGCCTGGTTGTGTTACGTCGTTGTGACGCCTGGTTGTGGGTTGTGTTACGTCGTTGTGACGCCTGGTTGTGTTATGTCGTTGTGACGCCTGGTTGTGTTACGTCGTTGTGTCGCCTGGTTGTGTTACGTTATTGTGTCGCGTGGTTGTGTTACGTCGTTGTGTCGCCTGGTTGTGTTACGTTGTTGTGTTGCTTGGTTGTGTTTCGTTCGATGTGTCGCCTGGTTGTGTTACGTCGTTGTTTATCCTGGTTGTGTTACGTCATTGTGTCGCCTGGTTGTGTTACGTCGTTGTGTCGCCTGGTTGTGTTACGTTGTTGTGTCGCCTGGTTGAGTTACGTCGTTGTGTCGCCTGGTTGTGTTACGTCGTTGTGCCGCCTGGTTGTGTTACGTCGTTGTGTCGCCTGGTTGTGTCACGTCGTTGTGTATCCTGGCTGTGTCACTTCATTGTGTATCCTAATTGTATTATGTTGTTGTAATGCTTGGTTGTTTCACAACGTTGTGTCGCCTGGTTGTGTTACGTCGTTGTGTCGCCTGATTGTGTTACATTGTTGTGTCGCCTGGTTGTGTTACGTCCTTGTGTCGCCTAGTTGTGTTTGGTCGCTGTGTCGCCTGGTTGAGTTACGTCGTTGTGTCGCCTGGTTGTATTAGGTCGTTGTGTCATATAGTTTTGTTACATCAGTGTGTTGCCTGGCTGCGTAAGTGGCACTTGGTTCTTTAACATGTTTACGTTGCCTGATTGTATTATTTATTGATCATAAACTAACAAAAACATATTTGTTTTAACTACTTGGAGGTGACCTTAGTGCAAAAAAGCAACCATCTTGTTTGATACATAATACAAATAATTACAAATAATGTGCATCTTACACGCAGACATATTTCTCTTATGATTCTCTTGTTACTAATACACATTTTTAATTATTATCTTAATTATGACGCGTTTCGATATTAATAATATATTTATTTATTTTTAAAATAGAAATGGTTTTTCAAATAATATTGCATACTGTCGGTAATACTTTTCAATTTCCGAAATTGAGTGTTAATTTCAAAAGCATAATAGTTCATATGTAATTACAGAAAAAGCATTTTAAATGTTCGCAATGTTTTAGGAATTTTGGAAATAACAATCATTTTGAGTCGTTTTCGAAACAGCCAATTGCAAAAGCATAGCAATTCATAATATTATAAAAGAATATTTCATAACTGGAAAAAGAAAAAACAAGCTATAACAAAGGTATAGTTTACGTTAAAGGGACTTTGTTAACGAAAAATTGGTTTCCTATTGCACTATAAATGATATCAGATGATAGTAATGCGCTATGCTAAGACATGTACATTAAATAAATGATAAATAATATAATACATAATGAGATATTTGATCAAAACAAACCAGCAAAAGTGATTGAAAAAAAAATCCTAAGCGGGAATCGAACTCGCTTACTACTCTATATTCAGAATTGTTTCATCATTAGAAAAAAAAAAGTTAAACTTATACAATAATTTTCGATTTATCGTTGTTTATCGGCCAATAAACAATGTTTTGTTGTTGTAATGCGTAGGAATTCAATCATGAGGGCGCAGCCGGAGTTGTTTAATAGCGACGCATCAAAACGACAAAATTAGTTCGATTCTAACACGATTTGACATATTCATTGTATTTTTGCTATTTTTTCCCCTAATTGGAACTACTTTTAACATAACTCCGCTCAAAATCGGAACCTCCTTCTGCGTTGTTTATTAGTTAGTTTAACGACGATAATTTTGTTCTTTGTCTTTAGAAAAAAATAGCGAGTATCATTTTAGAATATTTTATAACCTGGTGACGAAGCAGATTTATACAATCGAAACATAATCATATATTATGAAAATTGATGATTTAAGAAATAGTTTTTGATTTAGCGTTGTTAATTAGCTTATAAACGCTTTGGAATTATGATCAAAAGGAATCTAGCAACGCTCTCGAGGTTCAATAACCACCCATCAAAGCGAAAACCTGTACGATATTAAAATGCGACAATTATTTCCATTTTGGCATGATGTGACAAATGAACTCTGCAACTATGTACATTCTACGGTGTTCCGAGCATGTTCACGTTCGCACGCGCGTCACCGCTGTCCGTCACAGTTACGTCATTCAGTATCTTAATCAAATTCATTGTTACATAAGATTCCTTTATAATAAGTGATAATAAGTGAATGAATAACGTCAGTTTTTAGACTATTTGTTAACGTTGTTTATTTAAAATTCTAAAAATGTAGTTTAAAAACATGGCACGCGGCTAGTTTTCCATAGATACAGAAGGCAAATAGCTGTGGGCTTTTCTGCAACAAATTATGGGCGGTGGGTTATGTTTTGAAAAAAGTTCCGGAATTTCGAAGAAATTGTTCCTGTAAAACCACATTTGTACTACATAATATTATATTTAAGTTCACAAAAACGTAACTGTTAACAATTTATACATGGTAAGCTGGTTTCTCAGGAATGGCTCGAGGGATTTAATTCAACCTTGAAAAACTTATTTCCTGTATTAAAATGAACTCATAGGCCAATTTTGATAACTCTAGTTTGAAATTTGTCAAAATTATGGGCCTTTTTTCAATTAAAAATTGTACATTTAAGCTATATGGACAGGTTAAAGTTTTGTGAGTATGCTTTTAATTTGTACTTGTTAAAATAATATTTTCACTGTATTTATCAATAAGTATGACGCCATTTGCTCAATGTTTATCAATGAAGCTGACGTCATTTTGAATTATTATTTATTGACGTCACAGAAACGCACAAATGGGCGGTGTATAGATAAATATAGTTCTCATTCATAACCTTTACAAATACAGACGATTGTTATATCAGATCGTGTTAGAATCGAAATAATTGACGGGTAAGCGTTCGATATTGCGGTAATAACCAACGGTGTTACGTTCCGATGCCTGTTATCATATCACTCGGCTATCGCCCTCATGGTTTAATTCCTACGCAACAACAAGAACAACAACAGTAAGGTAGCAGTAGTGTAATGGATATGGTGTCCGCCTTGCGATCGGGAGGTCGTGAGCTCGATCCCTACTCGGGGAGCGTTCCGATGATCTCTCTCATCTCTCTCCCAAGTACTGGTTCTACCCAGGAAACCGACTCGAGAGCGTCTCAGTAAGTCTCAGACTTTCGACACAATCAAGCTAAAATATAAAGGTTTAAACTTAACCTAACACCGACTATAAAAAATAGTGTTTAGGCCTAATATATCAAACATGATAGTATAACAGTATTGCAATCAAGTTAATTGCAAGTTGTTTTTTTATATTCCCGGCACATGTTTTCCAATCTTTTTCTTTACTTTGCTTTTCAGGAAACGTATTCCAGAAACATCTTAAGTTTAACTTAAAATATTTTTTATTACAGAATTAACAGCAGTTAGTAATAAATAAATAATTAATAAACACTTAGCACGTAGCCCACTAAATTTGAAATAAAAAGTTTATGAAATATATGTTTTCAACGTTAAAGATAAGATTTTAGTTAGAACGTTTCTGGAATACGGCACCTGATAATCACAATGAAAGATATTATCATTCATACTCATTGATATATTTACATCTGGATAAATTCTGATTGGTCAGTTTCGTCTGCCAAACATGCAACATGTAAAACACGTGCATGCAGATTGTGACATCATTGTAATCAGGGGCGTAGCTAGACCGAACTGGACCATACCGTACTCACAGTAAAAAGTTTAATGTACGCGTCTTTCATTTAGTAAGTATTCTAACCCATATACGCATTTATTTAATAATGTAAATCTAAATAATATATCAAACATATTTATTCCGATAGATGATACAATGTTATTGTCATTGTATTTCAATGTTTGTTCATGTTATTCGCCCTTCGTAAAGCTTGGTAAGCATAAGTTGCGAAATTAACTTTGTATAGTTACGCCCCTGGTAATCCGATTTGTTTTTACTATTTCGGTATAACACATTTACTGTAGGCGTTTTCCACGTGGATTTCAATGAGCGATCATTGTCACAATTGATTGGCGTAAAATTTGCATCGCGTTTTTTGATTGGGTTCCTTATGTTAAAACATCGATTGTGATTTGGCGATGTTTACTGTACATTGAAAAAAGGCGCGAACGCGCAATTTGTTCGTTGTTCCCGGACAAGATGGAAGTCATACAATCTGACACAGTGGACGACTTCAACTCATAACTCCAAACATGTGACTATAATGGCTAATCATGTAAATGTAAGTCTAATAGTTTTATTCAGTTAAATTTAACAATTAAGATTTTAAAATATTTTTACACTGTTATTTTGTGCGTTAATTTAGTTAGGTAGTTCTATTTATATAGCCTTTCAATATAGCGAGATGTTATCGTGTGTATTTTTGTAAAATTTGCACTTGCAACTCTTGTTTGAATTTACGAAATCTTGAGACATATACTACACGTATTGACACAACTGTGTACAGTTAAACTTCTTTTCGAACATAATGCTGTTTTATGTTGCCATGTTTTGGTAGCATAGACACAGTTTGTTGTCAATACATACACATTTCTTGTTCGAACCCCCACATTTTATATGTCACATGATCCAAAGACGCTTATTAGTGTCTGTCTCATATAGACGCTTTCTTCCGGTTCCAGTCTTTAGGCCGCCAAGTCTTCAGACGCATTCCGCGCTTCGACAGTGTTACTGTTTCCAAGCGATTGCGGGAACGATGCCAATTGCTATTGGATACCAGAAACAGATAAGTCATAATTAAATCACGTATTCACGTAATTTACAAGTATAATTCAGCAAATACGCAAAAAGGCAAGTACTTTTTTCAGTGAATACAAAATGAATATTAAATCTTTTAACTAGAAAGTGTGAGTCTTCTTAAGCGCCTAATATGTTATTACATTTAATACACCCTTTCGATATTGTTGACATAAATGGCAGCTTTAACTCAAAATTCGGGTTTCGGGCGTACAAGAATTAGGCTTTATAGATTTTATATATGGGTGACATTTGTATGAGTTATTAACATTAAAACTGATTTTATCTTGACGGAAAAGAGGAGTGTTTGTTTCATTGAATTATCAAGCCAAGGCCCTGTCAAATCAGGCGACAAGATGGAAAGGGCGCCCCCACATTGCCGTCTGGCTTGTCAGGGTTATGACCTCGGAGTTCAAACAAATAAATACTAGTCTCTTCTGATGATAATAATGCGGGCAGACCTAGGGAAATTTGACAATTTATATATATATATATTGGGGGGGGGGGTCTATTTCCCCACCCTAGAGCCAAGTATATTTGTCTAAATCCCTCTATCAAATGGCCCGGGGGCGTATATGACCGGGATCTAAAATCCGACCAAAGTCTATTACTCTGGGACCCAGAATCAATTTGCGTGTCAATTTACCGTAGTTTATGCATCTGAAATAATTCATGATTTATTAATTTGTCTATTGAATTTCTGCTTTGTATTTCTGATGTGGTGACCGAAGTGATCGCTATGCTGCTGAAGTGCCGTCTCTTCGACCTCTACTCTAACGATGCTTAGGACAACAAAAAGCAGTGCGGACCAGCGCTGGATGCAGTCAACAATGATGGCGGCGTTAGCACGAGCTAAGTTTTATTTTTATTTTTTTGATGACTGAGAATTTTCAGACTTAGCAGACGATAGCCTATGCTCGGTGCCGAAAGGCTGTCGGCATGCAGAGTTCGATGTGTAAGACGACCGGAAATGGATGCAGTCGACAATGGATGACGGCGATGAACTTAGCTAAGTGTTATGTTTCTGTTATAAATGTAATCCCCATAAGATATATTACTTCAAAGAATATGCTTCTTAGTTGATTTTGTAAGATACCCAGAATCCATTTGCGTTTTCGACAAAAACAAACGTGTGTACATAAGCTGCTGAAAATGATAGTTTCAAGTAATTCGGTGTCACATGAATCAATATTCCCAGGCGGCGCGTCTTTTTTTAATGAAATATTCATTGAATTCAAATTCCGTTATGCACAATGTCTTTTAAAGCAGAAGATATAAAATAACTGTTTGTTGTAGGCCTACTTTCAAACGATGCAGACGACAATTCAAGCTGGATGCAGACGACAATCCGAGCTGGATGCAGACGACAACGACGCATGCTCAGGGAATTAAGAGAGGACAACAATATGACAATACAAACCAACTGATTCGATGACTTTGGGCGGTAAATTGTGTGTTTATTTCGCGTGATATTCAAATATAGGCATGGAGTTGCGGAAGAACAACATTATGCTTCCATCGATTCAATGTTTTTAAACTTTTTTAACTAATGGTGCGATTATTTAAATTGTAATTCATTTAAAGTAAGCAAGTTATTGAATGGCAGAAACGGTCGATATATTTGAAGTTAAACTATTGTTTTTGTAATTCTTGACGAAAACAAACGAATTATTTGATATACGACCTGCTTGCAGACATAGCAGACGTCAATGCCGAGCTGGGTGCAGACAACGAACTTGCTTCTGTGACGACCATTACGCCTGCGCAGGAAATCTATGGAGGACATCACGATAACGAAAACCAATTGATTCGACGAGCGTGGACGGTAACGTGTTGTTATTTTTATTTTAAACTGTTCTTATTGTGTTTCGCGTGATAATATATATAACTGTGTGGAAGATAATTATCATGTCTCTATATTCAGAACGTTTAATTTCACTAGTTTGTGTTTTTGTTTTTGGTAATACATTTAAAGATACTGAGCGGTGGTAACGGTCAGTACACAGAACCTTGAAGTATAGTGTTGTAACTTTCATTGTTTACACTCTAGGTTGCCTATGATAATGTTTAAATTAATTATATGTAAGAAGCCTTTGTAGCACCCTTGAGACTGACAACAATCCCACCCCATTGCCGAAGAAAACCACACCCTTTTACGGAGGGCAACCACACCCCGTTGCCGAGGACAACCACACTCCGTTCCCGACGACAACCACATCCTGTTGCCGACGACAACCACACCCCGTTACCGATGACAACCGCAACCCGTTACCAGCAGCAAAAACACCCCGCTGCCGAGGACAACAAAATCCCGTTGCCAACAACAACATCACCCCGTTACCAAGGACAACCACACCCCATTGCCAACAACAACTCCCCGCTACTAACAACACCCCGTAGCCGAGGACAACAACATCCCGTTACCAGCAACAACACCCCATTGTCAAAAACAGCACCCTGTTGCGGAGGACAGCCTTACCCCGTTGCTGAAAACAACAGCACCCCGTTGCAAACAACAACACGCCGTTGCCAACAACAACACCCCGTGGCCAACAACAACACAGCCCGTTGCCAACAACAACACCATTTTGTCAGCAACAATATCCCGTTGCCAACAACAACGACACACTGTTGTCAATAACAAAAACGCCCCGTTGCCGACGACGAACAACTTCGATTTAGACGACCTGTGTACGATGCAGTGGACTGTCGTAACTCCAAGCAGACGGCATACAATGACGCATGCGGATGCGACCAGCTAAGTACACTAAGACAACAGTAATACAACAGAACGTAAGAACAAATACCGTAAATTTTGATCATAATCTTTTTATTGTACAATATATTTTCCTGCTATTCGTACGGTATTACAATATTACTTTGTTTTGGCGAAAAAACAACACTCGTACATTGTCTTCTGGTAGTTTCATTCAAATAATCCAGATTAAATCGTCATTTATTCTTTAAGGTTAAAATGTTATAATTATCAATCATATGAATTTTCTGGTAGTTTTATTTAAATAATCCAGATAAAATCTTCATTTATTGTTTAAGGTTAAAATGTTATTATTATTAATCATATGAATGCACATCAGCTTGTTTCAGACGACAACCCGATCCCGCTGCCGAGGACACCAACACCCCGTTGCCGAGGACAACCACACCCGATTGCCAAGGACAACAACGCCTTGGTACCGAGGACAACCACACCCCGTTGCCGAGGACAACAACGCCTTGTTACCGAAGACACACCAACACCTCGTTGCTGAGGACGACTACACACCGTTGCCGAGGACAACCACACTTCGTTGCCGAGGACAACCACAGCCCGTTTCCGAAGACAAGATTATCCTGTTTCCGACGACATCCACACCCTGTTGCCGAGGGCAACCACACCCCGTTACCGAAAATAACCGCACCCCGTTGCCGACAACAACAACACCCCGTTGCCAACAAAAACAACCCCTCGTTGCCAACAAGAACAACACCCCGTTCCAAGCAACAACAACACCCCGTTGCCTCCAACACCCTGTTGCCGAGGACAATCACACCCCGTTGACGAGGAAAAACATACCAAAACAAAACTCAAGATTTAGACGATCTGTATACAATGCAGTAGACAGCCAGAACTCGATGCAGACGACATGCAATGACGCATGCGCAAGCGACCATTTAAGTACAATTACACAATAAAAACAGAACGTAAGAACATATACAGTAAATGTTGATCATATATTGTTTGCTTTACAATATATTTTCCAGCTTTTCATACGGCAATACAATATTATTTTGTTTTGGCACCTGCCAAAAACATAGTTTTATTTTAATACTCCTGATAAGTTTCCGTTCTTTTTTTAAATAAGAAAAAAACTGCTTGTTCTAAACCTCCACATTTACATGTCACGTGATCCCAAAAAATGCAACGTTCATCGGTCTCCTATAGACGCTTTCTTCCGGTTACAGTTGTTGTGCCGCAAGTTGACAGATTTCATCGACCTCGTGCAGACGCATTGCTCGTTTCGACGGTGCTCCTGTTTCGAAACGATTGCGGGAACGAGGCCGGTTGCTATTGGAAACCAACAACAGATAAGCCATATTACAGTCACGTGTACATGTCATTTACTAGTCTAAATTTGGATTAATGGCACTTCCTCTCAAATTAATTAGAAACTGAGAAATATTTAGTGTCTAACGTATTAATGCGTTCATTTAAAAGTATTAATTAAAGATCGATTGTGTCTAGTCCGTTTTCTGGTTAGAGCCAGTACTTTGTGTATGTTGAGATAAATCATTCGAACGCTTCTGAGTCGGGATCGAGCTCGCGACCTCCCTAACGCAAGACGGACACCATTGCACCACTGCGACCTCTATTAATCCTTCAAATATGCACTTCCGTTTATTTAAATATACACTCTCTAAATTGACTTTGTGTAGGCAAATGGCAGCTTTGCCTCAACATTCGGTAGTGGAATGTAAAAAAAAAAAAATTTGTTTTTGTTTTTATAAATGGACGTCATTTATCTATTTATTACGTTTTAAATTTTAGTGTTACTGTATTTTATTAAAGTCGGAAAAGAGGAATGTTTGTTTCTGTGAATTCTCAAACCAAGGCCCGGTCAAATCAGGCGACAAGATGGAAAGGGCGCCCCCACCCTGTCGTCGGGCTTGTCAGGGTCATCACCTGGGAGTTGACAATAAAAACATCGTGATTGACAAAACATTTAGATACTTGCGTCGAAAGTCTTAGTTGCCATTTGCGTTAATTAGAATAATTATAATAACAAACTGTATGTTAATATTTTATAGCATTGAGCACAATGCAGTATAAAACAAGATTGTGGCATTCAAGAAAATATACAATAAATTATTGATTTGTTTTAATTCAGCGAGATATCTTACGTGCTGTCCTAGTGATTGATATGCTGCAGAAGTGATGTTTCTCCGAGCTCGATACTGACGACACCCCAAGGTCCGTTTTGCCCCATGCAGACAGTCAAAGTTCAAGATAGGCGACAATGACTCAAGGTAGGTCTTATTGTATATGGGTGATGATTATTTTCAGATATTCATGCCAGAAACCAGGGCAGGATAAAGACAAGTACCATCATTCGATGCATACACTAACCAGAGTCCTGTGCAAACAAGAGTTTCATGCAGACGACAGTGAATGACGACGACAATCCGAGCTAAGTTTTATGTTTCTACTGTTTGTAAGAATTTCAGAGTTCCGTGCTGACAGTCAATAGTTCTATGTCAAAGACAATCAGGAGCCAATGCCGACGACAATCCAAGCAAGATAAATACAGCAAAATTAACTGCCCGTGATTTTCGTAAGATCAACTTGATGTTTCTGCTAATTTCATGATTTAGCTACACAAATTATGATAATTTTAAATGGTCGGTTTAAACATTAAAATTTATCTAGAGAGAGATAAATAGCGGAACGATGATCGACGAAAATGTAGGCTGGCAATAACAAAATTGTAGAATTTTTATTTTGTAATGAGTTCCTTAATGTACAAATCCGTCCCATTTTTAGATAATTTCAGCAGAAACGAGTGTAGTTGTCGAAAGCCTGAGTCCGTTTCCTGGGTAGAACCAGTACTTGGTGTCTTTTTTTAGAAAGTTCTTTCGAACGCTCCCCGGGTAGGGATGAACTCCAGATCTTTCGATTGCAAGGCGGTTAGTCGGACACCATATTAATTAAACCACGGAGATTTTAAGTGGTTCGTTAAAACTTGAAAATGAAAATTGAGAAATGATTTGTTATGAAAGAATATAGGCTGGCAATAACACTATTTTGTAATAGTTTCCTGTTAATGTACATACTGTTCCATTTTCAACTAATTTCAGCAATTTAAGCAGCCAGTGAAGTAGTGTTGTGTGAAGCAGCCGCCGATAACCATGACGCATGCGCAGGAACGGATGGACAACATCAACTGATTTAACACGCATGGGCATAATGTTTTTGTTTTATTTTCAATTATAATGATAAAAGCCGTGAATTGCAAAAGATCAACGTTATGTTTCTGTTGATTTGTTTTGATTATAGTATATTGATGAGAATTTTAGTTTAGTTTAAAAATATTTAAGCTCGCATGATTGTGTTGAACGCCTGAGGTAGAGCCAGTATTTGGATGCCTTTTTGAGAGTTTCCTTCGAATACTGCCCGGGTAGGGCTCGAACTCGGGCTTTCAAATCAAAAGGCGGACACCTTATCATTTAAACCACTGACATTTTAAGTGGTTCATTAAAACTTTAAAATGTACATATAGAGAAAATAATAGCAAAATGATGAAAAACGAAAAAAATATACTTTTTTAATTTTTATTTTGTAATATTTTCCAATTAATATACAAAATTGTTTCATTATGAAATAAATTCAGCAATTATAGCAGACAGTAAAGTAGAATTTAGCAGCAGACGACAATAAGAGCTAAATGACGACCATGACGCATGCGCAGAAAACAGATTAAGGGCTGTGACAACATCATCTGAGATAACGAGCATTGTCTAGTTTTTGTTTTATTTTCAAGTATAAGAATAAAATCCGGGTTTTGCGAAAGATCGGCGTTATATTTCTGTTAATTTGTTTTGGTTGTACTATTGATGAGAATTCTAGTTTAGTTTTAACTTATTTAAGCACGATTTTGTCGAACGCCCGCGCTTGGTGAGACGCCTTTAAGTCCGTTTTCTGGGTATAGCCAGTACTTTGGTGTCTTTCTAAAAAGTTCTTTCGAACTCAGGACCTCCGAAGCGCAAGGCGGACGCCATATCAACCACACCATTGCGACACCGCTGTGATTTCAAGTGATTCGTTAAAACTTTGTAATGTATATAGAGATATTAATTGCAAAACGATGAGTAGCGAAACATTATAGGCTGGCGATAAAAAAGTTTAATGTTTAAATTGTAATTATTTTTCTCTTAATGTGAAATATGTGTTCCACATTATTTTTTTCTGCAATTTTAGAGTATTTCGTAGCAGACGAGAACACAAGATAGACGAGAACAATGACGCATGCGCGGGAAACAAATGGAGGACAACAAAAACTGGTTAACCGAGCATTGAAAAGCCGTTATTTGCGTAAGATCAACGTTATGTTTCTGTTGATTTCATGTTTTGGTTGTACTATTCATGAGAATTTAAGTCTAGTTTAAAAATATTTAAGCTCGATTGTGTCGAAAGCCAGCTTAGTACGACACTTTCCAAACCGTTTTCTGGGTAGAGCCAGTAGTTGGGTGCCTTTTTGAAAATTTTCTTCCGAAGGCTTCCCGGGTAGAGATCGAACTCTGGACCTCCCAACCGTAAGGCGGACACCATATCAACTACACCACTGCCACCCCAATTGATTGGTTAAATCTTGGTTAAAATATTAAGTGAATAACCAAACGATGAATAACGAAAAACAGAGGATTGCAATTGTGTAGTTTTCCACTTAATGTGAAAATAGTTCATGTCTACAACTCGAGACCGATGCAGACGACAGCCGGAGCTCCATCCACTCACTCGTTGCGCATGCGCAGGAGACTGTTGAGGACAACAGCGACATAACGGAAACCAACAGACCTAACGAGCATCAAAGGTAAATTTCTGTCACAATTCTTCACTATAATTCAGGGTTGTTCCTTTTCTTCTGTTTGCATGTTAACGTTTATAAACAAATTATGCTTACATTTGCTGGATTACAAAATGTTACCTTTTGTGAATATAATATACGATTGTAGAAATAAGTTGTATTAATAAATATACATACTGTTGTCGAAATTTTACAATAATTAATCAAAATTTTAAAACATGATGTAATTATGGTGATGATGGTGATTATGTCTTCATAGTGTTATGTTATGATATTGTTATGGCGATACTTGTCATGATATTGATGATAGTGTTCTCGATGAAGACTACATTAGCGAACGATTCCGGCGACAATCAGCGGACGATGCCAGCGACAATCAGCGGACGATGCCGACGACAAGCAGCGGACGATGCCGATTAGCATAAATGGTAATTTTCTAATCAATAGTATTTTCATGAATTACGGTCAATATCACATAGCTTCATTTGTTTTATTTCTAAGACCTGTATTTGTTAAGACTGATTTAAAAGTGATTTTCAGGGTTCACGGTGATTTGAAAATGTTAGCTTTTCTGAATAAAATACATTTACACGATATAGTCATGGGAATATTATTATAGAAATAAGTTGTATTTGTAAATGTATAAACTGTTGTCCAACATTTACAATGATTGATTGAAAATTAAAAAATATTGTAACGATATATACAACTAATGATGATGATAGTGATTATGTCTTGATAGTGTCATGTTATGATATTGTTATGATGATACTTGTGATGATATTGATGATAGTTGTCTCGATGAGCATTACGGACGATTCCGGCGACAACCTACGGACGATTCCTGCGACAACCTACGGACGATTCCTGCGACAACCTACGGACGATTCCGGCGACTATCAGCGGACGATTCCGGCGATAATAAGCGGACGATGCAGGTGACCACCAGCGGACGATACCTTCGACAACAAGCGGACGATGCCGGGGACAACCAGCGGACGATGCCGGCAACAACCAGAGAACAATGTCGGCGACAAACAGCGAACGATGCCGGCGACAGCCAGCGAACCAAGCCGGCGACTGGTTGTCGCGGGCGATGCCGGCAACAGCTAGTGGCAGATTCCGGCGACAATCAGCGGACGAGTCCGGCGACAATCAGCGGATGATTCCGGCGACAACTAGCGAACGATTCCGGCGACAATCAGCGGATGATTCCGGCGACAATCAGCGTTCGATTCCTCCGACAATCAGCGGTCGTTTCAGGCGACAATCTGCGGACGATGCCGGCGACAACCAGCGGACGATGCCGGCGACAACCAGCGGACGATGACGGCAACAACCGGCGGACGATTCCGGCGAAAACCAGCGAACGATGCAGCAAGGAGCATAAATGGTGATTTTGTAATAAAGTGTATTTTCAAGAATTCACGTGAAATATAGCTTGATGTAGAAAACGATCAATTATCAATGATATGCAGTTTTATAAAATGTTGTAAAAATGCGATGCCATGCAAAATATTATAGAACGTTTGTACAATATTTGATAATCACATAAATGTTAAACGATAGAGCATGGTTTCACCGTGTGGTGAAACGATGATTTAGATAAAAAAGTATGATGATAATGATGATGATGATTATGATGATGATGAAGATTATGAATGTTTTTAGCTCGACTATTCGAAGAATAGGAGAGCTTTCCTACTACCTCCGGCGTCGGCGTCCGCGTCTGAATTTGGTTCAAGTTTATATTCAAAAGTTTTGTAACTTCAAAACTTACACAAGTTATTCACTTGAAACTTGGAATATACCCTTGTCATCAACTCCAGTGCCATGTGTAACATTCCGTGTAACTCGGGGGCAACAGTCCCTATAACTCTGTTTTGTATTTTGACAAGAGTTATGCTCCATTTTCACACAGATTTTCTGGTTCAAGTTTATATTCAACAGTTTTGTTACTGCTGAACTACAAGTTATACACTTGAAACTTGGAATATGCCTTTGTCATCAACTCCGGTGCCATGGGTAACATTCCGTATAACTCTGTTTTGTACTTTGTCAGAGTTATGCTCCTTTTTCACATATATTTTTCTCGTTAAAGTTTATATTCAAAAGTTGTGTAACTTCAGAACTGCATAAGGTATTCACTTTAAAATAGAACCATACCTTTATCATCAACTCCAGTATCAGGGGCAACCTCCATATAACTCTGTTTTGCATTATGAAAATTTTATGCCCCTTTTCATATAGATTTTCTTGTTAAAATGTATATTCAAAACTCTTATAACTTAAAAACTACACACGTTATTTACTACATAACGTCGAAACTTGGGATAAGTTAATAATTGCAATAACTCAGTGTTGTTTTTCAACACATTTATGCCGCTTCCACTTTCCAAAAATATGTACCAACTGAAATACTTCGAATAGTCGAGCGCGCTGACAGCTCTTGTTTATTGATACACACGAAAGAACGTCGAAATCGGTGTCCATCTATTTTATTTTTTGTTAACTGACACATTTCGGTCAGAAAAAACATTGAACATTTTCTAAAATGTGACGAATACGGATTGCACGGTAAACAATCGTGCCTTAAAACTTTAGTTTCGGTGGGTTTTCGCTAGGTAGGGTCGGTTGCCCGAAACACAGAATTTTTTGTTTTGACCCAATTTACAATCTTGCAACATATATAGTTGCATAAATGCAATTAACTAAATAATCAAGCTAGTTTTTAATCACCAAATAGTTTTAGCCTGTACAGACAGAAACTCAAATGCATGTATATACATTGACTTGGCAATTGGTTTAGGTTATACACCTCTAATAATCGATGCAAAAGTCGACACTAGAAGTTTTTGATTTATTCTGTATTGAAGTGTTTCTTTCGTCGTTTGTATCGTTTTCTATTTGATTTAAATTTGTATAGTCACTTTCATTTGCTTTTTTGAAAATAATGTATATGAAAGATCGTACATACACACTTTAAAAGTGATAACTTCTTTTACATCTTTATGCAATTTAAAGTTGTTAATAGTAGCAGTTAGGTGTTATGTATTAATATGTAATAAAGCCCAGCATTGAACAATGAAACATGACAAATCTTGTACTAGGTTATGTGTTTTATTTATTTGTACGTTACTGATTACTTACTTTACAGATTACAGACATCGAATCCGTATTGAATATGAACATTTTCAACAATTATCATGTATGTAGAGATTAAACGAAGTTACAAAAAATAATAGCTTTTGACGACTTGTCAAGACGTTTTTACAAGCTGAATAACGCAATTCATTTGTTTACAGGGTTGGCGTTTTTTTATTAAGTAAAATTGTTAAATCTTTCGTTTACGGAATACTTACTATACGAACGAAGAAAATTGTGTTGAGAAAATACTTAATGCGTTCACAGAAAATATATATTTTAAAGTTATCGTTTATGCTCAATGCAGATTCGGTGGCTTTAATTACACGTTGACATTTTAGCTGCGTTCTAATTTGTGTGTTTTAGTATTTCTATCAATATGAAGGTTATTTTTTTGTAATACAGAGATAAAATACAAATTAATGAAACAATACAACCAAACCGGCAACATATTTTTCCACAACAACCAACATATTGCTATAACTACATGAATAACAAAAGCAACAGCTACTTCTACTACTACTAACAATCAATTGCTATTATTACGTCTGCTAACATTACTACTGCTTCCATTCGACCTTTGTTGCTGCTGCTGCTGCGCTACAACTGCTGCTGCTATTGCATATACTGCTGCTGCTGCTGTTGATACTTCTACAACTACTGCTGCAACTGCCGTTGCTAATAATAATAATAATAATAATAATGACAATAAAAATACTCACAATTATACAATAAAATAAATGAATCAAATGAATGAATAAGTAAATAAATAAATAATATAACTACAGTAAGAATAATAATATAAAACGAGGGTAGGCTAAACAAGGAGATTTATATAACAATAAACAAATAAACAAACAAACAAATAAACAAATAAATAAATACATTAATAATAACTACATCAAGAATAATAATATAAAACGAGGGTAGGCTAAACAAGGAGATCGGATGGCCCGAGTAGTTGCTGTGGGAGTGTGGGGCGACTTGGGAGAGAGGTGTGGTTAGCTTGTGTAGGGTAGTGTAGGGTAGACAGTGCCTCTGGTCTGGCTGGCCTTGTATGCCGAGAAGAACACTTTTAAACAGTTAAAATCAGTAGGATATCAATATGTAACATGCAAATAAAAAATAAAAATTGTCGAAATAAAAGAAAAATAACATAAAACTAAACTTCTGAAATAATACATGTATGATATATTAATCAAATAAAAAAGATACGTATTTGCTATATGCAGCAGCTGCTGCTTTCTGTTGCTGCTTCTACCTATGCAACTACTGCAGCTTGAACTACTACTGCAACTACTGAAACTACTGATGCTTCTACTGCTGTATCTGCTACTTCTACCACTGTTGCAGCTGCTACTACTGTTACATCTGCTACTGCTGCTGCTGCTGCCGTTACCTATACTGATGTTGCTATTGCATCTACTGCTGGAGATGCTGCAGCTACTACTGCTACTGCTTCTGATATATACGCAGCTGCTACAATTGATACAGTTCAAGCTGCTACTGTTCCAATTCCACTACTTACAACGCTTCTACGTCTACTTCCACTACTTACTTCTACTATTAATATTCACACCAACCACTACCACTGCTGCTGCTGTTGTTGATGCTGGTAAAACTTGTTGTAATGCTACTGATTAGTGATATTTTCTAAGCAGAGTTTCAGACATTAATCGATTCCATTATTTTTACTTTTATCGCTGCATTAGACGATTGTTATAGATTTAATCGTTCCTTTTATATTTTAACCCAAACTTTATTTGCTATCTCCGCTAATGTGATTTATTGTTGCTGTTATTTGTTTGTCTGTCTATATATTAATTAGCAACTTCTATATATTAATACGCAACTTTACGCAGAAAAGTCATGATGGATGTGCATGCAATTTTGTAGGTAGGTGAAAGTGGGTCACTGAAACAAATGGTTAGATTTTGGTGGTGATCCGGATCATCATCTGATACAGGATATTTGAATTATTGGGAAATTAGATAAGGGAGCTAACATCACACTGAAAAATTCCATTCTTATGTGGGGTAACGTATCTTAGCCGAGGTCTGTGCTCTCCGAATGTTATTTTAGTTTATCTACTATAAAGAAAAAAAAATAAAATTGCATGTTTTTTCGTTTGTTAGCACAATTTCTTTTTTATTGTTTTTATTGGTAATTTTGTTTTACGTAATTATATAAAACATGTATAATGTGTTCATGCGTTTGTATGTTCAGTTATATATTATATATATGTATGTTTGTCTGTCTATATATTAATTAGCAACTTTTTAAACTTAGTATTGCAGGTGACGTAACAGGGGCGTGTCGACGGTAGATCGACAATAGCATTTACAGAGAATTAATATTAAAGCGTTGTTAAATAGGATGTCTTTGTGTCTATAAACAGTTTATAATTTCAATATATAATATTAATAGGAAATACCTCGATACGCCCCTTTAATATTACGCAGACTTCTCAAAAGTGGTTTATGCTTTAAACGTGTGTTAGTACAATTTATTTATTTTTTGCTTCCGTTATTTTTTCCAGTAATGTATTTATACGAAATTTGTTTTAATTTGAAACATTATTTTTATATGGTAAGTTTATAATATATATAAAATATAAATATGTGAAAATAAAATAAAATAAAATAAGAAACGTTGTGTTTTATTATTATCTGTATTATATCCACCATAATACAATTAAAACAAAACAAGAAACATAAAATTTAGTCTTTGACGACAGTGCATTTTTCAAGTCTTGTGAATCTCTGAACCGAATTGTCTTTAGGCCAAATTGTCTTTGGACCTAACTGTCTTAGGATCACACGATACTTCAACTTCCGGTAATATGGCGGAAATGTCAAAACACATTTGTACTTTTGCAGTTTATGAACAGATTTGGCAGTTAATTATGGCGTGGCAAAGGTAACTATTGATTGTTTTCATGTCTATACACAATAATGAAACGAATAACGTATCTAAACAGCACAGATCTGAATATGTAATAACGAAAAAACGAAACAAAGTAATCGTCAGATGTTACTGTAAAGCACATAAAAACGATAGAGACCAGACAGACACTAGGTCTGGGATGCACCTATCAATATCTTCTCCCGGGGGAGGGGGGCAGCCGCGGGATAACCCACGGGACTTTTTTTCGGGGGGGGGGCTTATTCCCAACCCTAGAGCCAAGAGCGTTTTTGTCTTAATATCCACAGTGGGAGATGCTTGGTGTATCAATGTTAAGAGGATCTAAAATCCGACCTAAGGCTATTTCCTCGGATCTGGAATTATACAGCATATTAAGTTCCCGCTTGTTGGGAATTGCTTTCAGTCTAAAGGCCCGTATATGCCCTCCGCTCCCCCACGGGAGGGGGGGAAATATTGACAGGTGCAGGACACGGCAACTTACTTGAAATTGGCACTGAATTACTAGCGGTAGCATTAATTGTTAGGCCCTTGGTAAATATTGAAATTGGCACTGAATTACTAGCGGTAGCATTAATTGTTAGGCCCTTGGTAAATATTGAGTATAATAACGTGGGCAAAAATTGCCCATATATAAATAGATGTCCTTAACTTGATAGTTCAAATTCTTATTACACTGCAGATCTGTTATTTTGCGCTTCGCTGGGCCCATGGATCGCAACAAGCCTTTTCGCAGGACGCTAGCCAAATTTGGGGAAATTTGTGTCGTAAAACCTCCAAATTAGGAAAAAATGTTATAGGTAAAATAAAGTCTTGGACTTGTAAAATCAACAACAGATTTCTAACTATAAAATTTAACAATATTTTTCAAAATAACTTTTTTTTACAATATATGATCATTGTTTTAGCATAAAATTTTCTGTTGTAGAATTTGGGTCAAATTGGGATTTTTTTGGCAATTGGGAACAATTAAGCGTATTTATCATTGGGATTGTGTCCGTTAGTCGGACCCGTCGTGACGTCGGGAAAAGGCCTGCACGATCGCGGTACAACTTGTCATGTCATTCATGTACATATAGATATACATGTATACATAAGACTATTTTCACGATCTCAAAACATAAACTTAATTAACTCGCCTTTTTCATTGTTGTTAACATCCACAATTTGTTATATCCATTTGTAAAATATTCCGTTTGTATATAAAACATAATATTATTCCTTGTAATTTATTTCAAATTGCATATAATAAATTCCAAATCCAAAACGCCTATCAGAATTTTACTGTTCACATGACGTAAACACGCATCCTGTTTAAACTGCTCATGCATTTCGTGTAAATCATTTGTTTTGCTAGAAAAGCGTGGGTATTGATTGCTGTATGAAAACATTGAGATCTTTACTTTTGTATAAAAGTTTCATAGGGCATAACAGCAAAATTGGTTATCTATATAGTGAACAATGTGTAGTTAGCATTTCTTAAACAAAACAGAAAGAGAAAAATGTTACGCCGTATCGATTACGTTATTGTCGTTCAGATAGGTCAATATTGTTCTATGACATACGGTTACTGTATATACCCTCCACGTGGACAGGCTGGAATTCGACATCTAATTAAAGCGACAGCAGTGAAATGACTTTGTCATAGGTGACACGCGCAATGTAAGCTGAAGATGGGTCGGGTTAGTGTTTTTCACACTACAAGAGTGTGAATGTGAATGAAAGAGTAGCAATGTAGGCGCGAAAATCCGGACTAAACTGGATTTATTTATGAACGTTGTGTAAAAGCAAAATATTGAAGTACAGGGTGTTTAGTAGACTGTAAATTTCAAGGGTCATTGACCCTTTGACCAAAATTTTCAAGGGTCAAAATTCAATGGTGGAAGGGTCAAATACATACACTGATAACTTCCTGGCATGGAAGATCTTATCAGTAAATGCAAAACGGATTAAGATAAGGTAGGCCTAATGTGTTAATAACAGACAGTGTCTTGACTGGCTTCAGTTGTATAGGACGTGATGAAGCAATCCAGACCTTTACCAAGGGTCAGTATGACTCTTTGGGGGATTTTATCATGCATCAATTTCATGATTTCCATGAAAATCATCGGTCAAAACCCGGGAGCTCGGGTAAAACGAACACTCTGAAAGTACATGAAAAAAATTAGGATACACGGCCGATTCGCGATATATTGGATGTCGCAAAATAACGGATGGTGATATAACAGATCTGCAGTGTAATAAGACATTCAACGAAATTAGTGTTACTTTTTATATAAATTCTCTCTAACTATTGCCCATATAAATAGTAGCTAAATATTGGCAACCAGAGCCTTACAAGTAATGCTATACCATTGCAAGTATATGAGTCACAGACCTAACCATTGAAAGACCATCTACGTGGTGGAAAGTTTTGCTAAAACAACACATATTACAGCCGTCAAATTTCTGTCGCTTCTTTTACATGGCATGATGCTGAAATAACATAGTTTATTGCAGTTAGCATTATTATTCGGGCAAGTTGAAATTGTATGGCCTATGCTAGAATGGGCAAGTCCTTCAAAAAAACTATTGTGAAGACTGTTACTATAATATAAATATATATATAAGAACAAATATAAAGTATAAATATTGAGTTGTAAAAGATGAATTTGCAGCTTATAAAGCTTCAAACATGAATTCATAATTGAAAGTGCATATACTTTATCATATATATGTTATATATAGATATACACTGTTCATATTCATCCTTTTAAAGAAATCCTGGACTACAAGCTGAAGATCTTCAGTGGAAACCAAAATGCAGGAACAACTAGAAAACACTTGCAGACCTCCACCAAGACGGCTCATTCCCCCTCATGGTATGCAACTAATGAGTTACAGCATAATGTGTCAGTTTGCTGAATAATAAGGAATCGTTAAAAAAAGTCCTGGATCAGGTTGTGATTGGGATCACCATCACAATCAAATCATTGTTCATGGACACATTTCCAATCTTCCCAGGAAAGTTATGCAAATCTGTACATAACTTTTTATGCTCTGCAAATGGGGGAGTAAATAGTTGCCACTTTGTCCGTCTGTCTGAGTTTTACTTAATTCCTATTCAGTTTGTCGGGGCGTCAAATGCATTTCCCCACAAATTTTATCCATCACTCTTTCTGTCCATTCGACGTTTCATATTCAGTTTTCGTGCAAGGTGGCTGGAACAAAAACTCAGCTTGAATAAAACTTTACATGCAGCATCCCTACAGAGAGGACATGCGCATATTGTCAGGTTGTTCTGGGCTGATATTAAAATCAGATATTTTAGTTTCCGTGCAAGATGTCCGCAATTTATAACTGAAATTCAATTAAACTTGATATTCAGCATCCTTACCAAGAGTACTTGCGTATATTGTCAGGTCTTTGAAGTCTGATGATTTTTAAGGGAGTTATTGCCATTTGATAATAAATGGGATTTGTTAATAGGACATTTTTGACGCACTAGTTCTCAGGAACTAATGACTCAATTTCACTAAACCTTGAGCATCTCTATCAAGACGACATGGGCAAACTGTCAGGTCATTCCAGTCTGATTTGATTATAAACATAATATTTTGATGGGATATTTTTGTTTTCCCACAAGTTCTCAGAAACTAATTACTTGAATTCAATTAAACTTTATATGCCACATCCCTGCCAAGAGCTCTTGCACATATTGTCAGATCGTTCTGGTCTGTTGATATTTCGTCCGTCGTCCGTAATCCATAAATTATGGGCATGCGGAGGCGATACAGACTTCTCTTTCTAGTCAAGCTTAACCAATCTTGCACAGTTTGTGTATTACGATAAAATCTCGGATAGGTTCGATAATGGGCCATATCGGACCAGGAACACCAGATTTATTGCCCAAATAGTTTTCATCCGATCTTCGCCAAACTTCATAAAAATCTTTATTCTAATAATATATCAGCCAGGTTTGATCACCAGCCAAATCACACTTGGAATTGTGGAGTTATGACCCTTGAATTATCTAAAATTGGCCTTTTAGCCGTTTCCGTTCTGTACAACAGTTTTTATCTGATCTTGACCAAACTTTGTGAAAATCTTTGGTGGCTTAATATCTTGTTCAGGTTCGATAATCAACTAAATTGTCTCAGTAACTGTAGAGTTATGGCCTGTGAATTATCTTAAATTAACATTTGTACCAGTTTATCTCTTAGTCAAATAGTCTTCATCCCATCTTAGCACCTTTTTAGCACCTTTCGCTCCCTATGTCCAACAGTTTTCATCCAATATTTACCATAATTGATATTTTAAAGATCGCTTTTAACCTAGAGGGGGCATAATTGTTTTACAAATAGCTCTTGTTTCATTACATATTTCAAAAGTTTAAGCCAGGAGTGAACGTACATCTTTTTTGTATATGGTAGTGTGCCGAGCCCGGCTAGCTCAGTTCGTAGAGTGCTGGACTGTTAATCCGGGGATCGTTAGTTCGAAACCCTAGCCCGGCCACATAACTTGTGTCGGGATTGGTTATGAAATTCTTTTTATGGCCATTCTCCCCCTACCTCAGATTCAAGTAGGGCAATCGTCAGTAACTGGTATAAGTATGTGCACTTTGTACTGGTACACTGCATAGATCAGCTAAGCTTGCCCAGGAAAAGTGTGAGTGGGTTTACTGACCATTGTGATATGACTGAATGCTGTTAAAAATGGGGGAAAATCCATACAAACAAACATACAAGTATATCGTAGTGTGCGATGTATTCTTAGCGTGTACCAAAGGGTTACTTGCACTTGGATGCCGTTCACTGGCAAATTGGACCCAGTGCATTACTAGTTGATAATAAGACCTTTCTTTTCCAGAGAGATCCCCGAAACTCATGCTTTATCTGTCCATGTCGGCTTGGTCAGCCTTGTCAATACATACAAAATGTTGTTTCCTAAATTTCAGAACGTGTCCTGGTCTTAAGCAGCTGAGTAACTGTGATTTCCTGCCAAATAAACTCAAGTGGAGTATCTGCTGTGACATCATTTTCCCCAGCTCAGAATCATTTCTGCCGGACAAGGCCTGTAGCTGCTGCTCAACCGGATTGGTACAGCTTGTGTTTGTTTGCCTTACCTTGCTGTACATTCAGTTTTACATCATGTGTGTCAGTACATTTGTAGACAACACATGTATCTGTTCGGTCTGTTTGATGTATCGTTTGGTGGTGTATTTAATGGTTTGGTGGTGTTTGTAATATGAATGTGCACAGGTCCTATGTCAACTTCTTGAATGTGTAGTGTGGACTGTTGAATACACTTTATTCATACAAGAGTGCTATCAGGAAATATTTCATTGGTAGAACTAGATGCATTTATTATTAAATCATCATTTTCAAGCTATGTCTGCAGCCATTAACAATTTCATGCACATACTATTTCACTTGATGCAGATAGTGACAAAGTGACAGAGAATATCTGGTTTAAAAGGATTTAATTGTGAATAACAAGTGATAACGAGTATTGTTTAAAAAGGCTGTGTGTACAAATATGTATCTCCATTTAAAAAAGAATAACATCAGATATTTAAAATAAAAATTATGAAGAAAAATCTAATTCAATGGTAAAAAGGAATGAAGCCCTCACGAGCAAACTGCTGAAAGTTCTTTGACAATTTGAGCTATTCTGTTGTAGTTTTGTTGCACATACACTGATTTGATAAGAACTCTGGTGTTAAACTGATTTCATTTAATATTTTATTTTATTTTCATCAACAGAACATGCTGATGCACCCGAAAAATCCAGATCCGACCGTTCCAACAGCATGTCCATGACCTACCAGGTGGGTGTTGTTGCTATTGTTGCTGTTTTCACTGCTGATGGGAGTCGAAATGTTATTATTTTTCAATTTACATGGCTTTGAGCCCTCGCGACCCTAAATCAGACTTAAATTAGATTTTACTAAAACAGTTTTTTTGTTCACCTAAATGCGGCCAGTTTTAGAGAGTAATATGAATAAAAGCAGCAGCAATTGGTCATTTAAGGACAACATACAAAATATGCCAAAAACCATAGTGATTCTAATAGTTTATCTGGTGCTAAATAAGTTTAAAAGATTGCAAATTATCGACTTGCCACTCTTTTGCACCATTTCGACTTTTCATATGAACAACATTATTATACATCGAAATAAGCAAGGAAAGTATTGGTTTATACCGGTATTTGAACTCCTGTCCCACTGCTCTATCCACTGCACCACTCTGGCTTGTGGTTTCATTGGTATTGAAAAGGGATTTTATGGATAGAATGAGTGCTAAATATAGGAATCACATGACTTGGACTTGGTCACATGACCATTGTCCAGGTCATGTGATTTTTTACTGTTATGTTTTATTGAAGGATAAATAAATGTTTCAAACATCTAACAGTAGAAGCCTCAATAGCTCAGTTGGTAGAGCAGTGGTCTTGAGAGGTTTGGTGTGTGGGTTCAAATACTGCTCCGACCTTGGGGAGTTTTAACAAACTCCTGGGGGGGGGTAGGGGTCCTTTCCCCCCCCCCGAAGGGTAGAGGTAGTAGTAAAATATACTTTTTAGTATAAAATGAAAAGAAATAAAAACATTTTATCATTGTCCCTACCCCCACGTTGTAATTTGTTGTGCAAATAAAAACAAACACCAGGAGTCTTCTTAATTTTTTTATTGATCTTAGGCATTTTTATTATAAAAGTCACAATACAATGTTTAGGCCAAGGAAAAAAACGACAGACCCTACTTGCATCACCTCATCCTTAACAGTTTTTGAAGCGAAAAAAATTGTTTGGTATAAAATTTCCCAAAGATAATCATAATATGGCGTTCTAAAATTATAAGCAGTGAAACTTGAACCTTTACCTAAACGATACATCGTATATATTTCCAGAAGTCATTCACTGAGATGTATCGTCACCCGAGTTGCAGCAGTTATTAACCAATAAAGCGAGCCATGGCGTGGAGAAGGATTTCAATGGGAGACGTGAAATGTTATTTAAATTTCTGTTTTCTATGGACCCAATTTAGTTATATGTTATAAGGTATGTATTGAAAAGTTACTTGTTACACCTTAAAATTGTACTGTGCATATGGTCTAATAAACCCATTAGTTGGAATCTCAGTGTCTTTTTTAGTTAGAAGTTAGAACCCCAGCCGAAATGTTTTGGAAGGAAAAGTATTTCACACACAAGATTTAGGCAAAACCATGTTACTGGTTTTAAATGCACACCAGTGTGGAAGTCAAGCTTAAACTTCTGTCAATATTTAGAAATACATCTAAATTTGTTTTCTCGAACTCACTTATGTCAGAGTGGAAAATATGTTTGGTTGTTTCTAGCGATTACCAAAGTTGATCACACATTGCAAACATCTTGACACGTTTTCTCAAGTTTTAATGACCATGTGTTGCTTTTGAATTGAATAAATCGATCACTTACAAACAATTCAATTAATGTATTCAGAATTGTTACACTGTCACTCACAAATTAATGTAGGAATTAAAACAGTTATATTTAAAAACATAACCTATAAATACAGTCAAGTCTTGTTTTATTGTGAGGCCAAAAAAACAAAACGTGTGTCTCGGGCAAACCGCCCCTTCCCAGCGAAAACCCGGGACCCTAAAGTTTTTAGATACGATTGTTTTCCATGAATGCATATTCGTCCAATTTTAGACAATTTTCTATGTCTTTTTTTACAGAAATGTTGTTTTTTTAAGTTAATCAAACAAACTTAATCCCAACCCTACCTAACTTCTTTGAAACCGCTGCCCGTAACACATTTAATTTGTTTGGCCTGAGTAAGTAATGAATCCCAATGGGCAAAATTAGATGATTTAATTAAAGCAACCAAATCTGTTTTCAATGAGAATATTGTCAACATAATAAGATTATATAGCAAAACAATATATTTACAAAAACAGTTTACAATTGTCATCATTTAAAATAATTTTATATGAAAAAAAAAGATCGTGTTACGAAAACTGCAGACATAACTACAGCAAGTTTGACATGATGATAAACATTGTTAACATGGTTGACGTTATATTTTTGGATTACTTAAAAGTTGCTCTGTTGAAATGTGTTTATATGAACAAAATATAATACCCGAGTGTTGTTTTTTTTATTTTATACTAAATGCGGATTGGGTGGCTTTAATTAAGCATCAAATTTTATGTTGAAGAACTTTCTCGATATTATCCCTTGGTAAATAAATGACTCATAACAGAGGGACAGACACACTTAAAACGAAAAGATGAAATCCCACTGATGCATGCAACGTTAATTCGTAAAAGAAATTGTTAATTATTGGTGTCAATTAAAGTTTTAATGGAAGTTCTCTGTAGTGCATGACAAGAACATGTTGTTAATGTTTTTCAAAAATAAAAATCAGTGTTACATGTCAGTGGTGTAAAAATTAAGTATTAATTGAGCATACAATGACACAAAGATCTAACTATATTCGGCTAAAAAAAACCTGAGAAATAATTTATCGTTTTTGTTTGTCGAAAAAAAATAATTCATGGACACATGTCTGAAAAAGTTTAAAACACATCTGTGCTTCTGTGCTAAGAAAACATTCTGTTTTCATAATCAACCAGTGTTTTTGATGTATCTTGATCCGATTCCAGGAAATCAGTTAAGTGTAGTACACTGTCGGGTTTCTTTTCGCCGAGTATAAATGCCTGTTATGTTCTTTTCTTCTTTGAATGTTATATTATGAAATCATCAGTGGTGAGTTGCTCAAAACTAATTGACCATTCAGCTAACAGTCATTGGAAACTGGATGAAATTATTTATGTAAATATAACATCCAATTTTGAATACCATATAAATTTAGTTAAAAATGTTTGATAAGCAAGTTATTTGTAACACTAATTAAATTTACATCGAAAGTTAACAACCGGTAGCTGTTAATAGCCATTAAAGTTTTCAGCAACTGGGCCAAGAAGTTACTTATCATTTCACATTTGTACTTTTCTTTTTTTGACTTCTAGAAACTAGCAGTATTTTAAAAGATCTAAACCACTTTGGTACAAAATAATAAATGACCTCATATCAATAAACATACACAATACAATAGCAAACCATCATACATTTAACCCCTATTCTAACAGATTTCATAAATATTACTTTTTGTGTAATGTTGTTAACTGAAAAACCAAAGCTGGCAAAAACATTACATCATTAGCAAAAAATAATAAACAGTTTTTGGTTTAAAATTCATTTCCTCTTCAATTTCACACACACACACAAAACCCACAAACTTTTTCATTATTTAAATTTCTGGTTTTATTAGATTTATTACACTGAATTCTGCATATATGGTAAACTCAAATTAAACTAGATGCCTGTTGGCAACATGTCGAGCCTGTTGTCAAGAAAGCAACTTACTAGTATATTGTTATTATTTTAAAATCACATTGGAAACAAGCTGTATTATGCCCATATTTGACCTTTGCCATATTTGACCTCTAAGTGTGACCTTCACCTTTGAGCCAAGAACACTTGTCTCGTACACAACATGGTGTCGCCATTTGGTGAACATTTGTGAAAACTATTTCAAATTACAAACCATACTTAAAATATTGTGGTCTGTTCAAGCTGTATCATGCCCATATTTGACCTCTTAGTGTGACCTTGACCTTTGGGCTAGGGACACAGGTCTTGGGTGTGACACACTGTCTCCGCATAAACATTTGTGGCACGTTATTTTGAAATTCTCTCATGAATTAATAGACCAGACGAACTGTATTACAACCATATTTAACCTTTGACCTCTAAGTATGACGTTGACCTTCTATCTAGGGACATGCCCTCTCCACATAGTGAACATTGGTGCAAAACTATGTCAAATGCCACTCACAAATGAAGAACATCTTGTCCCGACAAGATGTATTATGCCCATATTTGACCTTTGACCTCAAAGTGTGACCTTGATCTTATATGAAGGATAAGATTGGATGGATGCACACACGGATGGACACACACACATACACTGAATCACCATTGTGACAACAAATTCAAGCAGACCGCTATCAGGCGTGACAAAAATGACTGGATCTAACACTTTCCATAGAATATTTCTAAAAAGAAAACTTTGGTCAGCTTCTTAGAACATAACACTTTTAAACTGATGTACTTTTTATAACATAATTGTACTTCAATACAGAAAAGTTAAATAAAATTGTGATTCAAACAAGATAATAGCTACAATAATGATCAGGAGTAAAAATGCACAATACATTCAAGAATAAATAATTTATAAACAAATTGCAGATGCAGTTATGAAAAACGTTGCATTTTTACCTAACGTGTAAGTTTTCATACAGGCAAAATTGCTAAGATAATATAAGAAAATTCAAATATCATACAGAAGACAATTGCAAATAATTTCAACAACAAGTGCAATGTATTTTATATATATAAACATACATTTTTTACATTAAAATACAGTATTTGAAATATCTAAATTTTCTTGCAAATGAAGGGTATTATTCAAACTTCTTAGTTAAAGATGTTTTTATTTTTTTTTTAATGTTGTTATATTTTGTTTACAATTCTTTACAATTCAATTCAAACAATTTATGAGCAAAAAGAACTTAACTTTGGTCAGCTTTTATAATCATAACCCAAGCAAAAAGAGATGATTTTAACAGAAATGTAAGTGTAACTGCATCGTTGAAAAATAATGAAATGGGATGTTAATTATAAATATCAAATGACAAAAGTAAGCATTTTCATTAAAAAAAACATGCAAATATATTTTACTGTTACTCAAATTGATTAAACTTCACCAAATTCACATGACATGGGTGGAGGTGACTGTATTGACACTGATTTCACTATATAGAAAAAAAAAACAAAAAAAAAAACATTGTATTAAGCAGTTAAGAAACAGGATTTCAGTATTTTCTTAATTATTTACCTTTACCTATGATTTATCATTTTGCACAGTGTTGCTTTAATTTATTCTATAAACAGGTCTATTTGTTTGACTCAGGACAGACACTGATTTAGAGGGGCCAATTAGTAATTTACCTATTTCAAAAATTTTGTCACATATTCCAGTATTATAACAATATTATATATGAAGAAGTGAAAGAAAACTACTAGAACAACTAGAATTGTCACATGAGTGATGGATATACAACCACAATATGGCCTTGTCACAAAACTATGACATCCATTAGAAAGAAATGGACACAATCAGAATGCTTGAATATGTGAATGTTTAAGAGTGTATTAGGAAAAATTTAATTTCAAAAGGAGCCATAACTCTTTCAACATTTAGTGGTTTGTTACCATAGTCGAACTGGACCTGTATTTTATGGTGTTACACCTGGTGTGTGCCAAAAATAATCTAAATATGAGGAGCCTTTCACGAGTTATTGTCCTGAAACCATGTCAAAAAAGGGGCCATAACTCAGACAAAATTTAGTGGTTTGTAACCAAAGTAAAAACTTGACCTGTTTTTTATGATGCTACATATGTGTACCAAATATTATTTAAATATGTCAAGCCATTCTTGAGTTATCTCCCAGAAACCATGTTTTTAGGGAATTTAAGTCAAAGAGGTACCATAACTCTGTCAAAATTTAGTAGGTTGTAACCAAAGTCGAACTTGATCTGTATTTTATGATGCTACACAGGTGTACCAAGAATTGTTTGAATATGTCAAGCCATTCTTGAGTTATCATCCAAAAACCATGTTTTTAGGGAATTTACCTCAAAAAGGGGCCATAACTCTGTCAAAATTTAGTGGTTTGCAACCAAAGTCAAACATGACCTGTGTTCTATGACGTTACACATGTGTACTAAAAATTATTTGAATATGTCAAGCCTTTCTTGAGTTATCATCCGGAAACCATAAATCCAACAAGCTCACTCCTATATACTCCCCCCCCCTAAACTTTGTTTGTAGGGGTATAACCAAACAACAAATTAAACAGACCAAACAGTGTGTTTTATACAAATGTATAAACATGCAAGATGTACTCAGACAATGATGCCCCCACCACACATGTTTGGACATGACAAAAGGCATGTCGTAAACACCAGATAAATAAAAATTATTTGAATATGTCAAGCCTTTCTATATCATACAGAGACCATGTTTTTAGGGAAATTAAGTCGAAAAGTGGCCATAACACTGTCAAAATTTAGTGGGTTGTAAACAAAGTTGAATTTTTGAATATGTCAAGCCTTTCTGGAGTTATTATCTGGAAACCGTATTATTGAGGATTTTCATCGAAAAAGGGCCATAACTCTTTCAACATTTAGTGGTTTGTAACCAACTTTGATCTTGACCTGTATTTTATGATGTTACACATGTGTACCAAAATTTATTTGAATATGTAAAGCCTTTCTTGAGATATATTTCCGAAACCAAAAACCTACAGACGGACTGACCGACAAGCTCACTCCTATATACGCCCCCCTAAACTTCATTTGTGGGGGTATAAAAATACACTGGAAATATCATGTAAATAAAAAATAATTATCATTTGAAATTAATAATATTATAAAGCATTTGCTTACATATCGTTTAAAATACATGTCAATGACGATGAATGTAAATTAAATCATATGGCTGATTGGTACATGTGACAGACTTTCGTAATATTTGAGGCTTTTTTTATCAAATACTTTAGTTTTTGCAGTTAAGACCTTTAATGCCATGTTTGGAAAATATGAAATTCTGTGAACGAGTCTCTTTAACTATGGAATGTTTATACTCATGGCACTGGAATTGTTGAGATACATTCTTATTTCTAGCTTTATCTAACTTACTGGTTATACTCAAAATAATGAATATGAACAGGCAGACAGACCTAAAACTTAATCTCCTTTAAATCTACAACAGGCAGTGAAAATATATGGTGCAGCATAGTATCATCGAATAAATAGAACATAAATATTAAAGACATAACAGAAGACACAGGCATCATGCAAACATCGATAATTAAATGAAAACATTCATGCAACACAAAAAAACAAGTAACATTTTAAGAAAGTTACAATTCTGAAATTACAAAAGTAACACAGGAGAGTATTAATATACAGCCTTGATGACTGTCTTCAAAGGTGTTGACAGAAAACAAACAATTTGGCTGCTTACAAGACATTACTGGAAAAAAAACATGTTATTTTATGAGGTTTGGTGTGAATATTACGCAAGTACATTCAATTATGTAGGTAAGTTCTTCACAGAAAAATCAAATGCAATTACTATAAAAATAATCAAACATTGTGCATATAAAACTGGTCCTATAACAATATTTAATATTTTATACTCAATCATGTGAACTGCTTTTTACACATCACTCAAAATCAATAATAAAAATTTATTCAATTGTTTAATAAAACAAACCTTCTGTTTTTACTATAAAGTGATTAATGGTAAACTAAAAATGTTTAGCTGAATAATAATTGTCAAATGAAAAAAAGAGAGATCAATTTGGCTTTTTTTCATGGATCATTTACCATTGCAATATTCTTTAATCTGAAAATTTACAATAAATATGTTCCACCCAAAGTATAATATACTTTAATACAATTCCATTTTACATAAAATTAACCCAATTCAATGACTTCATAATTATCTTTTTGTATTGCCCATAACATCATTGCACTGTAAGACTATTCGCTGCTTTTTAAATAAAGATACTATCAAAAAGGAATATTTTTAAATGAACAGTATAGACGTCCATAACAGTTTACAACTAACATATAATACGAATGTTTATCAACTGAGCTCTTTGGCCTTCTCAAAGACGTTGTAGAAATCCTCGACCCACTGTGCCCAGCTTGCCTCGACCGGAAGACGCTGCATATTATAGGGCCTGTAAAACAGAAACACAATTAGGACAGACCAGCAACTCATGTTTGTAGACAAGATAACCCAGTACTTAATCATGAACAAAATGCTGTACCATTTTTTGTTTTCCATTAAAAGTTGAAGTTAAAAAATATAATGGCCAGACTTGCGAGAACTTGAGATCATATTTAACAGAAATGTAACCTATAACGTAAAGGATTGTATGAATGTATGGATTTTACATTAAAAGTAAATCTGTGGAAATTATGGGTGTATTGGTAAAACATGTCACAGTATCATCCTAATGTCTACATTTCAGTCTTTAATTTACATGACACAACATTCCAAGTTAAAATAAAGTACACATAAATAAGTCAGTAAATACAAATGTCTGGTTCCCATAAAATAAAGATGTGTTGTGTTGGGTTATACACATTGCCCAGTACAAATGCTGGCTGTTGATCCTTGCCATCATTGCTGGTTTTGATATGACAAAAACATTTACTTGAGCCATTTAATCTAATTATGACTGGCAAAAAACATCCAAACCTTGCATACCTCCCGTGTGGATTTCTGTGTAAGACAGGGGGTGTCTGAGATGAAGTTGGTCAGATGCTGAAACTGCCCATGATTGTCACCAGCTGCTTCAAGGTCAGTACAAACTCAACCTAGAGATGCAGGATAACTTTACCTTAGTAAGACACAACTTTTAATAACACAACTTCAAACAATCTATGTCCAGAGCAATCTTTGAAATAACTAGATGCCTGTTGGCAACATGTCAAGCCCGTTATCAAGAAAATAAGTTACAGAAAACTCCACTTGTAATGATATCGCTTATAGCGATAAATCGCATATAACGATGCTGAGTCCAAGGTCCCAGTCGGATCTCTATATGTTTCAATTGATATAACATCTCTTGTAACAATACCGATTGTAACAATGTCGCATGTAATGAAGTTTCGGGTATAACAATGTGTTTTTTGCGGCCCAGTTGCAAATATTCCCCATTTATTACGATATTTGGAGTCCGTAACAGGTGTGAACAAGATTCTATGCACATGCCCCCAGCTGGTGCTGGATAGCCCATTTCTTAGTCCAAATTAGGTCAAGGTCAAGGTCAAAGAGAGCTTGGGTGATATGGGTGGATTGGGGATAGTCATAAGCAACAACTGAGGAAGTATCCAAGTGTTGTAGCAAATGGTGTTGGTGGTAGACGAAACGGTAGAGCCTAGTTAACCAAGAAACAGACCATTTGAATTATTCTAAGTGCAAATTAGGTCAAGGTCAAGGTCAAAGTGAGGTTGGGTGATATGGGTGGATAGGGAATGGTCATAAGCAACAACTGTGTAAGTATCCAAGTGTTGTAGTAAGCGGTGTTGGTGTTAGATGAAACGGTAAAATCTACTTAACCTTGTCACTGAAGGAAGGAAGGACGGACAGGACAATCACTATATGCCTCCCGCATCCCTTCATAACTGTGATAAAGTATTTTGAGTTTCAAGTCGATACCTCTTCTAGTTATTGTGCAATTTTACCTTAAGCAAAAATTTTAAGTTGAAAAAAGGGCAATTACTCAAACAAAATCCTTGATAGAGTTACCTCCTCTTGTCTACAAAATAAATTCATCACTGTGATCAAGAACTTTGAGTTTCAAGTCACACCTCATACAGGTATTGAGAAATTTACCTAAAGCGAAAATTGTAAGTTGAAAAAAAGGGTAATAACTCCAAAAAAAATCCTTGAAAGAGTTACCTCATCATGTCTGCAGAATTGGGTTAGTACCGTAAACAAGCAGCTTGAGTTTCAATTTAAATTCTATATTTAACAAAACAATGTCAGAATAGTCCAAGTTGTAAGTCCAAACAAGGGCAGATAACTCTGGAAATACAAATCACAGGGTTACTTGTCTTGTTGTAATTAATTACCCTTTTGATAGTGAACAAGTATTGAAAGTTTCAAATGGACACTTTTCATAGTTTTTGAGAAATGGACTCCGACAAAAAACTTAACCAAACAAGATTCTGTGTTTGATAAACACACATGCCCCCGGTTGGGGCTGGGTAGTCCATTTCTTAGTCCAAATTAGGTCAAGGTCAAAGTGAGGTTGGGTGATATGGGTGGATTGGGAAATATCATAAGTAAAAACTGTGTAAATATCCAAGTGTTGTAGTAAGCAGTGTTGGTGCTAGACGAAACGGTAAAATCTAGTTAACCAAGAAATGGCACTTTTGAATTATTCTAATTGCAAATGAGGTCAATATCAAGGTCAAAGTGAGGTTGGGTGATATGGGTGGATTAGGAATGGCCATAAGTAACAACTATGTGTTGTAATAAGCGGTGCTGGTGCTAGACGAAACGGTTAAATGGCACTTTTGAATTATTATAAGTGCAAATTAGGTCAAGGTCAAAGTGAGGTTGGGTGATATGGGTGGATAAGGAATGGTCATAAGCAACAACTGTGTAAGTATCAAAGTGTTGCAGTAGGCGGTGTTGGTGCTAGACAAAACGGTAAAATCTACTTCACCTTGTCATGGACGGAAGGACGGACGGACGGACAGGACGATCACTATATGCCTCCTGCATCAAGATGCCAGGGGCATAAAAAATGAACCAAACAAGATTCTGTGTTTGATAAACACACATGCCCCCGGTTGGTGCTGGATAGCTCATTCCTTAGTCCAAATTAGGTCAAGGTCAAATTGAGGTTGGGTTATATGGGTGGATTGGGGACAGTCATAAGCAACAACTGTGTAAGTATCCAAGTGTTGTAGCAAGGAGTGTTGATGCTAGACGAAAAAGTAAAATCAAGTAAACCAAGAAACAGCCCATTTGAATTATTCTAAGTTCAAATTAGGTCAAGGTCAAATTGAGGTTGGGTGATATGGGTGGATTGGGAACGATCATAAGTAACAACTGTGTAAATATCCAAGTGTTGTTGCAAGAGGTGTTGGCGCACGACGAAACCGTAAAATCTAGTGAACCAAGAAACAGCCCATTTTAATTATCCTAAGTGAAAATTAGGTCAAGGTCAAAGTGAGGTTGACAGATATGGGTGGATAGGGAATGATCATAAGCAACAACTGTGTAAGTTAGTGTTTTAGTAGGCGGTGTTGGTACTAGACGAAATGGCAAAACCTACTTAATCTTGTCACAGACGGACGGAAAGACGGACGGACAGGACAATCACTATCAAGATGCCGGGGCATAAAAACTTAATTAACGCAGATGCTGACGCAGATGCAGAGGACAGAGCGATGACAAGAACTCAAATTTTTTTTTTTTGAAAAGTCGAGCTAACAATGGCGTTGGGTGTGACTGTTAGTATAATTGCCATGTTACATCTGTTTAGAGACAAGTTGTGAATTTAGTGAAAGACATTGGTAGTTCCTGCAGTATTTAGTGACATCATTATTATTAAAACGTTATATAACATTGTACACAGGCCTAAAAATGATGAAAAAGAAATCATTGTAGTGATGTTTGATAATTATCCTGAATATTTATGAAACTTTCAAACTCTGATTGCATTTCTTTAGGTTCTTTCATTATACATAGTTCTACATTAAATGTTTGTATGTAAAATGATTGGGTATAGCAATATAAATTATATGGTCCGCTCAATATCGTTACAAGCGGAGTTTACTGTATAATATTGTAATTATTTCAAAATCACATTTTCTAACAAGCAAATCTTCTTAAAGCTATAAGTGTGACATTGACCTTTGAGCTAGTGACACAGGTCTTGCACATGACACGCTGCCTCCACATGGTGAACATTTGTGGCAAGTTATTTTTAAATTCCCTGACGAATGATAAAGTTACAGTCCAGACAAGCTGTGTTATGCCCATATTTGACCTTTGACCTCTCAGTGTGACCTTGAACTGTGAGCTAGGGAACCAGGTCCTGCAGGTCAAAGTGAGGTTGGGTGATATGGGTGGATTGGGAATGGTTACTAGTAACAACTGTGTAAATATCCAGTGTTGTTGCAAGCGGTGTTGGAGCTAGACGAAACGGTAAAATCTAGTTAACCAAGAAACAGCCCATCTGAATTATTCTAAGTGCAAATTAGGTCAAGGTCAAAGTGAGATTGGGTGATATGGGTGGATAGGGAATGGTCATAAGCTACATCTGTGTAAGAATCCAAGTGTTGTAGTAAGCGGTGTTGGTGCTAGACGAAATGGTAAAACCTACTTAACCTTGTCACGGATGCTGGGGGCATAAAAAGTACTGGTTGTACCCAGGGAACAGACTGACGTGTTCCATAAAGCCTCAGCTAAAACAAATAGGGTTAAAGTTAATGTGCAAAATAGTAAATTTCTGGGAGGCTAAACTTAACTTTGTTTTCAACCTTTTTTAAACAAATTCCCATCTAGTTTTATCAAATGTTTGTACAACTGTAAATATGTCTTGCCACTGACCCACTGATCACTGTACTCCCACTTGCTCTTATGCGGATACTGCCCATGAGTGTCCTCATCTGCTTCAAGGTCGGCAGAAACTCGACCTCGAGAGGCAGAATAATATAACTTTAAATATTGACAAAAATCTGAGGGACATGTTGCGGGATTACTTGTTTTTTTGTTTTTTTTTTGGATTTTATGCCATATTTAACAGTATTTTAGTCATATAACGGCGGTCTGTTAATCTACTCACATTTTCCTGGGCAAGCTTAGCCGATCTAAGTGGTTAACCAGTACTAAGTTCACATACTTATGCCAGTAACTGACAACTGCCCTACATGCATCCGAGGTAGGGGGAGAATGGCCGTAGAAATTATTTCATGACCAATACCCACAAGAGTTATGTGACCGGGTCAGGAAGTAAACTTACGAACTCTGGACTGACAGTCCTGCACTCTACCAAATGAGCTATCCAGCCTGGCGCAGGCATTACTAAATCCTTTTCTAAAATAACATGCAGTTTAAATAACTTTTATAAAATTATAATGAAGTCTTATTTTGAAGGAAATGGGTTTCAGTTTACTGCAAAAATTTGCATCTTAAAGGAACCTATTCACAGATTGGCAAATTGACAATTTTTTTTTTTTTGTGTAATAGATTCCAAAAACAAGAGGGCCATGATGGCCCTAGGTCACTCACCTGAGTTTAAGGCATCATAATGGCTAATAACAAGAGGGAAAATGTCACTAAATGCCTTACCTGAGTATAAAGATCTGGGCCTTGCAGTTTCTGAAGTTTTTTTAGTCTATATAAACCATGTGACCCACAGGGCATGGCCACCTTGTACCCCAGGGGCATCATTTGAACAATATTTGTAGTGGACCACTTTTCTATGTTAAATACCCAATGTGATTCCACTGGGCCTTGCGGTTTCAGAGGAGATTTTTCAAGTCATTTTGCTATTTAAATGTATATAAACCATGTGACCCCCAGGGGGTGACCAATTTTTACCCCAGGGACAGCATTTGAACAATCTTTGTAGAGGACCACTCCACAATGTTTCAAGCAAAATATATAGCCTCAGGGCCTTACGGTTTCAACACGGAAGATTTTTAAGGCCCACTTGCCATATAAGTCTATATTAGGGATGGGACCGAATACTGAAATCAATATTCGAATATTCGTTTTAAGTATTCGAATATATTTGAATATTCATTTTGTAAATACTACATTTTACTATATACGGCACTCTGTCCGAATATTTCCCATATCCGAAATATGTATACTACGTGTAAGTAGTTGTTTTACCTTGTTTCAGTGGTAAATGAGCAATATAACTTAGTGAGTGTTAGGCAAATATAAAGAAATGTAAGATATTGTTTAATGTATTGTTAATTAATTTGTTAATCGTTCCGGTTTTTTTTAGAACCATTAAGTTTGTATCTGCTGTGCAGATTACATGTTGCCTGGGTTTTGTGTCAAATGACCGCGTAAAGTACTTTCCAAGCACGTGATGGTGGCATTATTTATTAATAATGGCTCTTGTATAATATACAGTGTTGATATAATGGAGAATAATTTACTAGTGACATATATTAAGATTGACCAGATAATGCTAATTCTGTTTAAGACATTGATTGGCTGATAATGGATTCATTTTGATTGGTTTACTTAGAGAGTAATTGTAATTTACTGTAAACAAGTTAACCGTACATATGTCACTTAAGGATAATAAACAATAATGTATGCCTTGTGCAAACTGTGAAACCGTTATCACAACATGGCCCAGTTTTGCTATCTGTGGATACAATGCGTCATATTCGACCTCCTACAAACCGTTAATTTGCGGCCCTTGTAAAGACGTGGCCCCCCTGCCAATGATCAATTGTCGTTAGTTGGACATGTTTTGCATGTGTTGTAAAAGCGTTACACTGCCCCCGCCCACATGCTAGGCAGGAAATACGACTTAAATTCATGTTTAATTTGCTATCAATCTGGAAAAAAACTTGATTTTTTAAAGAAATTTTGATCTTCAAATAAATTTGAAAATCGAATATTCGTATTCGTTTTTGTATATTCGAATATTATCCTATATTCGAATATTCGGTCCCATCCCTAGTCTATATAAATCATGTGACGCCCTGAGTCACTTTTTACCCACTTTTGAAACCTCTGGGCCTTGCAGTTTCAGAGGAGAAGATTTTTAAAGCCATTTTGCTATTTAAGTCTATATAAACCATGTGACCCCTGGGGTGTGCCCAGTTTGGACCCCAGGGGCATCATTTGAACAATCTTTATAGAAGACCACTATACAATGTTTCCAACCAAATATGAAACCTCTGGGCCTTGTGGTTTCAGAGGAGAAGTTTTTTAAAGCCATTTTGCTGTTTACGTTTATATTGACCATGTGAGCCCCTGGGTGTGGACAGTTTTGACCCCAGGGGCATTAATTGAACAATCTTTGTAGAGGACCACTATACAATGTTACATACCAAATATGAAACCTCTAGGCCATGCGGTTTCAGAGGAGAAGATTTTTAAAGTCATTATGCTATATAAGTCTATATAAACCATGTGACCCCTGGGGCGTGGCCAGTTTTGACCCTAGGAGCATCATTTGAACAATCTTAGTAGAGGATTACTAGAGGATGTCCCATATCAAATATAAAAGCTCTCAGCCTTGCGGTTTCATAGGAGATTTTTAAATTTTTCACTTTTAAAATCTATTTTTAGCTCTGGTGACCTACATATAAAGTGGACCGGAAAGATTTGAACAAATTTGAAAGAGGTCCACCCAAGGATCTTTCCTGTGAAGTTTGGTGAAAATCTGCCAAGCAGTTTAGGAGGAGATGTTGTTTGAATGAAAAGTTGACGACGCACGCACGCACACACGCACGACGGACAACGGGCGATCACAAAAGCTCACCATGAGCACTTTGTGCTCCGGTGAGCTAAAAAAGTACATTGTACATAAAGAAGCGAATTAACACATCTGACACAAAAATATTTTGAAAATATAGGGTCATTTATGAATAATCATCAAATGAAAATGCTAAAAGTATTAAGCGTTTGTAATGCTTTTTGGCTAATTTAGAAAACGTGTATCACTTACATAGATTAAAACACACAGTTATATTTAAGACTGGCCTATTGAACCTGAAGGTTGTAGGTTCAAGTCCCGGGAGAGGCAAATCCTTTTACTTTATTTGTTTTGTTTATAATTATTTGTTTTGTTTATAATTATTATTTGTTTTGTTTATAATTATAATACTTGTTTTTGGTTATTCTAGATGGTTTATTGTTTTTAGTTTAGACATTTAGTGACATTTTTTTATAATACGAAAAAATATGTGAATAAGTCCCTTTAAAAAAGTAATAATTAGATTTCAAGCATATCTGAGCTTTATGTAGTTTTAAAGTAGTGCTATCACTACTGGTTAGTGAAAATTCTCTGGTACTTAAAGATTATTTTTAATGAACAAGCACATAAAAGGGAACGAAAAAATGCTAAATTAACACTTTTGGGCCGCCCTTAATGAATTGTTGGTTTGGCATAACCCTGCAAAGGATTTTAGTGAGGATTCTCTGGTACTTAAAGATTATTTTAAATGAACGAGCACATAAAAGGGACCGAAAAAATGCTAAATTAACACTTTTGGGCCGCCCTTAATAAATTGTTGGTTCAGCGTAACCCTGCCCAGAATTTTAGCAGTGGGTAGGTAGGTAGGGTATTTTTATGAATTGTTTTTCTTTTAATGTTGTAAATTGAATATATAGTTCACACTTACTATGTGAACATTGTACCTGTGTACTTGCAATATCATTGTATTATTGATTTATAAACGTGATAAAATTGAAAAACTCTGATATAGATTTCTCATATTTTGTTATTGAAAAAAAAATTAACAAGAAAATTTCAACATATTCAAGGCAATATAAAACTTGTCATTTAAGTTAAATACATCCAAAATGTATGCATCCTTTAAGACGAAGTAATGAGGCAATCAGTGGTTGTAAACAACGTTTGTTACTAGCATTATTCTAAAGAACATCAGTTTAAGACGAGGCATACGTGGACATAAATCACTAAAGAACAATTTACAAACATAAACTAAGGTAATTAACATCCGACACTCACTCAACAATTGCTCAGAAAACACCTCATGAAATAATATTCTACACAAACGCCATCGGCGTTAATCTCCAAAAAGAAGAGCATCAGAGGGCTAAATTCCACCATATTAAATGAAATGAGCAACAGGGATACAAACATAACATTTGTTGTTTTTTTCACTTTTTGCTTGTTGAATTGTTTTTGGGGGGGGGGGGGGGGTAGCAGCCATTTTCATGAGTAAGTAGAGTTACACCAAACAAACAATTTATTAAGGACGGCCTTGGTACAATTTTTTGGAACAATAGCTGTCTCAGGACAGCGCGCTCGACTATTCAACCGTTTTGTCAGAGTTATGAGCCTTTATTGCCACAAAAAAGGGGCATCATTTTGCTACAATGCTGGTCACAGTTATGTGCCTTGGCCAGCAACTTTATATAATGACCTTAAAGACATGTGAAGTTTTATTTGAATATCTGTTTGAAGTTGTTGCACGCAAACTTTGTCATGATATTTATAAGTACAAAAATGGGCACAATTCTGCTTAATTGCAGTTCAGAGTTATGGGCCTTGGTCAGTTATCTTACATAATGACCCCTAAGACATGTGAAGTATTAATTGAATATCTGTAGCAGTTACAGAGATATGTACTTGTTGCACGAAAACTTTAACCTGAATTTCTAAGTACAAAAAAGGGCATAATTCAGCTAAATTGCAGGTCGGAGATATAGGCCTTGGTTAGAGACCTTACATATTGGCCTTGAAGACATGTGTGAAGTTTCAATTAAATATCTGAAGTCGTAACAGAGATATGTACTTGTTGCACGCAAACCTTAACCTAAATTATCTCTTGCAAGCAAACCTTAACCTGACTTTTTTAAGTACAAAAAGGGGCATAATTCTGTTAAAATGCTGGTCACAGTTATGGGTCTTGGCCAGTGACCTTATATAATGACCCCGAAGACATGTGTGAAGTTTCAATTGAATATCTGTAGTAGTTACAGAGATATTTACTCATTGCACGCAAACTTTAACCTGAGTTTCCAAGTACAAAAAGGGGCATAATTCTGCTAAATTGCAGGTGAGAGTTATAGGCCTTGGTCAGTGACCTCACATGATGACCCGAAGACATGTGTGAAGTTTCAATTTAATATCTGTAATAGTAACAGAGATATGGACTTATTGCACACAAACCTTTACCAGAGCATTAAGCCAACGAATGGGTGAGTAGTATAACTCGAACTATTCGGTGAATAGTCGAGCTAAAATTACTACAACTGATGAAATTTATAACCACACAGACTCCAGTCAATATCCGGCAAACAGAGTTTACAGAATACAAATGTTTTTTACATAAATACAAGACATCTCTGTCAAACAATGAAGTCCCAACTTATTTAATGGCTAAATGCATTGTTAATCAAATATCACCAATCTGTAAATTACCTTTGCACTGTTACTGTTAAACACTTCAACGTGTTTGTGATCTCAGTGGTTTGATCGTTTGCTGGCTTGCAACTCGTCAAACACCGTGTTCTCAGAAATCCTGTGACTGTTGATCATCATAACTTAGCAGATTCTCAATGATGTTGACACACTGGTCAGTGATGTCCACGATTGGACCCTGACACCAATAAGAATATAAGAACTTCCATTTCAAAAATGCAATTGAACAACATTTAAAGGCTTTGGGAAAAAGCATGCATGTAAATCTTTAACAATAAATGGGCTGTCAGGCCCCAGGTCTCTCACCTGAGATCTAAGCAAGTTTCATGTTGACTGAGCAACAAATGTAGCCTCAAGAGTGTTCACAAGCTGTTTCTTTAATTGCACTTGTGACCTAGTTTTTGAGCCCATTTGACCCAGTTTTGATCTCGACCAAGATATCATAAGAACACATGTTCTGAGCAATTTTCATGTTAATTAGGCAACAAGTGTGGCCTATAGAATGTTCACAAGCTTTTTCTTTAATTTGACCTAGTTTGACACCACATGACCCAGTTTCAAACTGGATATCATTGGAACAAATGTTCTGGGCAAATTTCATGAAGATTGAGCAATAAATGTGGTCTACAGAGTGTTCACAAGGTAAATGTTGCGCAATATAAGGATAACTGCCCCACCACATGACAGCCATGTTTTTAACAAATTAAAATAATTTTGTGTGTTACCCAAGGACCATGTTTGTAAAATTAGTTTGAAATACAGCATGCGGTTTCTGACAAAAATATTTCAATAGTTTTCTACAATGCCATATAAGGAAACATTTCCCTAACCCTGGCGGCCAGGTTTTTTCAAAGAATCAAAATGACATGAAAGAATTTGGTAGAGCACCACCCAAAGACCATTTCCGGGAAATTAATCAGAAGCAGTTTCCGAGAAGACTTTCAAAGTTTTCTGTATAGCCATATAAGGAAAACTGCCCCGCCTCCTGGTCTCCATGTTTTTTTTATGAATCAAAATAATTTGAATGAATTTGGTAGATGATCAACCAAGGACCATTTCTATGAAATTGTTTCGAAATCAACTGCCCCTCTCCCTGGTGGCCATGCTTTTCAACGGAGTGGAACCATGTTCGAACTTGACAGAGATATCATATGAACAAATGTTCTGAGCAGGTTTCATATTGATTGGGCAAAAAGTGTGACCTCTAGAATGTGTGCGTGTAGCGCATTTTATCGAGTGCACCGGGATTCTCTCCCAGATGGCCATCGCCCCCAGAAGACTTGTTAGTTGGGTTACGGGGGATAGTGCAAGATACAGGAGACGCCTTGTTCCAGAGGCGACCATGGGTCTTTTAGTGCCCGGTGTGAAGCCCTTAGTACACTGCACCTCGGTTTAACATCTCATGCAAATGAGTAAGTAGGTTAGGCTGTAGAGGGGAATGGAACCTGCGACCCCTGGGTTGTGAAGACAGTCCGCTACAACTTGATCACTGATCCGCCTCTGGAGTGTTTACAAGCATTTTCTTCAATTTGACTTACTATCCTAGTTTTTGACACCACATGACCCAGTTTCGAACTCATTCGAGGTATCATTGGAACAAATGTTCTTGGCAAGTTTCCAGAAGATTGGGCAATAGAGTCTATAGAGTGTTCACAAGGTAAATGTTGACGACAAACGAGTAACGACGAACGAGTAATGAAGGACAACAGACAAAAGGCGATCACAAAAGCTCACCATGAGCACATTGTGCTCAGGAGAGCTAATAAAACAAAAACCGTAGTAAAAATTTGTATTACAAAGTTTCTTAGTGCTCATTTGCTTCAACTTCATAATATGGATAATCATGGAGGGAAAACATGCTTTAAATATTTATAAAGACTATTTCCAGAAAAGGTTCAATAGCCATGGAGACAGTACAATTTTAGAAGTGTGTTTGGTTTGTTTACAGATATTGAGAATGTTCGATTCTGAAGAGCGGTTTAAACCCAGACCCAACAGAATGTGTTTGAGACTCAAGAATCTGTGTTTTGCCACCATACCCACCTGTTAAAGTTGCTATCAACAATTATCACATGTTCTCCTGAGGTCCTCACGTTTGTTGTACATGGCATGGTGGGGAGTCTCTAACATGACGTGTTCCCAGTAGTGGATCTCCCGGAATATCTTCAACAGAACTCTGTAATACCACGATATCTGTCAACAGAGGTCATCTGTTAAGTTCAGATCTATAAAATGTCAACTCCCAAAAGATGATATTTCTTTGGTATTGAATGTGAAGAAATTATAGTGCTATTTCTCAGATTCAGGTTTATAACAGGTGTGCTATTCTGATCACTTGCAACAGCAATTCTCGATGAAGCTGCCCAAAGATGTGAGACTGTTCGACACTGGGAAACACCAAAGGCATTTCTAGGTGCTTTCCTGGATACCACAAGAAATAAATATGAGTACCGCCCCATGGAAGCCATGTTTTGTTTAATAAATTGAAAGAGATTGAAGACTGAAGGAATCTTGTAGATGGTGACCAAAAAAACTTATCAGTAAAATTATTTAGAAATCCAGACAGCAGTCTTGGGCAAATAGGTTTTCTGAAGTTGTTTTCAGCTTGGTAGCCATGGAAACCAGAGAACTACATCAACTACATGTGAGAACATCCAATTGCAAGCCTATTTTAAAAACTTCCACCTAGCTGTTCCTGAGATGTTTTAAATACCATGTTTCGTGATGGTAACCAGCAAATGACTAATCACAACATCCCCCTTTTAATCATTTTAGCTTCTGGTTGTTGATGAAAATAACAAAATCATACCCTTTAAAACAGCCCCAAACATTGTAGGCTAGCCAAAACATACAGATTTTAATTATGTACCATGTACATTTTCTGTCCTCCTTTGTAGTTTGATTTGAATTAAACTTTCAATCACTAGTCATAAAGATATACTGAACACAAAAAGTGGGGCAGACTGACGGACACACAGACAAACACTGCAATCACTGAACACCAAAGTACCTTTGGGGGCACCAATCAATGACGGCGGGCTGAAAACTAACGCTATCTTACCTAAATATTCAGCATGGTGGAACAAAACACTCTGTACATTGCCGGTGAAGATGTCTGTCAGGTTCTCAAATCCAAGCAGAAACGTACCTCAGAGCTGCAATGAAGCTATATGTTTAAGTTCAAAGGAACCTGGTTGCAGAATACATGATCATGAATAAATAATAAATGAACAGCACAACTATTTCTACAACTTCTGGAAAAGATAATTATTGCCCAGGTGAGCTAAAATCTCATAGGAATATCAACAAGTTTCTTCAATGAGGTCATTAATGCAGCTAGTAGTCTGGCCAAATACATAGCTAGAAAGTTAGAGTCTTAAAGAGACTATGTCAACAAAACTTGCCTTCCTATCGAACAATAAATGATATTATAAGATAGAAATGAGCAATACTAAGACATTTGAGTTAAATAAATAATAAATAATATGATACACATATTTGTTAAAAACAAATTAGCCAAAAAAGTAAAATAAATAAATAAAACCACATGTGGGTATTAAAGTCACAATTTGAGAGCAGTAGAAAGAAACGATAGTAGACAGCAATTTAACCAGCTGCGCTATTTTGCGTGGCAATGAATCATGTGTAAAGTATGATTATCCAAATACACACAATTCTTACGTCAGATGTAAACATGAAAAGGGCCAAACAAACATGACCCTTATTATAAATTGATTTGTATCCCAGAATGAATTTACTGTTTTCACATTATATATACCCTGTTTTAACCGTTATTATATGGCAGTATTAAGATCTTAATTTTAGATCTTTTTGAGGCCTATTTCGATGACATAGTCCCTTTAACAGAGAAATTTAGTATTGCATTATGCTAATATTTTTAGTTATGCTTTTGAATGCTCAGTACGTTTGTCAAACATTTAAATGTACCTCACACTGCTGAACCTTCTGTCCAGACCCTGACAGCATTGCAGTGGCAGGCCGAGCGGGATGTCTCCTGTACTGGTTTGCTGGTAAGGATATTCACTGAAATCATACTTGCATAAAAGAAAGAGATCACACTAACTATTTACCTGTACTAGTTTAAACAGTTCTCTGTTGTTTTTCATCCAACAATTCTGCTAGTTGGACACTAAGCCTCTGACAGGGTCTGATCTATAAACCTTTAATACAACACGAAAGCATCGTGTTAAACAGTAAGAATTACCCGTACATTAGAATAAGTTTTTCCTTCATCAAAATCTTATCTTCTGCTTAAACCACTGGGCTCAAATTCTTTAACTGAAAGATACTGAATGAATGACACGGATTATTTATAGGTGTGTCAAAGGATCTCTTATGAAGGTCAGATAAACATGCATTTTTGTTCTTTCACCACCAAGTTTGATAGTCTTTATCCTAATCAACCTCAAAATGTTTTTGTTGTACATAATTGTTTGTTAAATTTGATAGAAAAGACATTAAAATAACAATGAAGTTCAATGTTCAGAACGACCATATTATGCTTAATAAACTTTCTAAATAGTTATAAAGGTCATTACCATCATCATCATCAACATCATTACATGTCTAATCCTTGTATGATTTATCACTGTATTTGTGAGTAATAGAAGAAAAATGTTCAATGTTTACATTATTCTGGGTGCCTGTGTCTAAAGCTTTCTGGTCCAGCAACCACGTCCTGAAATTTCTTACCACTGTGTAGGCTGAAGGGATGGTCGCTGGCCTGTGGTCACTCCGGAGGTACTGGTTCTGTTCCTCCAGTTGGCCTGACCAGCATCAGAGTAGCAGGTAAGCGCCGGGAATAGGCTAGACATTTCATCACGATCATAACTTAAGATAAGACGTCATTGAACAAAACATCTGGTACAGTCAACTCCCTTTCCTCGAAGTTGCCCAGACCAGCACAAAAACTTAGAGCCATCAAAACTTCGAGCCATCCATAAACTGTTTTCAGACATCATCTGTTGTTTTGCGTCTGTTTCCTCCCAAACCTCCAGACTAAAGAGTATTTAAACATGTAGATTATTTTGGGTGACTGAGTGAAGACTAGTTTTGCTAAATTAAATTTTTTATTTGCTTAGATTTGCAATATTTATGGAAGAGTACATAACAAAATAGTATGTATATGATAAACATTATAACTCTGCTTTTGACTATAATTCACTGCAGTTTTTCTACCAATGTAATCTGCAATGAAGTTTTTCAATAAACCTTGTGCTTATTAACAGAAGTGGTAGATTTAGGGAATTAATTTCAGACAGAACATAATATACCAATGTGTGAAAGTTTTCAATTCAAACATCTTTTGTTCTCCACTGGATACTAGCCTGGTCATATTATTAATTAGCAACTTGACGTGACTTTGCTACAAAAACAAACAAATCAATTTATATGAATATGTATTGCAAAACAATTGGAGCAACAAGAATTTGCAAAAAGCAAGTTTGACTTTTAAGTATGTGACTGAAATCACTTGCATTAGCACATTTATTTATGTTTCAATGTTATTGTTTAAGTTCTTTTGATAGTAAATTAATTCAAGGCTCTGCATTACTGATTTATGAATGAAGTATTGTAACAGAACTACAATGTACAATGTCTACATAATTGTAGATTCGCAGTGTAGGTGTCTGCCTTTTGATTGTGAGTTCAATGTAAACAAGAGCTGTCTGAGGAAAGCGCGCTCGACTTTTCTTGTGCTTGTTAGAGTTTTCTGGCATTTTTACTACAACATACTGTTTGTATAGTAGGGGCCAATTAAACAAAATTAATTTCATTCTTGCGTTACTGATTGGAAATAATTTTTTTAATTTTCAAAACAGTGACCTTGACCCCATCCACCCCATATGCAATCTCATGCAATGTCTCATTATACATTATCTATAAATTGAATTTCATTTCAATTTGTTGTTGAGTTATAAAGCAGAAACAGTTTTTTCTATTTTTAGTAACCATGACCTTGATGCCGAGCCCACCCTAAATCACCACAAATGCAATCCCAAGTAAAATGTTGCTTTATGTATGAAGATTGATTCTCAAGTTAGAGAGTGAAAATCAAAAGTTGACGGACCCATCCCACCCACTTAAAATTTCTAACTGTAAAAAGGCCCATAATATTGAAAAATTTCACACTAGAGTTATCAAAATTGGCCTATGAGTTCATTTTAATAAAGGGAATGAGTATTATAAGTTTGAATGAAATCCCTCAAACCATTCTTCAGAAACCAGCTTACCAAAAAACTTAAACCTGTCCGTATAGCTTCTATGTACAATTTCTAAGCGTTAAAAGGCCCATAATTCTGACAAATTTAAAACTTGAGTTATCAAAATTGGCCTATGAGTTCATTTTCATATAGGGAATATGTGTTCTAAGTTTGAATGAAATCCCTAAAGCCAATTCATGTGAAACCAGCTTATAGAAAAACTTTAACCTGTCCATACAGCTTATATGTAAAATTTCTAAGTGTAATATTTTATATAGTTTTAGTAACAGTGACTTTGACCTTAAAACCATCCAGCCCACCCCAAATGCGATCCCAAGTTAAGTATTGCTTTAGGGTATCTATGTATGAATATTCATTCTCGAGTTAGGGAGTGGAAATCAATTTTATTCCGCCACCCTACCCACGTGAATGTAAAATTTATACGTGTAAAAAGGCCCATAATTTTGTCAAATTTCAAACTAGAATTATCGAAATTGGCCTTTGGGTTCATTGTCATATAGGAAATAATAGTTTTAAGTTTGATTGAAATCCCGCAAGCCATTCCTAAGCAACTAGCTTACCGGAATACTTTAACCTATCCATATAGCTTATATGTAAAATTTCTAAGTGTAAAAAGGCCCATAATTTTGACAAATTTCAACTAGAGTTACCAAACTTGGCCTTTGGGTTCATTTTAATGTGGGAAATAAATGTTTTCAGTTTGAATGAAATCCCTCACGCCACTCCTGAGAAACTAGCTTACCGAAAAACTCTGACGCTGACGCCAATGCCGACTTGAGTAGAATAGCTTGCCTTTTCTTCAAAAATTGGAGCTAGAAATGCAACACACAATTTTGCATGTACCTTAAATTTACATAATTACTAGCTCTGTAAGTTTCTACATGGAAAAACTGCACATTAATTCCCTACCCAGGGATGGCATTGTATCTGTACCAGAACGCAGCAATAGTTTCTTCAATGGTATATTATTTCGAAAAGCTGTAACAAAATGAACAGATATTATATAACTTGACAATTAATTTGACTAGACACGTAAATACGATAATCAGAATAGATAGCGGATGTGTTTAATCCCAGTTTCACATTAATAATAGACTTTTAACAGTTAATGTATTGTTACCAAGCAAAATGTAGCCAAAATACTAAATAAGAAAATAAAGAAGCCTAAAGGTGAACATTTCACCTCAATAAATGTTAAAGTAATCAAAATGGGCATGTTTCTTATAAAATGCACGTGTAGAGCACATATTGACACATGATAAAACCTAACGTATCTGAACTGACATTAAGTATGAATCTATAGGGTACAAAGTGTATGAAAACATTAGTAAGTTTTCCATTATAAACAATGGAAAAAGAGAATTGTACATAAATGACAAAAATAAGACTAAATTGTCTTACATTAAGGACCAACATGGCTTCAAAAGGCTTTCCAATCAATGATTGTGTGCAGAAACAATGTAGCGTGCCAGAAAAAGTGGTTGCGGAATAACTTCTTAATAAAGAGCTTCATTTAACAACAACTCAATAAGGTTACAAATCACTAATACTAAACGATTTAGCCGTGACATTCTCTCACAGTATCAGTCAACAATACATACCTCTGGCTTTGTGCATGTTGCGTTCACCAATCGAGTAATCCAGACAAGCATCACAGCCAGGGCCTCTCCTTGCATAGTGAATGAGGAATCCTTTACCTGCCATGGTGAAATACAGCACTGGATCAATCAACTTCTGAAACGAAGATATAGCATAAATACACATTAAATTACATACAATAAGTTTCATTAAATACAATGTACATGAATTTTGGATGTTTTGATATGGACATAAATCCCATGTCAGTACTTGCAAATGAGTATTCACCAAATGGTATATAAAAAAATGTTCAGTGAATGGCATTAAAGGCACTTCCAACAATCTTGCTGTTGGGCTAGTGCTTTCGCTCTTGAAAGTGTCTGCCTCTCACGCTGTAGACCTGGGTTCAATTCCCCAAAGATGTTCAGGGTTTTATATCTGTGGCCCTCCATTTTTTGTGATAGTTGGCCATTTGTTTTAAATAATTTATAGAAAAACATAGACAGACAAAATTAACATCACACATCTTTTATTCAATTTTTAATTATTAGTTTGATACAAAAAACTGACCGCATTCAAGGTTAAAATACAAAGCAACCAACTGTCAAATATGACTGTATTGTGACAGCCATCTTGCAATCACCTGCCTATTTTTGTGACAGAAGGTCAATATTTTGCAGAACTATTTTAAATGTTTCACTAAATCACTAGAAACTGTAAATGCTCAACCAACAAATAGGGCATGAAATATGTCTGAAAATTGTCAAACTGCTTTTATATTGTTTTATCTGACCTTAGTGTCATTAAGACCGAAAATGTGAAAATATGCCTAATCAAATAATAGTGCCAAAGTGGGTCAGCTGATGATCACTGACATGCTAAAGCAAAAATCCATGGCAAAATGCCCACTGAATTTCAAAATTGGGGGTACATGTACCCTATGCCTTTGAAAATGTGGGTACACAAACAAAAATTTGGTTACAACTAAATAACTTCTTGGTTTTCGTATATACCAATGTCAAATTTACCTATACATGTATACACAATATTATTATCGCTACTCCCAAAGGAAAATTTAATTCACTCATCTGTTACATTTATAAATAAAATATTTCAACTTTAAAAATTACAGAGGTAATAATCAAACTGCGGTTTGACAATGTATACACCAGTAATAAAATTGAAATCCAAAGCCATTATCTGAATTTTACCGTTCAGAAGACATACACACAAATTATATTTACAGTTCATGTAAAACCCATATTTTTGCCAGAAAAATGCTCAGAAATTGTGCTGATATTTACAACATCATGTCATTTGCATGAAAAAGGGTGCGTGTATGGCCCGCGATATAAAAAGTTGGTAGCGCAAAGAACTGTGAAATCTTTACTTTTTTTATAAAAGTTTCGTAGCGCAAAACAACAAAATTAGGTGTCTGTATTGCGAACGATGCGCGGTTGTACTTATATCATGGTTACTCGGTCTTTTGTTGACAGCATTAACATTTCCTCTGAAATGGAAAAGCAGTTACACCATATCGATAACGTTATTGTCATTCCCATATGTTAATAAGTATTGTTCTACGACACACAGTTACTTATAACACCATCCACATGGACAGCGTGTAGCATGCTTTTCTCGACCTGTAGCAGTGATTCAGCAACAGCAGTGAAAGGACGTTGTTATGGATGGCATGCGCGATACAAGCTGTTGACGTTAAACTGTTACACTTTGATGATGAGCGGGTCGTGTTACAAGTGTCAATGAAAGAGGAGCGATGTAGGTGCGAAAATCCGGCCCAAACTGGATTTATTTCTGAAAGTTGGTGTAATGAGAAAATAAACATATATGGTAAAACATTCGGGATCCATCACATATTTGTATAATATCCGTCTATAAATATGAAGACGACAGAAAGTGCCCGCCCTGACAATTGGTACAAGGTTTGGACCATACATTTTTTATGAGTGCATGTACCCCAACAGTCTTAAAATTGTGCGTGCATCACAATTTCTTTACATGTTTCACGCAGTGTTTTCCGTTTCTGACTCATTTTTCAGTTATAAATAGACTATGATTACCACCTCGTTTTATGAAACCATGGTGATTGTATTTTGGGCATTGCACTGTAAACAATAATTTGAATAAACATGCCAAAAATTGGATTTTAACGAAAACATGTCGGTCACGATACACGATGACAAATGGAGTGGAAATAAACAAGTCATTAAAGAGACGTCTGGTGCCCGGCACTGGTGGTAAGGTTTTGCAGGAAACAACTTTAATCTCAAAATGCTGCAAAATGTAATTATAGCCAAAATGAGTTGGGATAAATATTAATCACACAAGTGGAACATCAACATGTGACAGAAAATGGCACAGTCATTCGAGTTTTCGACATTAACATATAATTAATATTGGTGGAAAGTAATGTTTTTTGTTCATGTTTAAAGTTTTCTTTGAAAGAAACTATTATTAATGACCTGTGTTACCTATGTGTCAGTTGTTACGCAGAGTTATTTATTTCTGCAACCTTTCCTATCAAAATATCCGCCATTGTGGTGTACTTGTTTTGGACAACAACAACAAAAACACTGAAGAGCGGAAAGGGCTTCCTATCTACCAAATCGGAATGGCAACGATATACAAACTATATAATCATCTTTTTAAATCAAAAACACTCGATTAAAATTTATACAGATATCCATATAGATGTTTTAATAAATATCTTTAAAATATTAATATTTACTTTTGCACCAGTGTTTCCAAACATAATTTGAAGACTCTTTCTGTGCAAAGGAGCTCTTTTCGCTATTCAATTAAATGGTAACCGATTAACGTGTGATATTCAACACTATTTTTATTGATGTTTCGCCCCTAGGAAGTTTCGTTCATCTCACTTTTCGCCCCATGCACGTTTCCACAAAAACAATTCGCCCACTTTCGCAATTATAGAATTGTGGTTTCGGCTCGAATTGAACTTGTTTTTTAACAGAAATATTAATGTTATTTGAATATGTTTTATTAACTTTTATTAACTTACTACAAATGATTGTAAAATATGAAGAAACAAATATGATTAGGCTGTATATCGTTTTTTGATAGTATACCTTTTTAATATGCAATACCTTATTACATAATTATTATGTTGTAGTATGTGAACTTAATGTTTACATAAGAATATTTGTATATGTTAAATAAAAGCTTAATGAAGAACATATATAATACAAACACTTAACTTTATCCACTTATATCTTCAATTTCTTACCCGAATGTTTAATAATTATATAAACTTTAATTTTTTTATTCAGACGTACAACAGCTAACCTATATTTAATATCAGATCAGGAAAGCGTTTTGGGGCTGCCACTGAATAAACATTTCCCATAAATATTAATAAATGGTGCTACCTCACAAAAATATAAAAACTTTAAGTAAAATCCATTTGGTGTGGGTTAGTGTATAAAGCAAAATCAATAAACATCACTTGTCTATAGTATATGAGCATTTAAAATGGACCAGCCTGATTCGTGTTTATACAAACAAATTCTTATAATTTTAAATTGCCTTAATTTAGCCATAATATCTATTTGCAACCACATTTTAAACATTCTTGGGATTCTTTTAATGCGCTATTGAAGAAAACATGATACTGTACCTCGTTACTACATGTATGGGTCAAATGCATAGATTTAAATTCTTTTTAAACAGAATCTGCATGATTTCAAGTTTTACAGTTGTTTATTCAATATAAAACGGACCCAATAAAGATGCACGTGCTACGATTTCTACTACCAATGTACTTCGACTGCTCCGAGTGCAGCATATATTCCACGAATAAGTGCTCGTTTGCGCAAAATTGTGATGACAAATCCGAATTTCATATGCGTCCGTACAATATATATCACATTGAAATGTGGATGGTAAAGAAAACAAAAGCTGTTTGAAAAACTGATGTGCGCCATCAAGTTTCAAACACTTTTACAAACACAAAGTTTGTTTATCTGTTCGTCTGTTTACAACGTTACACAAACAGTTATGAATGGATTCATATATTTGCATGACATTTTCGGTTGGAAATTGGCCAATGAACAATGAGCAAATATTTTGGTGGTGATCCAGTTGTCAATGTAATACACGGCTTTTCCTGCATTTTTCTGCAAAAAGTGGTGATTCAAGATACAATCTCATTAAAATCAAATCCTAACGTTGTTAGGATCTGAAGGCATCGTATAACAGGTAACGTTGAAATGACCTTCCAAAAAATACAAATCTCAGCCCGAAGTTCACGTTACTTTCGTGCATAGTTTTTGTGTTTTATATATATAAGTTAAACCTCAACATTTTGAAGGCAACAATATGATTGGATCATGAAAATTTCATCTGAACGTGACCCCTAATGCGCAGTCATCAGATCCAGCCAGCGGATAATATACCGTAGTAGCGTTAGACTGGAGATGAATTTAATGAGATTGTTCAAGATACACAGTTTGATAATTTATGTCATTATTTCAAGGTCAGATAAATTTCTAAATGGAATAAAGATGCAGGGTTCAACGATAGTATCTATTTAGATATCTTACAGCGTGTAACAACATTTAAAACATCCGTTACCTAATAGCAAATTAGTGTTTAATCTAGAAGGGCAGAGGGGCATGGCGCTTGACTTGGATAAAAGGGCATTTTGTGCGTGGTGACACTGCTTAAAGGGCACATTAGGTTATAATAGTTTTTTTTACCTGAAGTAATATTTCAAACCACTAATACATATTAAATTAAGCAATGTAGCAAGGATTGGCATCAAACCACTGAACATGTTAAATGATCTCTGCTCGGGGTTTTTGATCGTTTAGGAAAATTAAAATTTCGAGGTCGGTTTAAAACATCCGTTTTAAAGGAATGTGAATTTAAGCAGTTGCCCGCCGATTTTCGAAAGCTTCCTGACACGTTGTGTACTGGTTTATTGATCAGAATTGCGGCTCCTATGTCTGTTGCAGCCGCGGTCCCAATTGTATTGCAGCCGCGGGCCTATTTTCTTAACAGCCGCAGACCAATGAGACATCTTTAAAAAATGAAGATTTTTATTAATCTAGAAGGGCAGAGGGGCATGGCGCCTGCATCTGCGCGCCTGTATAATTAACAATTAATGTGTAGTTGGTCGTTTTTAACAAGTGCACACCTTCGCTGCTTTGATTAAATAATTCCTCTTCTAAAACATCAACAGTAAAAGCACCAACACATGAATTGTTACACGGCGTCACACAAACCATCTTGTCATACCGTATTTATACTTCGAGGCGAAATCGTATCTTAGTAACTCTACGGAATGTCTTGTATACCTTTCTAATTTGTCACAGCATTTTGCAAAGAATAACAGCGAATCTACACTGGATAATCATTCCGTTTAATATATTGAATTAAATGTAGACGATTACTGTTACATACAGTTACATAAACACACTGAGGGAATCTGAATGAGGTAAACAAATATATTAAAAATTATAATATATTGCATCAATGGATTGACAAAATATACTGTACATGTCTGAATATTCAAAATGTATCGCGTGTTAGTTTGAATCTGCAATGATTATATAAGATATCGGCTTTAAGCTTCACGAGTGAAAAAAGAATCGCAAGAATAGCACTTATCAATAGTAACAGGGAATATCAATCACAACTGTTCAACAACAACAATCAAAGGTAAATGGAAGATGAGTCAATAATTACAGGTAAGGTCAATCATAACAGGGGAGATCAGTCATAACAGGGGAGATCAGTCATAACAGGGAGGAGATCAATCATAACAGGGGAGATCATTTATAACTGGGAAGATCAATAACAACATAAAACACATAACAGGGAGATCAATCATAACATGGGAGATCAATCATAACGGAGGAGATCAATCATAACAGGGGAGACCATTCATAACTGGGAAGATCAATCACAATGAGATCAGTCGTAACATGGGAGATAAATCATAACACGGGAGCTCAGTCATAACAGATGATATAAATCGTAACAGGTGAGATCAATCATAACAGGTGAGATCAATCATAGCAGGTAAGATCAATCATAACATAATGAGATCAATCATACCAGGTGAGATCAATCGTAATATGGGAGATAACAGGGTATACAAATTATTACAGGGGAGACCAGTCACTATAGGGGAGATCAGTCATAACAGATGCAATCGATCGTAACAGCTGATATCAGTCATAAAAAGGAAATCAGTAATAACAGGCGAAATAAATCATAACAGGCGACATCAATAATTACAGAGGAGATGAATAATACCGTTCGAGAACAGGACATACGTCAAAACAGAGATCAATCGTTGCGGGGGAGTTTATCCTTGGCAGCAGAGCACAATGAATAAGAGGAACAATAAATGCTTTAGAAAACAATGAAGATATTGACACGACTTATATTTGTGCTGAATGGTGTTGTGTAACCTAATTTAAACTTACAAGGTTAGCTCCCTTGTTAAAAGTTGTGCTATTTTCAACGCGTTGTTCAAATTTTCCTTACCAAGAATGTTGATTCATTTTAACAATATAAACTGCTGTACATCTTGAGATCCGCACAGAGTAAGCTTATCATACAATAGAAATGGTATTTCTATAAGGATGTTAGACTTGATGTGGATCTTTGTATTTAATACACTCTAAAGTTTACTTCAGTTACCAAAAGGCATAGACTATCCTCTGCTATAGAGTCCTGATTATTTGGATTTTTCGCCGTATTCAATAGTATTTCAGTCATATAACGGCGGTCAGTTAACCTACTCGCACTTTTCCTGGGTAAGCTGGTTTACCAGTACTAAGTGCACATACTTATGCCAGTAACTGACAACTGCCGTACTTGAATCAGAGGTAGGGGGAGAATGGCCGTAGAAATAATTTCATGACCAATCTCCACACAAGTTATGTGGAGGGGCTGGGAATCCAACAATTGCTTACAAAGCTGCGAAATGTTGCAAGAACACCTGTTTACATAGCGAAATAAATAATCAAACAACAAAACAAAAAAACATTGAGAACATAAATTGAAAATAACATTGATCACTACTAGGTATACCCATCACATCGTCATTTAGACTGACACTATATCACATATTATATTAAGCTTAACTGTGGCCTGCTTCATAGGTTAAGAGACCGCCGCTATTGCTTCACAACATAAGAGCTTGCCCTTGAAAAGCCTGGTACATGCTTTGCATGCGGACAATGTTACAACAAACATCAATCGATATTTTTTTGTCTCCCTGAACACCGTCAATGCAGCGTTTGTGCAATATTGATTATTGATTATTTAAGTTGGTCAATAGCTGTTGATAGCAAATGTTTACTCGTTAAGTATTCTCGACTATAAATAAAAGTTGTCTTCTCTTCTTTTGATAAAACTGGAAACATGGCTTTGTGTGTGCGTATGCAATCTGTTGAGAAGCACAGATAATGCTGTTTGTATTGGCCTTGAAGTCAAATTTGGACAATGTTCCAGATCAGGAATGTTGCATGGCCAATGTCTAGAAAGTAATTTGGTCGGTAGTTGCAAATTGTAAATTCTAGGACCATAAGGCTCGCAATTTTAGAATCCCTGAATATTTTATTGTTCCCATATTTTGTATAAACTCATAAAAATAGGAAGTATTCACTTATATATTATATTGTTTTTTTCTATACCTATAGTTAATATTTTAACACAAATTAAGTCATTGTAACTTTAATTCAATGAAATGCTACCTTTTTTTAAACAATCAATTCCATATTTATGGTGAAACGCAAAACAAACACGTAACAAGTGTAAAAATCACAAAGCAGTAGCGTATGAGTCGACGATTAATTGTCGCCCTTGTGCAATTAAACTTTCGATTTACGTAAGTTACAATGCGTCCTGTTTGCAGGATACCAATAGTCTGGTTATGCTTGTCCATATTTAAGCATGCCATGGAAACTTCACAGGATTTGGATGATATAGCGAACTTTTCACACAGAATCGATTACAACGAAAGCTTGCACAGAATTTGTGCATTATTATGTTCACTGCACAAGAGGTAATCAAGTTTGGGGGGGCTATTCGGTACTGAATGATACGGTTTAATAGTAAGCATGAATTTGATTTTGCATGTGTAAGGCTATGCTCTTTAAATCGATACTTGTAAATTAAAAATCTAATAAAAAATAATGTTTTTAAAGATACTGAGGTTTAAAAGTGGATACTTCCTTTTTTGTTTTGACTATGTTCTCTATGATTTTCATTTTTACACGTTTTTTTTTTGTGTTTTACCATAAAAATGGAATTGATACAGAAAAAATGTTAGCATTTTATTGCATCCTGATTAAAGTTACATTGATTTTTTGTTAAATTATTAAATACAGGTATCAAAACACAATAAAATATATAAGTGGATACTTGCTTTTTTTGTTGAGTATAGTAAATTGATGAAAATTGTACCTTTCAGTTTTGCACCATTAAAATAGTTAGGCCAAAAAATAATTTATGTGTTTCGGGCAACCTCACCCCAAAGTTTCTAGTGGCTATTGTTTGCAGTGAAATCCGTATTTGTCAGATTTTAGATAATTTTCATTTTTTTTTTTTAACAAAATGTGTCTTAAAAAAAGTCAATCCTGACCCTACCTAAATTTTTTGAGGCCGTTGCCCGAAAACACAATTTTTTTGGCCTTATATAGCAATCAGACTTTGGCCTTTATAATAAGTATCACTAAACTTGTTGAAACACTTACATGTATCAATAAGGCTATCTAGATAGTGTAATCAGGTATCACGTCGGGTAACTCCACTATCTGGATTGCAAATAATTACTGTACACCCTTGATAATGTGTTATCAACCTTCAATACAGCTTTAAAATAACATTAGTTGAAGACATCAATGTATAAAATTATATTTTCAATTTTGGGTGCATTATATACAAGTATTGTATTATGTACTTAGCACATTATTATATAAATATATTGGTACTATACAATAATATCTTTGTAGAAAAAAGTATATTTCTAGTTACTATAATTATACTTATCTCAGAGTTAAGACAGTAACTGTTTCAAACGCCTGTATATGCAATTTTATACAATGAATTTTGACTGGTTTCTGTTCAAGCAAAAGAAACATTTTCGGTAGCTGGGTAATTTAGCGCCAGGTACCCAGGTAGTCAATTACTGCTCGTCTCACACCTAATCAGAAAGTGCTCAGTGTATTGAAATTGTATGAATTCTTATATTTTTTTGCAGTTCAATGAACTATGAAGTTGGTTATTTTGTATTTGATGTATACAATGTTTCTCTGTTATTGCAGAGTACTGAGGGCTACATCTCAGATGTCACCTGCACATGTGATTTGAACTTGGAAGGACCGCCCAGTGACGAGTGCTTTGATGACTGCCACCTGCAGCCAAACAGCACCCAAGGTTAGTAGAATATGAGAACTTTTATAAGCAATATCTAACAGTATATTCACACACTTTTTCAGGGATGGCGAACTCTCATATTGCCTTACTTGTCTGTTTTTGACAAATGATTTGTGCTGAGTTTCTGTACTGTACAGTATTTTTAAGTAATTGTGGCAAGTTTTCACTTGCCCGTATATGCTCTGGGACAAGCTGGGCAATACGGACAATTGATTGCGCAATCCCTGTTTCTATAGCTGTGAACGAATTAAAAGTTAATGAACTATAAAGTTGGTTGTATTTCATGTATACAATGTTTCTGTGTAATTGCAGAGTGCTGAAGACTACACCTCAGATGGCACCTGTACATGTGACTGGAACTCTGAAGGACCTCCCAGTGATGAGTGCTTTGGTGACTGCCACCTGCAGCCAAACTGCACCTAAGGTTTGTTGCATATGAAAACCTTTATATGCGGTTAGTAGAATATGCAAACTTATATATGCGATATTTTCCAGTATATTGGCATACTTTCCCAGGGGTGGCAAAATCTTGTATTGCCTTAATTTTCTGTTTTTGACAAACGATTTTTGCTGCTTGTCTGTACTGTACAGTATTTATACATAAGTTTGGTAAGATATCACTTTTCCGTATATGCTCTGGGACAAGCTGGGCAATACAGACAACTGATTTCGCAATCTCTGTTTCTATAGCTGTGAACGAATTAAAAACCCAGAGTGGGATGCTACAATTTCAATCAGCGTATAGGGAGATAAAAATAAGGTTATCATTCACTCTATCAGGGCATCCCATGAACAATCTCATGTATAAAAATCACCTGACAGTGAGAGTATAGGTTCAATGTAAGGATTACAGGACGTCTAGGATCATCGTCCAGAATGACCTTGAAAATGTCGGAGGTCAGATTAATGACGCAAAATATTTATCTTAAAGTTAGATAGTGATGATACGGGTGTAAACTAGTCATCTGTGTACTAAATGAAGCAGATTCTGGACTGTGATTTTCGATATATCAGCATGAAATGACCGATGTATGTCACAGGTATGATAACAATAAAGGGCCATTACACTAAGGCTATGTCTATCATTTCATTCATACATTTCGAATGAAAGATTAGTTTGTGTTATGTTATGTTGGTCTAGGGACGTGTTCACAGATTGGCAAACTGACAAATTTCTAAAATTTTGTCAAAGAGCCCAAAAAGAAAAAATACATTATATATATAATCAAGCAAAATAGCACTATAGAGTTTTTTTAGCTCGACTTTACGAAGAAAGGGCAAGCTATTCAACTCGCGTCGGCGTCCGAGCTAGGTTAATGTTTTTCGGTAAGCTAGTTTATCAGGAATGGCTTGAGAGATTTCATTCAAACTAAGAACACTTATTCCCTGTATTAAAACGAGCTCATAGGCCAAGTTTGGTAACTCTAGTTTTACATTTGTCAAAATTATGGGCCTGTTTACACTTAGAAATTTCACATATAAGCTATATGGACAGGTTTAAGTTTTTCGGTAGGCTAATTTCTCAACTTTTTGTTTCCGCTGTCTCACTCGAGAACGGATTATGCTATTGTAATGAAACTTCAAACATAGATACCTTATGGGATTGCATATGGGGTCGGTTGGATCAAGATCAAGGTCACTGTTACTAAAAATAGAAAAATAGTTTTCCGCTCAATAATTTGAACTCGCATTGAGATATTTTAATGAAACTTTATAAATATATACCCTATGTTGAGACTTCGCTTGGGATTGCATATGGGATGGGTGGGGTCAAGGTCACTGTAACTAACAATTGAAACGCTTTTAGCTCAATAACTTAAGAATGCATTGAGATATTTGTATTAAACTTTATACATGCATGCTTTATAGCGAGACCTCCCTTGGGATTGCATATGGTGGGGTCAAGGTCACTGTTACTAAAAATAGACAAACGGTTTCCGCTCAATAACTTGAGAACGCATTGAGATATTTTAATGAAACTTAATACATACACTGTACATACCTTATATCGAGACCTCACTTGCGATTGCGTATAGGGTCAAGGTGAAGGTCGCTGTTACTAAAATAGAAAAAGGTTTTCGCTCGATAACTTGAGAACGCATTGAGATATTTTAATGAAACTTTATACATAGATGCCTTATATCGAGACCTCGCTTGGGATTGCATATGGGGTGGGTGGGGTCAAGGTCAGTGTTATTAAAAATAGAAAAATGGTTTCCGCTCAATAACTTGAGAACACATTGAGATATTTTAATGAAACTTAACACATAGATACCGTATATCAAGCCCTTGCTTGGGATTGCATATGGGGTGGGTGGGTCAAGGTTAAGTTTACCATTACTAAAACTTTTACTGATGTGCTGACTTTTATGCATTTTGTTTGAAAATTTGGTTTTCGTAGAATTTCTTTGTTTCTTGTTTTAGAAAAAAAATGCCAGTAACTCTGACAAGCACAAGAAAAGTCGAGCGCGCTGTCCTCTCTTGTTATGAAAAATCATCAATTGAAATGTATAAAATTCTCAAGTGTTCTGTAACGCTTTTCAGCAATAGTTTGGAAAACACGTGTATCACTTGCATAGCGTTAAAAATCACTACATGACTTTTAGTCAGAATAGCCGAGTGGTTAGACCGATTTCTAATCGCAGCGGTCGTAGGTTTGAGTCGAAGGCAAATCTTTTAATTATTCTTTTTTCTTTATATTATATTTGTTTTTGGTTAGTCCATCTACTTAATGTTTTGCAGTTTTGATATTAAATGTCATTTTTCAAAAATGAGAAAATATGTGAAAAAGTCCCTTTAAAATGCATAGCACATCCTGACCACCTCATTACTAATTCTATTAAAAACCTCAGCACTGCAAAATTTTGCAATAATATTTAAGCTAGAATATGAAGACAATGTGTTGTATCCACATCGGTTGTTCATAGATATTAGTAAGCAATTGTAAGTGAAACACATATCAGGACATTTAAAGTTGTATTTATCATTACAATAATACAGAATTGAAAAGTCAAATATGAAATTGGTCCCTTTAAAGGACCATCACATGCTACTTTATATATGTGCCACCTTATTAGGACCATTATCTTTCTATATCACAATAAATAAGTGATTTAAATCATTGTCCGAGTGTTTATCATAGAAATGGTGATGCAGACAGATGCAGTCCAAAGTTGTTTGATTAGTTGACATGTTCTAAATTCATATAAATACTTGTACAGGAACAATATAGGCCTCTCGTGAAACTAGGTAATCTTGCTCTGAAAGGCTTTTTTATGCGCATGTGTGACAGAAGAATTTTGCTCTCTGAAGCCTATATTCTGGCTTATTGATTGTATTTTCACCTACCAGACAATTTGTTTTGAGCAATTTTAATCACAAAATCCCAGCTGAAAGCATTTCCATATTTTACGAATTAATCCAGAGAAAAAATAACCACAAAAGTGCAGTTAAAAAGAAGAAGTGGAGGAGTTTGAACACAGTATGAATTTCCGTTATAGTGAATTCCAGGGCCGCATCCAGACATGACTGTCCTGGGGGGGAGCACACACCAGAGGGAATGGAGGTCTTATTCATTCGTTCCTTCGTCCGTCTGTCCGTCCATCTGTCCTTTCGTTCGTTCGTTCATTCATTTGTTCGTTCATTCATTCATTTACTGATCCATCTGTTTATTTACACACTCGTTCATTCATTCCTTTACTCACTCATTCATTTACGCATTCATTTATTCATTAACCCATTCATTCATTTATTCATTCATTCATTTACTCACTCTTTTATCCTTCCATCCTTTTATTTACCTATTCATTCACCCACTCAGTGTTCTGGCGAGGTGTCACAAAAGGTGAGACATTGTCTCAACGGTCATGAAAAATTGGGGACATTTCCAATTTTTTGGAGACACAAACAAAATACACCTACAATTTCCTACACATGATAAAATCAATAACAAAGATTTATTTACCTTGACTAGTTGTGTCTTGTTTAAGTGTCAGTGGTTGGTATGAGTTTAACCAACAGCAGTTAACATTAGAAACACATTTAATGTTTTGTTGTTTTATTTTAATTATAAACTGCTCAACACAAATAACTGATATAACTAATAAACTTAAAATTAGTGACTCAATGGAAAATGTTATTCATTTTGTGATTAATAAAAAGTGAACGCGTCATAAAATTTCCTTCAACATTATAGGCAAGCCAATTGTGTTTTTTAAACTAAGAATTTTGGAATTTTCGTTCTGGTTTTTACGTCAAATTCTTGACACTGTCACTTTGAGTTTCTGTCAAAGAAACTTGTAGATCGTCACCAGCTTTATTGATAGGGTTGCAGGCAGCTTGCGAAGCAATGGTCAGACTTGTATCGTTACCAACAAACTCTTATGTTTTGCTGTTTTGCGAGGAGAGATTATTCAATATAACGTTCGAGGCTTTTTTTCTTAGGCGACGCAGCAGACATCTTGGAAAACAAAATGAATACTCTTCAATATTGAGATAAAGCTTGAACGCATAATGTTATCGATTGGCTAAGATTTTAGCGCCATATTTAATTAAACCTATCAGAAAGCATACCTCAATCGGATGTTTGGTTCGTACTCAGCGCACTTTGAGAGATTTGATATTCGTCCCTAAATTGTTTCGCATTTTTTACGATTCGTCCCATTAAATTTTGTATGCGACAAAAATCGCTACTATACCAATTTTTTTGCGACATTTGTGAAAAATAAGCGATAAAATAGCAATTTTGTGGCCTCGCCAGAACACTGCCCACTCATGAATCAATCCATTCCCTATCCACCCATATCACCCAGCCTCACTTTGACTTTGACCTTGACCTAATTTGGACTTGAAATAATTCAAAAGTGCCATTTCTTAGTTAACTAGATTTTACCTTTTTGTCTAGCACCAACACCACTTACTACAACACTTGGATATTTACACAGTTGTTACTTATGACTGTTCCCAATCCACCCATATCACCCAACCTCACTTTGACCTTGACCTAATTTTCACTTAGAATAATTCAAATGGGTTGTTTCTTGGTTAACTAGATTTTACCATTTCGTCTAGCACCAACACAGCTTGCTACAACACTTGGATGCTTACACAGTTGTTGCATATGACTATCCCCAATCCACCCATATCACCCAATCTCACTTTGACCTTGACCTAATTTGGACTAAGAAATTGGCTACCCAGCACCTGAACCGGGGGCATGTGTGTTTATCAAACACACAATCTTGTTTCCTTCTAAAGTAGAGGCGGATATAAGGCGTCGTTCTCTCAAAAACTGATCGTACCCCAAGATTTTTCATTGCCCTGCTATGAAGAGTTTTCCCCAAAATGCCAAAAATAACGATACTTCCCCCAAATTAGGACAAAAGGCCCCATCCCCAACTGGTGAAAAAAATCCATGCATTATGATGAATTTTCTGTGAAAAACCCTCATAAACTACAAACTATACACATATGAGATCAAACTTTTGATGCAATTCGGACCACTTTAACTAATCTTCAGAAGGCTTCGTTTAAAAAAATATTTGAATATCATATTAAGCAGTTAAGGAGTTATTTTCAAAGATAATAGTTGAGAAATAGGTAACTTCTCGATTTCATATTAATAACGTTAAGTTAAACTTATTCATAACAGTTAAATAAAAATGGGGGCTATAGTGATTTTTCCACGCTGTTGAGCTTTGTGACCATTACTTTGACAAAGAATGAGTTTAAAGCGATAGTTGAAACGTCACTCAAGCACAGATGCTATGATGTTACTAAAGCGGTGTTATGAATTCGCGGTAAAGATCTTATAGGGGTTAGTTATGAACACATGCCCCAACTGTCCCCACTTCCTGCCGTTAAACCTTGCCTACAAGTTGCCTAAGGCTGTTGTATGAGATTAGCGATAACGATCAGTTTAGGGGCACCACCTAGGGCCTTGTTAGCTCACCTGAGCACAATGTGCTCATGGTGAGCTTTTGTGATCGCCTTTTGTCCGTCGTCCGTCGTGAATCGTTTGTCTTCAACATTTACCTTGTGAACACTCTAGAGGCTACATTTGTTGCCCAATCTTGATGAAACTGGCTCAGAACATCTGTCCAGATGATATCTCGGACGAGTTCGAAACTTGGTCATGTGGATCATAAACTAGGTCACTAGGTAAAAAGCTTGTGAACACTCTAGAAGTCACATTTTTTTGCCCAATCAACATGAAACTTGCTTAGAACATTTGTTCTTATGATATCTCAGCCTAGTTCGAAAATGGCCGCCAGGGGACGGGCGGTTTTTCTTATATGGCTATATTGAAAACTTTAAAAAGCTTGTGAACACTCTAGAGGCCCATTTATTGCCCACTCTTCATGAAACTGCTCAGAACATTTGTTCTAATGATATCTCGGATTAATTCGAAACTGGGTCATGTGGGGTTAAAATCTTGGTCACTAGGTCATATTGAATAAAAAGCTTGTGAACACTCTTGAAGTCATATATTTTACCCAATCTTCTTGAAACTCGCTCAGAACAATTTTTTCAATAATATCTGGGACGAGTTCGAAACTGGGTCACATTGGGTTAGAAACTAGGTCACCGGGCCAAATTGAAGAAAAAGCTTGTGAACACTCTAGCGGCCAGATTTATAGCCAATTCATCAATAAACTTGCTCAGAACATTTGTCCAAATGATATCTGGGACACGTTCAAAACCAGGTCACATGGGGTCAAAAAACTAGGTAACTAGGCCAAAATGAAAAACAATAATCGTGTGAACAGTCTGTAGGCCACATTTTTAGCAGAATCTTTATGAAACTTGCCCAGAACAATAGATCCTTAGCTCCTTACGGCCCTCTTGCTTTACATTACGAGTTTAAGAAGTTAAAACATAGCATATGATTTGTGTCTGGCTAGAAGCTCATGCCGGATGTGCCCCTTCCTTTAGAATTATGCCTTATGCGTGGTCTTGGATAAGCAATAATGATCTATTTAGCGGCACCACAATTTTCTACGATCTGATTTTTTCTTTTCAAAGTTTGAAATTTCATGATTAAGATATGTACATTACATACGCTTTGGGGTCAGCTGGGGGGATGTGCCTTTGTGCCCCCCCCCCCCCCAGTAAAGCGGGCCTGAATTCCGGCAATAGAATTATAGAATAACAGAAAATAAACAGATTGTTGAGACATTCCGATTTTGTGGACATGGACATGATATTATTTTGGGCACCATAAACAAGCATCTCTTATTATGTTCACAGGGTACATATGGAATGAAATTGTTTTTTTTTCTTTAAAAATAAAAAACAAAAACATATCAGCGCTATCAACTTTTAAAACAAACAACCTGCTGATAACACTTGATTAAGCAATTCAATAGGACCTGTGACAAATTAACACAATTTGAGCGCCATCGGTTCCAAATGTCGTTATAACAAGTGCACATTGTATTGTATGGTTCCTGCATATTTTGCATCGGAGTCAGAAACCGAATATTCTGTTATAATGGGTACCAGTTAATGGAAAATAATCCGTTCCAAACACAATTGTGTTGAAAGGAGAATATTCCGTTATAACGAATGTCATTGTAAAGAGGGTGGACTGTACTAACAAAACATGTTTCATGGGGTTTCCTTTAAATTCATTATATTCATGCTATAACCTACATACAAGGCAAGTGTTTCAGAATTGTAAGTGTAATATTGAACTTTGACATTATCAAATATAGGATTTTTATAAAGATGGAACAAGAGTGTTAAAGGAGCATAACTGATTAAAATCAACTAATAACCTTCATTAAGCATCATTTTCAACATGGTTTTCTGACAAGTTTGTGTTCTGGTTCTATTTCTTTAAGATCTGACACCAGCAACATATGAACTTAACAGGTCAGGTCATTGCTGTTTGTGGTGATACTGTTTTTGCTGACACTACTAATGTTTAAAGCTGCAATGATTCTTTCGAAGCATCGATCAATCGTTTGTGAATGGCAATTGTCCATACTAAACTAGCCAAATTGAATTCAATGTTATATATTTTATTATAGGTGATTTGTCAGAAAAGAAGAATTATGGTTTTGTGTAGACTAATCATGTAGATTGACCATGACATTATGGTTGTTGTTATACTGAACTATTTATCTTAAACATTATCACCATTACCCACTGTTCGCATTTAAATTGATATATATGGGACACATACGTTTACATTAACAAATACAATGCCAAATATAGAATATTATGTTAGTATGGTGTTCTGAGAACATGTATCAGTCGAGTTGGTTATGTCAAGTCGTATCGCACGAGTGGTGTAGCTTCCTTTAGACACTGTAGGCACGCTCCTATACATTTTTTCTATAGAAAAAAATAATGAAACCGCTTAAATGCAATCGAAACAAGAGGGGGTAGGGGCGAGGGGCAATCTTTGTTGGTTGTTTTGATACTTAATTTATTAACGATTGCATCAATACTAAATATGTCTCATGAATATAAATACATACTTATTATATTTTATTCTAAAAAATAGGGTTTAACTTTAATTAGTTTGTGTAACTGTAGATAAACACCCCAGGCCTTTTATTAAAAGTCAGTTGTGTCTATTGTAAATACATATTTCATACCCAAGCTATGCCCCTGAGACTGCTACTTGTTCTCAGAACACCATACTAATATCATATTCCATTTATTATATACCTTTTCAGCATATTATTCATAAAAAAAGAACCACAAACTATTTTGTTTCACATAAACAATGCTTTTCGCGGCAATGAGTTATGCATTGATGACGGCATTATTTTACAGCTAGGTAAAACATTAGCTCTGAATGGATTTGTGTTGCTTTGTTTAGTGGATATTATAATCATTAGTATTCCATTTTATTTGTGTTGGATTAAATACACAATAAATCACCATTGCTGTCTGTTATTCTATTTTGCCTTGTGTTTAACAAAGGTGAAATTGAATAATACTGTTAGTTATTGTGATAAAACAGCAGTAAAATTGTGTGTTTCTGGATATGTTGAACAATATGAGTGATGTCTGAAGAAATGCTGTACCGGGTGCCTCTAGGAAGAAACGTTTACCGGGGTTAAGATTATCAACTGCTTTTATTAATGTTCTATTTATTTTATAAATGTATTTTACAGACTAGATATCTAGATGAACACGTACGCTTTTGAAGTTGTAAATATGCATTCCGATAATTTCCGATACGATCACGTTTGTGACATAAAAAGTAGTCTGGCTACTAGTATGATACGGAAACAGAAAACGCTAGTAGCGAATACATTTACCCGAATCCGAATATTGAATACATAAGGTATTGCTACCAGAAAAACAATACATACGGTATATAATAATAATAAGTATCATATCTCATGAATTCTCAAAAACAAGCTGTATAAAAGAAAAATGAATCCAATAGAAATACTCAACTAAATGATATTTAAAATCGAAATCAAATCAAATCAAGCCATGGCTAAATCATTGCAGCTCTACTTGTGTTGTTTCTGTTGGCGCTGTTGTTGCTGTTGGGTCTGTTGCTGTTGTTGCTGCTACTACTGTTGATGGTCTGATGTTGTGGGTGGTTGTGCATGATTGTTGGTTAATGGATCCAACTTTTAGGGGTTTAAAGTGAAGAAGTCGTAAAAAAAATTAACAAACAAATTTTATTTGTTACGATTGAATAAGTATATAATTAATGATGCTATCATGCAAAAAGACTATGTGTAGTGTAACCTATTACTTTAACTGTTGAAAGTACTACAGCTTGACACTGATTCTACATCTCCACTTAACTTGGTGCACTTAACTGTTAAAATTAACTACTTTATGACATCATATACTGATCCTTCAGTTTAACATCTCACATTTGTAGCATTTCTCAAAGTATTGTCCAGGACACCATGCAACAACTGTGTTTATCATTCCACCGAATTCCTGTGAATTACGTAATGGAACCATTCAGGTGGATTTTGCTGAATAATGGAGCTTGTCTCTGCCTGCAGTTCTTTCAGAGTCTAGAACAGCTGGCCTTTAAGCTTCCATTTGATGTGAGGGAATATTGTGACATTGAATGGTGCAAGGTCAGTGTCATAAAATACGGTGCATACGTCATCATCTGGAACTCGAGGACTCTGCTCTCAAGCTGGGTGCTGGTGGCTGTGTGTGGAGGCGCGATGTTTTGTTGTATGCGGAAGTCCTCAATTGGAGTCCCCAGCCTCTTGTTCTGCAGTCTGTGATCTAAGTCATGGCAACGCGCATATCAGTGTATGCATTAAACTTAAGGAGTTGTGTATATATATTTGATATATTATATAATTATATGGGTATTTTACTTTTGAAATTTACAAATACACATTAACTGAAGCATCTGTGCAAAACTAGTGAAAATTTTGACTAATCTTGACTTTATAAATGACCCTGATATGTTTTAAGTTCATAAACAGAAATGTTGCACCTTTGAGTGGTACTCAACATTGGGGTTGCTGCAAACATTACATATATCTTTGGCGGGTGGAGGGGCAGGCCCGGATTTACTGGGGGGGGGGCACAGGACGCACATACCAGCTGACACCAAAGTTTATGTATTGTATATGCCTTTAACATTAAATTTGAAAAGGAAACATCGGATTGTGAAAATCTGTGGTACCCCTAAACTGATCAATTTCGCTTAAGGCACAGTTTCAGATGAGGGGTTGGGGGGCACATGTGCTTCCAGCTGATCTCAAGCATGCATACACGTACATGTTTAAATTTCTTAAATGTTGGACTGTGGTGCCTCTTCTGCTGATCATTATAGCTCATCTAAGACACCCCCTTTATGCAATTCCTAGCTATGCATTCACAGGGTATGTGTTCGCAGTTGACCCCATAGAGATCCTTATTGCGGTATGATAACACAGCTTTAGTAACATCGTAGCACCATTGCTTGCGTGATGTGTCCACTCGGCACTGCTACTAGCAGATTCCAGCATATGTACTTATATGCAGGGATAATATTTTTATAGAAAGTCAATCGGTCCTGAGGTCTGCCGACCACGCTCATGGTGTATCCGAATTTTATGTATCCGAAAATGGTGCATGTCCGAAAATGCCTGTTTTAAAGTATAACTATTATTTTCATGCCTCAAACTTTAATAAATTATTATGTCTATTTCTTTTGTCTGTTTTAACTTCACAAACATTTAAAGATAATGCAGTTCAAAAAGTACATTAAGGCACCCATTCTGTTTCCAAATTATATAAGGTATGTCCGAAATTGTGCATTTTAATTATTAATATAAACAACAAAGTTTCCATCCCATAATCTTAATAAAATTTTAATTTCTATGTCTGGTATACTAGTTTTGCTGAACTTAAGTTAAAATATAATGTAATACAATATGATCACTTTGTAATTTAAAATTGACTATATGACGTCATGAACGTCAATTAAGCCAACTAACAAATAAACTAATTGTCTTAAACTATGTTTTAACTACGATGTTTAGATATATTTCATATTAATATTTTATATCATTATGAATGCAGCACAGTACATAAAATTATTATGCAGCAAATGCACGTTTTACACGAGGACTACATGCGGCTGCAATTATCAGTCTTTATAGTAACCAGACACGATTTTATCGTGGAGAAGTACAGACCGATCGGTGTCAGTAATATAACACAATTAACAAACTACAGCAAAAGCACTCCAATTATTGATCGATAGTGACACGACTGGGGTCATTCACGCATGACTGATCCACCGGCGTTCGCAGCTACAGAGCATTTGGGCCGTAAAATGCGTATATTGTGTATTGAAATAAGGGGATTATCACTATTTTTATAGTGACTGGATAAATCAAGAAAACTGATTGGACCGATTACCAGTCATTTCAATTGGTCTTTTTTAAACCCAATTGGCCCAAGACCGGCAAAGCGGAAAATAATATGATCCCTGCTTATATGTATCAGCAATCATTTCAAACTCATTCGAAACAAAGTAATGGTCACAATTTTACTATAGCCACATTTTAATTTTGCTAAATCTATAAAGTTTTAAAACTGAGTGATTAATTTAATATCAACCAGTCTATTGCTCATGTTTAATCTTTGAAACTAACCCCATGCTTTATGTGATATTTGCCTAAAGCTGGTATTATATGGCTGCATCTGCGCATTGCGTTTGTGTTCCGCGTGTCCGTTAACGCAGGCTTTATTCCATGCATCCCGTCATCAGTGACAGGTCTTTAAATAATATTATGTAATTATAACTAACAAAATTCATATAAATTCATACTTCTGCAAAATATCAAGCAACAAAATCAAAAGCATTCAACAGGTGCATATGTGTTAAAAAAATAATCAAAAATCAAATAGCAGCATATTCGCAAATGTATTAATTTGATAAATTTAACTGAAGGCTAATATTTTTCACTATTGCTTCAGGAGATAATATTTTATAAATGATTGTATTAATTGTATCCAAATTGTATTTTTTGTTGAAATTAAATGTCATTTGTTAATATATTATGCCCTTTAATTCATTGTTCACTACTGGGATGCACGATCGCATGCAATGTTTGCGCATGAACGTGGACAGAGAAATGGAATACATGTACTTTAATATGAGTATCGTTTGTTGTGTTTTTATAAGAGACATATGATATAGACGCGAGACGCACATGAAATGATTTAATGCGTCCATGGAATACCAGCTTGAAGCCTCGGCTACAACCGGTTTGTTGCGACTGTACGACAAGCTTACAGCAAGATTTTTGTCAAGTACGTGTAGTGTCCCAAATTGTCCATGCGGTTTTTCTCGAACACAAGGTCGCCGCAACGACCGCTACAGACAATAACACAGACGCTTAAGTTGATGCGACGGCTGTGCGTCAATCACTCATTGCGTGCGCTGAACATATTGACACACTACGTTTTTAGCAACTACTTTTGCCTAAGGTAGAACTTACGGCTCCATTGCGATAAACGTACCAGTGCATCAAGAATAAAACCTAAAGGTCGCCGCAATAAACGTGGGATTCAAACACAGTGACTATGTCATGTGCTTCCTATAAATAACCAAGATTATTTGCATGCTATTAACATGATGTTGTCATTTTCCACAGTATCTCTGTTTTTCACGTGTATTACAATCATAAAGCTACTTTGAAGCATTATAAATATTGTGTTTACAATTTTAAAAATTTACCATAATATCTTCCTGAGGTTCATGCCAAATATAAAGTCGTATATGGCGCGAATACGTGTAGGATCTTATGAAAACAAGTTGATATTTGCGTTGGTGCCAAGATACTTTGCTTTCTTGCGGTGACTGTGTGAACTACTTGCGTTGATCATGCCATATCTATGGGTTGGTTTTGAGTCATTAAAAGTAATTCAAGGTCAATGTGTGATAGATGCATGTCATACGCACGATTCAAAGGCACAGCTGCGATCGACTAAAATTGAAGAAGAGCGGCAGATGTGGGGTGACCGCAGATTGCCCGTACGATGGCCAAACTTATCCCGTACAAACTCCACAAGATTGTACAAAAATGTATGCGTTTGTCTTGAGCTCTCAAAGGTCTGCGCCGTGGTCCGCGGCTTGAACCAGCCCTTTGAGGGTTATCTGTTGATTCATGAAAGTGGTCCATATTGCATCATTCGTTTGATACAACTATTCGAAATGTGTTGAAAGAATGAAAATATGGATGGATGAATTAATTATGAATTAATGAATGAACGAACGAATGAAATTTAAAGTATTTTTTCTTATTTTAATATTTATGTTTTACATATACAGACGAATTAAGATGATATTGTCAGTAATATGAAAGTAATTCAGTCGAATGTTGGAATGTTATCTCTATTTCTTTTGCCTGTATTGATAAACATCCAGTTCATAGACGATTACCGCTCAACTTTAATTTTTGTTACCGCTTGTTTATCCGTAGTCTGTAAGCAACTTTATTTAACAAGTTATGAACTGAGTTTTCTGAACTTTTCTGGAAAGGTTGGAATATAAAACGATTATAATTTGGGGGTCATTTGCATCGCCGTCTTCATCCAGGAATCGTTTAAATGTTCTTTGTTCATGGGAGATAAGGCAAGAAAGTCACATTCTACAGCACTTGAAAAATTCAATTATTTAGTAGGGTAAGCACAATCCGAGTGCTAACAGTTTGTGTAGCGGTTCGTCTTGTATTATTATTATGCGATTTCTTTTTGCATAATTGTACTTGTTGACAGTTGACACATGTATATTTTGAGACAGTTTACTCGCATATTGGCGAAGCACGAAGAAGTCGAGAAAACATGTTGTTACTAAACAATACATGGTTTTGGCATTGAAATCGGTTTACTTTAAAGTATAAAAAGCTCTTCAATAAAGCCGGTCCCGGACTATCTCGGGTGAGCCTGTAACCGAATACACAAGAGGAATACACAGTTCAGCACCTCTAATCTGATAACCGCTAATTACAGGAACGTTTTGGGAGACTTTATCGATTATATGATACCAGGGCAAAATCAGTTAAAAATTACAAATTGTACGCTAAAATCTGCTGTTGTTTCCATTGAGTGTTGCAAGATGACATAAGGCAGAAATGTTAGGCTTTGCCTTCATGATGTTTTAACTGTCATTTTGTGTTATAAATCTCACCACTTAATTTTCATGAAATTTTACATACTAATGAAGAGACCTTTATAAGATTTTTATAAAATAATTGTTTGAATGTGTCATTATCATCAGAAGAAATGTAATTATTGCATATATTCTTTGTTTGCTAACTAATTCCTGTGATAGAGAAATAAATACAATATATACATTCAATTTAATAAATCTTATACCAGTGTGAACCTTGTTTCATTTACTTTCAGAAAAGTATATGGTATAGATACATACAAGTAACTATGCATCAGTTATAGTGATATACAGCAGGGGACCCCCTTATACATAGCTTTTTAGCTCACATGTGCACAACGTGCTCATGGTGAGCTTTTGTGATTGCCTTTTGTCCTTCGTTCGTCGTGCGTTGTCACCATTTACCTCGTTAACACTCTAGAGGCCACATATATTGGCCAATCTTCATGAAGCTTGGTCAGAACATATGACCCAATGATATCTCAGTTGAGTTCGAATCTGGGTCATGTGGGGTCAATAACTAGCTCAATAGGTCAAATTGAAGAAAAAGCTTGTTAACACTCTAGAAGTCACATTTTTTTGCCCAATATTCTTGGAACTTGCGCTGAACATTTGTTCTAATGATATCTCAGTGGAGTTCGAAAATGGTTGCCCTCCGTTGAATAACATGGCCGCCAGGAGGCGGGGCTGTTTTTCTTATATGGCTTTATTGAAAGCTTTGTAAAGATTGTTAACACCCTAGAAGTCACATTTTTTGCCCATTCTACATGAAACTTGGTCAGAACATTTTTCCCAACGATATCTCGGCCGAGTTCGAATCTTAAGTAATGTGCGGCGAAAAACTAGGTCACAAAGTCAAATTTAAGAAAAAGCTTGTTAACACTCAAGAAGTCACATTTTTTGCCCAATCTTCATGAAACTTGGTATAAACATTTGTCCCAATGATATCTCGGCCGAGTTCGAATCTGGGTCATGTGGGGTCAAAAACTACGTCACTAGGTCAAATTGAAGGAAAAGCGTGTTAACACTCTCTAAGTCACATTTTTTTGCCCAATCTTCATGAAACTTGGTCAGAACATTTGTCCCAATGATATCTTTTTTTTTGTTATTCCATTTTTTTATTTCCATCGTAAACATAACATATTTTGCATATAACATATTCTTTTCAAAATACACAAAATGAGTATATTTGTTTCACGAAATTTTTGTACGGTACATATTATAAATGAAGACAATTGTTAGTGTGAGAAAAATTGTGTTTAAATTAATGTCGATTTCATACCAGATTTTAAGATTAACAACAATGGAGTGGCATTACACAAGTAAATGTACATTTAGACAACGAAAAAACAACAAAAATAGCCAAAAAAAAAGAAAAAAAAAGAGTGTGTGTTGCTTTATGGTAGGTTAACTTATGGTAGATAGTATATGTAAAAACTATCGTTGGTGTCTGAAAAATATTTTTAAGTTAATAAGGATTTCATACATAATGTAAAGGTTAACAACATGGAATAGCATTACAATTTAAAGTAGTTGTGGATAAAGAAACAAAAGCATCAAGAAAGAAACAAAATAATAACACAAAGGAAGTGTGTATTACCTTAAGGTAGGTGTTTTAATTGAGAATAAAATGCGTCCAGAGTGATTGAAATATATGTAATTTATTTTGTGTTGTCGCGATTATTTCCTCAAGTTTAATTCTATTATTAAAAAAGGATACAAAAGCATCTATTTGTGGAATTGCTTTTTCCTGTTTGCACTTAAATATAAAATATTTAGCCAATAACATTACGGAGTTTATAACATGTGCATGTTTGAATTCAGTTTTGGCTAAATGACAGAATGATATAATCGCAAAATTTAGTTCAATGTTTTCTACCCCTTCTAACTTGTTGTAAATAAAATTTTTAATGCCCATCCAAAATTTTTGAATGTAGTGACATTCCCAGAATACGTGAATGTCTGTTTCTGAGTGCATATAACAGAAGTCACATAAAGCTGAAGGAACTAGATTGCATTTGTGGAGGTAAGTATTATTTGGTAAAATGTGCATGAGGTATTTATATTGAAAGTTTCTAAGTTTGGTGTCAATTGTTAATTTGACTGGTTGACTAAAGATAGCTCTTTGGTTAATGTCTGGATTATTTAACATGCGTTTCCATTTATCAAATTGTTTAAAATCTTCAGGTTTGTGATTTAATGTTAGTGATTTATACACTAGTTTGCAGACTTTTGTATGTTCTGTTATTTTGTTAAGCATGTATTGTGGTATGGAAGAATTTATATCATTTTCTTTTAGTTTACTTTTCCATTCAACAGGTATACTTTTAACAATTTTATGGTATTTCATAAAGTCTGCTTTATCTATTTCATAAATATTTATTATATCTTGAAAACTGTAAAATTCTCTTTTTCTAAAGTCATATAAATGTTCAATATATTGAATACCTCTTTCGAACCATGTTTTAATAAAGAAAGTTCTATTATCGTTTTTTATAAATGAATTATTCCAAATAATTTGTTTCTGTATTGGAATTTCGTTTTTTTCCAGAGCGACACTGAGCCAGCCACACAAAATGTTTTTTAAGAACTCAGATTTTATGTTAAGGTCTTTTACCTCTTTTTCATGATAAGTTGATTTAAAAATTAACATTCCGCCATAATTACTTAGCATATTGTTATATATTTTCATTAATTTTGAATCTGGTTGAAATATAAATCTTTTTACCCAACTGGCTTTGAGGGATTTTAAGAATAGGTCAATATCCAACATTTTTAAGCCACCCTCGACATAGTCTTGTATAATTCGCTTTCTGGCAATTTTGTCTGGTTTTTCGTCCCAAAGAAATTTAAAACATAGCGATTTTATTTTTGAAATAATATCTTGAGATGGGTTTGGTAAAACTGTTAATGGATATACAAGCTTGGGTATTGCAAAATTTTTCAAAACTGTAATTTTGCCGATTAACGATAACTTCCAACGCTTCCATTTATTTAAACAAGTTTCAAAAGCATGAATTTTTTCAGGAATGTTTAATGACATTATTTCTACTGGATCGTTGCTGAATTCTATCCCTAAAGCTGAGGCATGGTTAGAGCTCCAGATGAATTGTTTATGTTTGCAAAACTCAGTTTGGCTTTGTTTAGATGCACCCAACTTAAGGATTTTACATTTATTTCTGTTTAATGATAGTCCGGATATCAATGCAAACTCTTCTATAATTTTTATTAATGTTTCGAACGATATACGCGAACCGTCTAGTATGAAAGAGGCGTCATCAGCAAAAAGTGACTGTTTTATTTCTACATTATTAATTTTTTTCCCCTTAACTTGAGTGTTAAGCTCTATGTCTATCGACATTAATTCAATGCAGATAATAAAAAGATAAGGTGATAAAGGGCAGCCTTGTCTGACACCCTTCTGTATACTAAAAAAATCCGAAAAATGCCCATTATTTATAACGCATGATTTTGCATCTTTATAGAATAACATGACCCACTGTATAGTGTGTTCATTAAAACCGAAATGGCGTAGGCATTTAAACATAAATTCATGATTGATACTGTCAAAAGCTTTATTAAAATCCGTAAAAAATATGAGACCGGTTTCATTAGTTTCATCAATTTTTTCAATTATTTCTTGCAAAAGTCTTACGTTTTCGCCAATGTACCTTCCATTGATAAATCCGGTTTGATTTGTACTTATTATACTTCTTAAGAATGGTTTTATGCGATTGGCAATAGATTTTGTAGCTATTTTATAATCAACGTTTAAAAGTGAGACAGGCCTCCAGTTATCGATCAAAAGGGTGTCCTTTCCTGTCTTGGGTAGTAAAGTAATTATACTTTGTTTTTGCAGTTCTGTTAGGTTATTAATGTCTAAAGAATAATTAAGAGAGCTTACAACATATTGCTTAATATCTGTCCAAAATTTTTTATAAAATTCTGCAGAGATGCCGTCTGATCCTGGGCTTTTGTTATTTTTCATGTCTAGCAATGCTTTAGCGCATTCATACTCTGATAGATATTTTTGTTCATTTTGCGTTTGTTCTGGACTTATTTTATTGCATATGTTGGTATAGAATCGTTCAGAGTTGTTTATGTTGATATTGTTGTCTTTTTTATAAAGATTTTTGTAAAAATTTGCAGTATGATTTAATATGTCTTTTTGATCTTTTATAACTGTATTATCATTAATTTTAAGCTGTTGTAATGTTTTAGCTTCTGCTCGCTTTTTCTCGAGATTTGCAAAATACTTGGTGTTCTTTTCTGAACCTTCAATCCATTGTGCCTTAGCTCGAAGAAGTATTCCTTTTATATTATTTTCAATTAGAATATTTAATTCACTTTTTGAGTCGCTCAGTTGTTTGCATTTTTCTAAATCGTTACTGTTTACTATTAATTGTTGTTCTAGTTCTATAATTCTTGATGTAAGTGTTTTTTCCTGTTCCTTTTTCTGTCTGTTTATTTTGCTGGCATATTTAATTGTTTCGTCTCGAATATTTCCTTTAATTATTTCCCATAATGTATTTGGACTGGCTTCGCGATTAATATGTGCAATTTCCGATATGGACGTATGGATACATCTTTGATATTCTGGTTCCAATAAATAAGAGTTATTAATTTTAAAATACCCTGGACCTCTGCAATGAGAATGTAAATCAACTTGAATTGATACTATTGAGTGGTCAGATTTGAACCCAGGGGAGATGTGGCAATCTGGTAAACAATTTACAATGTCGTGAGATATTAAAAAATAATCTAATCTACAAAATATAGGCGGTCGAGTGTTTGAATGCCATGTGTACACTTTGTTATGTGGATTTTTTAAACGCCATATATCACATAGATCATTGTTTTCTATTATTTCGTTTATTTTTTCGTTACATCTTTTATTTGTATCTGATCGACCATTCAATTTATCTAAATTATAGTTGATAACAGTATTAAAATCCCCTCCAATAATTAATGAATGATCATTATAAGTCTGTATATGTCTATCCAATGTGTTAAAAAAATCCGTATTATCCGTGTTGGGACCGTAAATATTAAACATAACAATTAGTTTTTCTTGTATTTCTATTTTCAATACTTGAAGCCTGCCCATTATTATTTCCTGGTATTCTAAAATATTGTACTGAAACTCTGAATCTTTCTTGATAAAAATACCAATGCCTAGAGAGTTAGAGCTAGTACCGCTTAAGAAAAGGTCCCCTCCCCATTGTTTACCCCAAGTCCTGTTATCTACGTCTGCATGACAGTGTAATTCTTGAAGAAAGCAAATATTAAATTTGTTTTCCTTAAGCCATTGAAACATAACGGTACGTTTTGCTGATGACGCTAATCCTTTTGTGTTATAACTACATATTTTAATTGTCATTTTTTAAAATAATTTGTATAATCGTTTTCATTTTTATTCCATTGTTTTCCGTCCATGTGTTATGAGTATTTGGAACGCAACCCTTAAATAAAATGTTTGGTTTACACCCCGAAAAGCAACAGGTACACATGTTGAATAAAAACTGTTTCCTATGACAAAAAGGAATGGGCTTCGCCATAAAATAAATCAATGTAACATACACTTAAAATGAAAAAAATGAAGAGTAAATTTTGAGCGAACTTAATACAGCAGGTCAACGAATCATAAAAAATTACAATTGCCAGATTGTTCAAATATATACACTTATACAATTATTGATAATATGTATGTGTGTGTGTGTGTATGTGTGTGTGTGTGTGTGTGTGTGTGTGTGTGTGTGTGTGTGTGTTCATGTGTGTGTGTGTGTGTGTGTGTGTGTGTGCGTGTGCGTGCATGCGTGCGTGTGTGCGTGCGTGTGTGCGTGCGTGTATGCGTACGTGTGTGTGTGTGCGTGTATGCGCACGCGTGTGTGTGTGTGTGTTTTGTATTATACATGAAATTAATAGACAATAATGGCTTTTATTATTTTTCCACTTATCAACAAAAAAAGCAAAAAAACACGCACAAAAACAAAAAAATGGCGCAACATTCGCATTTCTAACGTATAGGATGTTTTTACTTCATATTCATAAATATTATATTATATGGAAACTAAACACGTTCTTGCGGGTATGTGTAATGCGAATGTGCGTGTGCGTGTGTATGTGTGCGTGATTGTGTGCGTGTGAGTATGCGCGTAAAATGTGACAAGTAACGGCGTATATTACTTAAACATCGCTAAAACATACTCCCTTTCATTTGGGCAACCTATTGAAAGATAGATTGCCATAAAGGTTGCATATGTATAATTTTGAATGAGTATCTACTATGAAATGCCACTTTTTGGCAGTCTAAAAGACGAAAAAGAAATTTTTAGATAGCCATAATGGCTTTTTTTTTTTTTTTTTTTATGCGATCGCGGTGTCCTATGTTTGCTACGAACTTATCGTTCTGTGTACGAACGTGTGTGTATGCGAGTTTGTTTGCTTGTGTTTGTATGTATGCAGTCATGTACTTATCAGTAAAAAATAATAAACCTCATATTGCTGCAATAATAATTTCTCTACACATATTTTGTATAACAAAATGATCAACAATAACGGCTATTATTGTTTTTCTAACAATCAACGCAGACCCCAAATCAATACGCACAAAAAATAAACATATTCTTTGTATATATATACATACTGATGGTTCTAAAATATTATGCGAATATACCATATTGTACTCATAGATTACTATATCTACAAAAAACAAAACATTTTAGTGAAAATTATTTGGCAAACTTTACTCTAACAACTATTTTAGGGGTATTTAACCATCAACAAAATGATTTACGCAAACCGCGCACATCCAAAGCCTTACAAAAATATTAACAGCAACACACAATAAAGTTCGCATATAAATAGTATGACTATTTTTGAAATTCCATATGTTTTTACCGTCAACTCGTTTAATTTTCTAAACAATACAGTGGTTTAATTAAGTTTTTGGTTAGTGCGCTAATGTTTTAAAGAGAATATAAAAGTTTAAAGTGTACATATTTTGCAAAACGTATAATGTATACAATACACATATTACTCACTATAATATAGAAGGCGTTTATTTAATTGAATTCAAATAGCTAAGTGATCACAACACTTAATTGAAACTAATATAACTAAACTGGCGAGTGGTTTATTTTAATACTTCACTGCATTACGGGTAGCGTCTCTGTATCGAATAGTTTCCCCGTGGTTCCCATGATTCATGCTCTTCAGCTGTCGTAAAATGGAGTTTGAAGTATGTTCTACACTGTACAAAAAATAAACAGTTACGCTCTATACAATATCAATTAGGCCATGGAATGTCCAACCAGTAGCGATACTGATCCGTGTTGACTCTATGCATCTGCTCGTTAACGTCTCTGTAAAATATGGCTCCCTCTCGTGTCCATGCCGATGTTACAATGTCAGGCTGCTTTTTCCTCACACAAGCGAACACTTGGGCGTTGAGCCTCGTGAGATGGTCGTTCACATACACAGGTTTGGGTTTTTTACGCAGCAGTTTTGCTTGCTGCATGATTTGGTTTCTTCTCATTCTAGACACCATCTTCATAATGATCGGCCTCTCTTTTTGTCTATCAAAAGGACCAATCCGATGACTGATGTCAATGTCGGCTTTGGACAGGTTCAGGTCCGGGATGTGGGCGTTTAATATTTGTATTACCTTTTCAGTGGTTTCGCTGTAGTTTTCTCTTTCGCTATCTTCTATCCCTTCAATCCGTATGTTATTTCGTCTACTGTATTGTTCCAGTTCATTAATTTGAAACTCATTAGCAGATTCTTGACATTTCATAGCTTTATTAAGGCGCTCATTCACTAGCTTTTGTTCGTGTAGCTCGGTACGTAACTCCTTAATTTGGTTACTGCATTTGACGATTTCTGCTTCCTTTTCAAAGAGTTCTCCTTCGAGTCTTTCTACGCTTTGGATAACTGTACTCAGTATTTCTTCCTTCAACTGGATAACCACTTCCTTTACAAGTTCCTTCAGTTCTTTACTATCTTTTGTTAACATATTGTTCAGTTTTTCGTTAATGCTTTTCAGTTCTTTGGCTATCTCTGTATCTGACTCTGGGCTTGTCTCACACTGAACATTTTTCTGTTTCTTTTTCTTCTGCTTTGCACTAGCTTGTTCACAGATGCTATTGTCAGCTTCACTCACGCTGCTTACCACATCCCTGCTTCGTTTATCTCCGGCCTTCACGTCCTTCGTATCTTGCTCCATTTCTGCAGTGCTGTTTATTGTAAATATTCTGCACGTTGTAGATGTTCTGGTTTATTGCGAATACATACGCTCAATCGTGGTTTATCAATCGTATATTAAAAAGTCCGGTTAACACATGGGGCACTCTACTTTTTTTGAAGAGTATAGTTTCACCAATCGACCGTGTGATATATACACAGTGCGCCCCGTGAATTACATGTGTATGTGGCTATATAAGGTTAAAAATAACATTCAAAATGGCGTCGCCCATTCCATATAGTTATTCTATTTCATTTTGCTTTTGATATTTTCAATTGATACCACTCGACGATAGTAAAGTGAATATAAAGTTTAATGTTTACCGGTTGTTTATGTACATAAATCCAACACTTTTGCTACCTTTCGCCTACTCTATATTTATTTTAAACACTTTTTCACACCAGCGAAGTAAACATTGTCTTCACGGCTCAATCCACACAACAGATATCTTGGCCGAGTTCGAATCTGGGTCATGTGGGATCAAAAACTAGGTCAATAGGTCAAATTGTTCTAATGATATCTCAGCCGAGTTCGAAAATGGTTGCCCTCCGTAGAAAAACATGGCCGCCAGGAGGCGGGGCAGTTTTCCTTATATGGCTATATTGAAAACTTTATAAAGCTTGTTAACACTCTAGATCACATTTTTTTTTGGCCAATCTTCATGAAACTTGGTCAGAATATTTTTCCCAATGATATCTCGGCCATGTACGAATCTGGGTCATGTGGGGTCAAAAACTACGTCACTAGGTCAAATTGAAGAAAAGTCTTGTTAACACTCTTAAAGTCACATTTTTTTGCCCAATCTTCATGAAACTTGTTCAGAACATTTGTCCCAATGATATCTTGGCCGAGTTCGAATTTGGGTCATGTGGGGTCAAAAACTCGGTCACTAGGTCAAATTTAAGAAAAGTCTTGTTAACACTCTTAAAGTCACATTATTTGCCCAATCTTCATGAAACTTGGTCAGAACATTTGTCTTAATGATATCTCTGCCGAGTTCGAATCTATGTCATGTGGGGTGAAAAACTTGGTCACTAGGTCAAATTGAAGAAAAAGCTTGTTAACACTCTAGAAGTCACATTTTTTGCCCAATCTTTATTAAACTTGGTTAGAACATTAACAGCATTTTTTTTGCAAAGAATTACAACAACTCTACACTGGGTATCATAATCATTCGGTCCATTAGTGTGTGCTTTAATATAGACGACTACAGTTACATAAACACACTGAAAGGAATCTGAATGAGGTACACAAATATATAACACATTTATTGCATCAATGGGTTTACAAAATAAACTGTATATGTCTGAATATTCAAACTGTATAGCGTGTTTGTATGTTTCTGCAATGATTATATAAGATCAAACTTTAGGCTTCACGAGTGGCAAAACACAACACTCCATATCAAAGGAGATATAAGTCAAGTCAAGTCAAAGTCACTGACTTGATTTGACTTGGATCGCAAGAATAGGAGTTATCAATAGCAACAAGGAATATCAGTCCTATAAACATAAACATTCTGAGGTAAAATGGAAGATTAGTCTTAATATGGAAGACTAATCATAACAGGTGAGATCAATCATAACAGGGGAGATTAATCATAACAGGGGAGATCAATCATAACAGAGGAGATCAGTCATAACAGAGGAGATCAGTCATAACAGAGATTAATCATAACAAAGGAGATCGGTCATAATAGGGTCGATCAATAATAACAGGGGAGATAAATCATAACAGGGGAGATCAATCCTAACAGAGAAGATCAATCATAACCGAGGAGATCAATCGTAATATTGGAGATCTATCATAACAGGTGGGATCAATCATAACAGGAGATAAATCATAACACAGGGAGATCCATCATAACAGGTAAGATCAATCATAACAAGGGAGATAATGTGGGATATCAATCATAACAGGAGAGATCATTCATAAAAGTTAGATCAGTCATAACAAAGGAGATGAATCATTACATTGGAGAAAGATCATAACATGGGAGAGCAATCATAACAGGGGAGATCATTGATAAAAAGTACACTGAACTATAACGGCTGATATCAACAATAAAAAGGTAGTCAGTTATAACATGAGAAACATCATAAAAGGGACGATAAATTGCATCAGAAAACTGTGCAGATATATTGACATGAGTTACTTTTGTGTTGTATAGTGTTGTGTAACCTATTTGAAGAGTTACGAGGTTAGCTCCCTTGTAAAAGAAATTTCCATTGTCAGCATATTGTGCCTGTTTTCTTCTCAATAATTATAATGACGATTGTTTTTAACAATAAAATACTCCTGAACATCATTGAGATACACGCAGATAGGCTTATCATAGACATATAGTAGTAATGCTATTTCTCTGATGTTTATAGATTTGATGTGGATCTTTGTATTTAAAACAATTTAAAGATGGTTTACTTTAGTAATGCTGCAGGCACTCATTAAGTTCATTTCTATGTTTATTTATGTTGCGTACTATCTCCCATTGTTGTGTATACATGTATGGAACGTAAGGCCAGAGTTTTTTAATTTTTAGATATACAGGAATTTTTTCAAAACTGAGCACCAGGAGGAGGGAATAAAAATAAAATAGAAAAAAGTGAGCATCGGAAATGAAAATAAAATGATTAAAAGTATAAAAAAAAATAATTTATTATAAACGTAAAAAAAATATTAATTTATTATAACTGCACCTAAATTGAAAAATATATTATTACAAGAAAGGTTAATCTAGAATTAGAAGTAAAGATATTTTTCCATATTGTTAGAGGGTTTTATAACTACTATTTGGATTTTTCAAGTTATATCTTTTTTGAAACAAATATCCTATCAATCTTAAATTTATAAACAATCTGGCCTAAATCAATGTAGAACGCATATTCTGTATTGTATTCTAGAATATTTGTTTTGCATAATGTGCATGTAGTAGATTTACATTGTTGTTGATTCACATTGTTTTTAAGCTAAAGTTATAAGAAAAAATATACAAGAACACAGTTGTTTTATTTTTCAAATTTGGTACGAACCGCTCTAGAAGAAAACATACATTCGTACCCATTTCGTACCCATGGAAAAATATACGTATTTTAAATGCGATTACTTTACATTCATTGCATGAAACAACATATACAATGATATTGTTTATGATTATAACGTATTTGTATATAAAATGCTTTAAATGTGTTGCGTATATGAATACATTGTTTTCGCATTTTGGGCACCTGCTAAATCTTTCGTCCCATACTGCTTTTTGATGTTATTTCATTATAATTTTTGTCAAAAGAATGTAACTGTATGATTTTAATTAACTATTATTTTGTTCTTTATGTTTTTGATAGCAACTTTAAACTACACAGCGGCCGCAACCGCCATTGCTGTTTTTATTGTCCCTAGCTAGACTGGTTTTCACGTTTTTACAATAAAAGATATGCCCCAGAACGCCAGAAAATAACGTCAATTTGTAAAGCAGTCTACTGGCGCGCAAAAATTACTACGAAATGACGTTGTCGTAAATAGGTTACACAAGACCAATTTATTTTATAATTCAGGAAGCAGAGACGACCGTCGGAAAATATAAAAAAAATATACGATTTTGAATTTTATTTTTATTTGGATTTTGCAATATTTAGGACCGGCGCTCCCGTAAATAAAAAAATATAAAAACTCTGGCCTAAATAAACATTGTTACAGGCGTGAATAATGCCTAGCTCAAATTTAAACCGACACCATCCAGTTTGTCCGAATTTTAGGCATCAGGCATACTGTCCATGAAAGTACCTAAGTTTTAGCCCCAGTTTGGGTTGGCGTCCGGACAGCACTTGCCCCAATGTCCAGACTGCACTCGCCTGATGTTATGACTATGCCTCTGCTACACTAATTAATGCAGTAAACATGCTGATGTCTGCCTGATTACCAGTCACTCACCAGGAGGTCAGACATACTTCTGCCTTGACCCAGTCTGCGTCTTGCTTGAGCCCAACATAAATTTACTGGACCCAAACATGAACCAGCGCCCAACCAGTGCTGTCAGATGTCTAGGTGGACATCAGCAGGGCATGATCCGACACCAGTGTATCTGTTGTTAATGGCAAAATGTTGCCAGCCGACCTCAGGACAGATTTTAACAGATTTTAACACAAACTCAGCACACGGCCAATGCCCAAAAATGACCCTGCAGTCGTTAGGTGCATGGAAGGTTCCCCGGCCTTAAAATTATTAATACTTATCCTAAACACATTGAGCTTAATTATGACTGGTGTATAACATGGGCCTTCATTCCACTGGTACAAGGTTTGCTGAACAAAAGTCATACAGGCTTAGAAGATACCAGTTATATCTGTAACATATTATATAAACCGACTAACAAACAACAGCTGAAAGGCCGTTTATGTGGTGGAAATCAATTAAAACATTGTTTTCCCTTCTATGACTCATGTTTATTGATGGTGGGTAGGTAGGTAGGAATTTTTTTCATGCCCCCACAAAGTTGAAGGCATTAAGCATTTCACTTGTCTGTTCGTCCATCTGTACATACGTCCCAAAATGTTGACGACTCACCTCCTCTTTAACTACATGGCGGATTTTATTCAAACTTTTACAGCTGAAGAACCTTAATGTGTAGGTGACCGTAAAAGAAGAAATTATGGCTGCGACCAGTTTTGGCAGAATAATGCCCTTAGTCATTTTTTCCACTATATAATATAATATTCATGTTTATACAAATTTATTTATAAAAATATCCAGAAGGCCCAACATTTTGTTGACTGTACTCTACTTTAACTGCTGGATGGATTTCGTTCAAACATTTTGAATTTTGACTGCGACTAATTTTAGCAGAATTATGGCCCTTTGTCACTTTTTTCCACAATAGAATATACAGTGGAACACCGCTATTTCGTAGTCGTTCAGACCGACAAAAATAATTTGAAATAGGGAAGTTTGAAATAGCGATCTTCCAAACCCCGCACAGAGATTTGACTGGTTCCAAGCATAGCTCAAATCAAATCACGTGATAATGATCGATCAAAGTCTTCAACAATATTAATTATGATTTTAATAAATTATTTTCATTTCCCTTTTTTCTATGTAGAAAATTGTACTGAGTTGCATTAAATAAGTAAATGTAAATACAAACACATAATACTTCTAGATCAGGAAGGATTTTACTTGTGACACAGTGGTTACTGTTAGCTAATAGGGGAAGTAACATCTGCGCGGAGTTTGTCGATGTTCTCCATTGTACTACCGGTAATAGATGTCATAGTTTTGAAAATTTAGCATGCTGTTAAACAACTCTGTGTGTATATTAGGGATGCAATGGGTAGCAAATTTTTGTCAGGTCGGGTCGGGTAGGGTATCTTTCTTCGGGTTGGGTATTTAATTAAGTAAAAATACACATCAACTGTGTACCTCTAGAGGGCCTTTCGGAGGAGTGAACATTGTTTCTACTTGGAAGATTAGACGATTAATGAAATTATCGTTTGTTCACATACGGCGTTGGTGTCAGATTTGGTCCTGCCTAGTAACTTTTAATCATTTTGATATGAATATCTGCCCTTCTCATTGCATTTATATTGCTTGACAAAGCGCATTGGGCAGCATCCATCAGTTTCACTGATATCCTTGTTATTAATTGTCATTGTAATACTGCTAACATCTAAACTATATCAGAATTTAGCTAATTTGCAGCAGGATTAGAGCTACCAATAATATGTGATCGGACATTAGTTCTGTAATACTGTTAGCAAGGAACTATGAAGTTTGAACTGTACCTGTTTCCTTAATAAGTTTTTAGTCCCCTACCAGTGTTTCACCGGAGGGGACTTTAGGTTTGCCCTCTGTCTGTCCGTCCATCTGTCCGTAACATTTTCGTGTCCGCTCCATATCACCTTTACCCTTTGAAGGATTTTCATGACACTTGGCTCAAATGTTTAGGTCGTTAAGACGATGTCCTTTGGACTGCCTTGTTTCAGCATTGTCATGCCTTTATTGAAATAAAAATCACCATTATAAATAATTAACCAAATTTTTTGATGAAAATTTCGGTTATTAGATTTGGGTATATCGTTGAGCGGGCGGTGGGCGGGGTGGCAGGGTCAACTTTTTGTTTCCGCTCTCTAACTCAAGAACGGATTGAGATATTTTAATGAAACTTCATGCATAGATACCTTATATCGAGACCTCGCTTGGAATTGCATGTCGGGTGGGTGGGGTTAAGGTCAAGGTCACCGTTGCTAAAAATAGAAAAACAGTTTCCACTCAATAACGTGAGAAAACGCATCGAGATATTTTAATGAAACTTCATACATATGTACCTTATATTGAGACCTTGCTTGGGATTGCATATGGGGTGGGTGGGGTCAAGTCAACATGACTAAAAATAGAAAAACGGTTTCTGCTCAATAACTTGAGATTCCATCAAGATAATTTAATAAAACTTCATACATAGATACCTTATATCTTGACCATGCTTGGGATTGAATATGGGGTGGGTGAGATCAAGGTCAAGGTCAATGTAACTAAAAATAGAAGAACGGTTTCTGCTTAATAACTTGAGAATGCATTGCGATATTTTAATGAAAGTTCATACATAGATACCTTATAACGAGACCTAGCTTGGGATTGCATATGGCACCCAGAACTTCCTTTCATTATTGTGCTGACTTTTATGCATTTTGTTGGAAAAATTTGGTTTTCGTGGAATTTCCACGTTTTTTGTTTTATATTTCTTTTAATGTAATGTACAATTTTATATCATAACACCATTTTATATAAATTGAAGCAATACAATCAAGTTTACACACTATCATCATTCTGTGCACACACATAATGGCGTAACGCCAACTTCATGTCGGATTCTGAGGTTTCTTCTTTTCGAAGTATCATCCAAGTTTATCCATTTCTCATGCTCAAACATTGAATATACACTGTTCTTTGGTGTCATTTTATCTCAAAGCATTTAGTGTTGTCAATAGTTTCCTAAGCATGTGTAGTTCATTCTATTTTTCATCTGCAGATGTATAATGCAATTCGGTCTTATATTACTCTAGTTACGCCCCTGATTAAAAATGTTATGATATTCACAGTTATCACATATTCATAAGTTTAAATATTTATTATTGTAGTAACCTTATTTTTAGCAATATTTTTGTGCTATAATTTTGAAAATGAAAAATTGGCAGTTAACGAAGACGATGCTTTGTTCCTCAGTGCATTGACACCTATTGTGTTTCCATTAATTCTATTAGCTCAAAATTTGGATTCCTGTTAGCAAGCTCACTTAACATTATTTAAAGTAATGAAACATGGAACCTATGCATAAAATCCCTAAGCAGAAGAATCTGATTCCCATATTTCCCTAGAATTATAGGGAGGAGATTGTTGCAGTTATTAGTAATTGGAAATGCCATTATACCCCCACAAACAAAGTTTAAGGGGGTGGGGATATATAGGAGTGAGCTTGTCGGTCTGCCAGTCTGTACATGTAGGATGATAACTCAAGAAAGGCTTGACATATTCAAATAATTTTTGGTACACATGTGTAACATCATAAAATACAGGTCAAGTTATATGTTGGTTACAAACCACTTACCTTTTTGACAGAGTTATGGCCCCTTTTCGACCTAAAATTTCCTAAAAACATGGTTTCCGGATGATAACTCAAGAAAGGCTTAACGTGTTCAAATAATATTTAGTACACATGTGTAACATCATATAATGCAGGTCATTAAAAAGATTATTTCCAGACAATAACTCAAGAATAGCATGGCATATTCAAATAATTCTTGGTATTCATGTGTAGCATCATAAAATACAGGTCAAGTTTGACTATGATTGAAAACTACTAAATTTTGACAGAGTTATGGCCCTTTATATGACTTAAATTCCTAAAAACATGGTTTCCGGACGATAACTCAATAATGGCTTGACATATTTAAATAATTTTCACATGTGTAGCATCATAAAATACATGTCAAGTTTGACTTTGGTTACAAAGCACTAATTGTTGACACAGTTATGGCCCCTTTCTGACTTAAACTCCCGAAAAACATAGACATTAACTAATAGAAGGCTTCACATATTTAAATTATTTTTGGTACATAGGTGTAACATCATAAAATACAGATCAAGTTTAACTTTGGTTACAAACCACTAAATGTTGACAGAGTTATGGCTCCTATTGAAATTAAATTTTTCCAAATACACTGTTGACCATTCGGAATTAAAGCATTCTCTCTCTGTCCATTTCTTTCGAATGGATGCAATAGTTTTGTGACAAGGCCATATTGTGGGGGTATATCCGTCACTCATGTGACAATTCTAGTTTACTATTAGAAATGCTATGTTTTATCCTTATTTTTTCGCATTATCTGTAGGCTGAGAAAACGCCAGTATAAATTCACTATTCGACACAATAATATGTAGAGAGTAATGATATCAACCGCCTTTAGATTTGGCGCAACGAATGGTAATTTGTTGAAGTTTCTGTAATGGGAAAATAACCATTTTGGATACCCAAATAATTCAGCCCCAGGTAGTAAATTGCCACTTGTCCCAGCCCAAAACAGGTACCAGTGTACTGGATTCTACAGTTTCTGTGGTGAATCATTGAACAATAAATTCTGTATGTTGCACAAGTTTTCAGTTGTTCGCAGAACGACTAAAGATACTGCAATTCCAAAATTGAACAGTCAAACAACTATGATCCTAACAGCTTTAGGCCAGTCGACTACGCGAAAGTAAGAAGTGCAATTTTGAATATATTTTAATTTGTCAAATGGTAATCATTATGATAATAAATTTTATTAGAACATGACATGTTGGGAAAACTTAAGTTAACAACTTTCAATGTGGGATCAAATATGACCGTACACGCGGAAGAAAACAAAATAGTACGTTATGTTACGATTTAATTCAGTAATGAATGAAATTCTTGGGTCACGAGGCGAGCCAAATAACCCTTACCTATTCATCTCGTTATCGCCGACTCATGCAAAGATTATTTGTTGAGTAGTGAATTTGTTTAGTAGGGAATGTTTATTACTCATTATACCCCCACAAACGAAGTTTGGGGGGGGTATATACGAGTGAGCTTGTCGGTCTTTTGGTTTTGGTTTCCAGATGATAACTCAAGAAAGGCTTGACATATTTAACCAATTTTTGGTACACATGTGTAACATCGTAGAATACAGGTCAAGTTTGACATTGGTTACAATCCACTAACTTTTGACAGAGTTATGTCCCCTTTTTGACTTAAATGCCCTTAAAACATGGTTTCCGGACGATAACTCGAGAATGTCTTGACATATTCAAATAAATTTTAATACACATGTGTAACATCATAGAATACAGGTCAAGTTCGACGTTGGTTACAAACTACTAAATTTTGACAGAGTTATGAACCCTTTTCGACATAAATTCCATAAAAACATGGTTTCCGGATGACAACTCAAGAATGGCTTGACATATTTAAATAATTCTTGGTGTACATGTTTAGTATCATAAAATATGGGTCAAGTTCGACTTCGCTTACAAACCACTAAATTTTGACAGAGTTATGGCCCCTTTTTGACTTCATTTCGCAAAAAAACATGGTTTCCGAACAATATGTCATGAAAGGCTTCACATATTTAAATAATTTTTGGTACATAGGTGTAACATCATAAAATACAGATCAAGTTCAACATTGGCTACAAACCACTAAATGTTGACAGAGTTATGGCTACTACTGAAATTAAATTTTTCCAAAAACACTGTTTAACATTCACAAATTAAAGCATTCTCTCTGTGTCCATTTCTTTCTAATGGATGCCATTGTTTTGTGACAAGGCTACATTGTCGGGGTATATCCGTCACTCATTTCACAATTCTAGTTTTATTATTTACGTGGCCATCATTATAACGAAAAAAAAACAGTTTAACAGTTATTACGCAGTAGCAATCTATTTCTACGTAGCATTCCGGATATAGCAATTCATCACGGTTGAGGTCAGATACACTAATCATATTAGGAACTTCAATAGGCAGAATTTTGAACCCAGATGGTCGTAGCGGCAATAGCCTAGTGGTTAGCATGTCGGATTCGCATTCTGAAGGACCAGGGTTTGATTCCCAGCAGTGGTTGAGAATTTTTTTAAATGCTTTTTGACAGTTTTTGCTACTCCAGGCGCTTAATTTATTGAAAGGGAATACATTTTAAGGCATTTCCAAAAGAAACCAACAATATTTTGATGGTAACTCCCTTTAAGGAACTTAAAACACTTGCTAATACAGTTGAAAAGCTTGTGGCACATTCTTTGCATTCATTTGATAGTTTAATATTTTTAATATTCAGCATCTTGTTTGTTTTTAAGATTAATTTTGAGTTTGGTTCAACTCCACAGCTTTTGATTTTCGACAGCGTAATCATCTGTCTTCCACAGAGAGCGCCCGGTTATCAAACTCATAATGGTTGTTTTTCACTATATACACGTATATCCAGATAAGGCCAGGACTTTTTGATTTTACGGTTTACAAAACCGGCAAACATAAATTTTCCGAAAGTGAAAAAAAAAAAAATTATAATTACGATTTTTTTTTTACCGATGGGGGATGAAACGTTCAAATTTTCAAAATATTTTGAGTACGAATATAATAATTTGCTCGGTAAGTCTGTTTACTTCCGTGAAACTGCTTTTTGTTTTTGACGGTATCACACGATGATTGCCGATCGAGATCAACAAATTGTTCCGGAATTTCACGGACAATTTTTTTTAAGCAAGGCGTCCGCCGTTGTTTATGTACATGTATGCCATGTAAAACCCGTGTTTTCTACAAAATAGTGTGAAATGTCTGCCGAAACACGATGTCACGTTCCACGCATGTAAAGCGTGCATGTACCGATCATGTGCTTTACTAAATACAGGTCTTTAAAGACATTGGGTGTCCTAGTTTCCCGTCAAAGGAATGTTAATCCCATGCATGATTTTTGCAGGGAGAAATCCCGTTATTGTGGTCAGTGAAGTGTTTCAAGTTTGAGGGTCGTCTCATAAATCTGTACTAGTATCCAAAATTGAACAAAAAGATTGGTACAGCAAATGGAGAAAAAATAGGTAAATTATAAACAAATTGGCGTGGTTTTTCCATGCAAATTTACTTATTGGTGGACAACAAATTAGCAAGTGATTTTTAGTTCGTAAATTGTTGAATTTATTATATATTGTAAACTTCTAATAATGTTCAACATGTTTCATAGACGGCCCTTAAAATGACTTGTCCATTTGATGACAGTTAATATTACCGTTAGAAGTACAGTTATTCATGGAAAGAATGAAACATGCGAAAATAAACACTGTTTTTAACAATAGAGTGACATTTGTCTTTAACATTTGACGCGCAGGCACGATGTGCACGAGGAAAATTTCCAGCCGTTTGTGCAAGAATAAAGCATGTATATAATATAAATATATTTTAATCAAGATCTTTACAATTCACCAATTATCCAGTCAGTACTATGTTCAACAGCTGTAACGATTAAAACAGTGTTAAAACACTAAATACATGCCCATATGAACATATTAATTAATCGAATAAAAAAGGCTCCATCAGTAGATCGAGTGTAACCTAAAGATTCGAGAACGACGAGAATAGTGGGTTTGGACATGACGTCACTGTGCGAATGTGATGCGCACTGGACATAAACATCCTGAAAAAATCATTACTTTCAGTTTCGCAACAACAATGATGCTTTTGCTTTTAAAAGGCTAGAGGTATGCCGTTCAAATGGTGATGTTTCGTTTATTTCATTTCGTTTAAACTTGTACAAAAAATTGAAAACATCTTAGCCTTAAATTTAATAGCTAAAACGCACCAGATAACGTCATTTGACACATGCCGCAAAAAAAATTGACGTACGGAGGTGATACCCCTTCCTAACCCACCCCTCTCGGGACGGGGACGCCAAATAAAATCCTGTGGAAGGCACTGGATGTATATTTTCAGGTGGCATTTGTAACAAATAATATCATTAGTAACAAAATCTTCTTGCGGGCGCATCGAAACGACGATGTGGGGACAGACAGCTTTGTCTCGTATACACTTACAAGAGAGTCATGGTTGCATTTTGTTGATGATATATATTTTCGCGACACAATGAGAATTTCTTATTTGCCATGTATTTTGTTTCTGTCACAATTGTAATGCAATAATTTAACACACACTAGCAGTTCAGTTTATATCTGATAAATTTCATATATACATGAAGATTTAGCATTTACACAGAGTTGAATATTTAAAAAATAAATATGTTAAAACTGGTTTCTCATTTTTAATAAGAATTAAGACTTAATAAGAATCCAGACAATTAACGTCATATTATTTGGACTTTTCTCTTGATATAGTTAAATTTAATATGTTTTTCGAGACCTCACAGCAATTATTTTCAAAATTTGCGTTGTGTGGTTAGATTAAGCTCGTTTTGCAAGGTCTGTGTTCGGGCAGTTGTGGATTGCAGTCCTGCACAGGTTAACTCGTCTTCTTCATATCACTTTACATTTTGTAAATCCATACAAGTATACAACTTTGTGGTAAAATCAATTTTAATGATGCCGTTAAAATATATGCATCTATTACACTTATTTACTCTGTAAAATTCATAAATACAAATGGTTAAACTGCATATAAAACATTGGTGTAATAAAACAGTTTATACCATGTTTGACGTCTTATTCTAACTTTACATAATAGTGTGTTTTAATGTTGATATTGTTATTAATTATAAATTGCTAATGGGAAATCGTTCGTTGTGTTAAGATTTGAACACCTGCCAGTGGATATGTTCCCCACAAAATTTTGTAAACCAGAAAATAAAAAAGGACTGGCCTAATGTGTGTTAAATAATGAATATTTAATATCGAGTAGGAATGCTTTTAATTAATATATATTTGTAGCCCAAAGAAAGAGCATGCAGTTGAAAATCAGACAACAAATTTGTCTCATAAGGTTTCTTGCCCGACATTTTTTTTTCATTTTGAATTGATTTTGTTTTAAAGGCTTAAAATATTTTGTACTCTTACAGAGTTTTAAGCTGCTGAAAGTGACTTTATCTAGTTTTTACACTTGATTACGGTTAAGTGGCGTATGTTTTACAATGGTACTAAATTCATTAGCTACACAGTTGACGCAATAAATATAATGAATTGAAACAAAATCCGTCATATTGAGAGAAAAAATAACATAATTAGACAATGATGATATATTTATTTCAAAATTTGATTTACTTGTTTGCGAGGCAATATTTTATTTAAACTTACCATTTTGAATAATATAAATCACTTAGCAATGTTCAAGTCTTATTTATAATATTGAACAAATGTGATAGTAAATACATAAATGAATATGTTTATTTAAATATTACAACCACTGTATTTAAGGTATCGTATATCATCCCTATCTAATTGCCCAGACTGTCCATGATGTGCCCAGTGTTACGAAATAGCGAATAACTGCAGTGCCTTAAGCGCTTTGATTCAAAGTGAAGTCAACAGTGTTTCAATGTAATTGCAGACTGCTGAAGGCTTCACATCAGATTTCACCTGTACATGTGAGTGGAACTTGGAAGGACCACCCAGTGATGTTTGCTTTGATGCACTGCCACCTGCAGCCCAACTGCACCCAAGGTTTGTAGAATATGAGAACCCATTATATTGACTTTCCATGTAGAGAGTCACATTTTACACAAAAGAGAAAGTACTTAAAAACTAAAAACAAGAGTGTTATTTAATGATATTTTTTCAAATCATGTGGCCCATAGTAGGGTTTTACTTGTTCACTGAATCACATCGAATTGAACGATGTCAAGTTCTGAAAACAAGTGTTTTGTTTCGAGGTTAAATGTAAGAATGTTTAGGATCTGTCATTCAAAATTATCCTGAAATAATAGTTGTCAGATGAATGTATCTCAGAAGTTAGATCATGTGGGTATAACCAAGTAGACTGTGTTACATATCGTAAAGCATGTTATAACAATTGATACTAAAGTTATTTTATTTTCATATTTAAATGGTTCATATCTAACAAGATTATTCACAGCCTTGAAGTAAACTGTATATTTACCAACACAATTTAAAGTTTTGTGACACGTAAACGAGCATTAAACCTTGGCATTTATCTTGAACTTCCTACTTCAAATATCGGGTGTAAATAAACCTGTGTGACAATCTTTTATTGATAAACCATGTCATGTGACTTGGGCATTTATAAAGGTCTGAGTAAAACTAGATAGAGGTACATGCATGTCAGTCCTGAAAGTTATTTGAAGGTTATCTGCGTTCCATTGCTGTTTAAAGTCTCCAGTTGTTTGATTGTGGACATTTTCTATGAAAGTGTGCTTGTGAAATACATCAATATAAAATTGCTAACTGTTATACACTAACAAGACATTTGAATAAAGTCTATTTGCTTGTCAAAACCTTATGGACAAAATGGCTACATTTTCTCAGTCAACTGTCAATAAAGGTTCTGACGTTCTAGTAGAGTTTTGTTGTTCACCATGTGGTGAGAAAAAAATCACTGAATTTGCAGAGTTCTATTGTGGGGCATGTGAGAAGTTTTATTGTGGAAAATGTAATTGCCTACACAGTCAGTTGTTCACAGAACATACCACATATGGAAGGGGAGATATGAAGAAGTGGCCAGTCTCCGAGGAAGTGGAGGATTTCATACAGAAATGTGAAATACACAAAGATGAAAATTTGACAATGTTCTGTAGTGACCACAGTCAGCTGTGCTGCACCAATTGTGCTTTTCTTAATCACAGGTACATGTATCTTAGACATTGTTTTTCTAAAATAATTGTTAAGATATCAATACTCTGAATTATACACTTTTAAAGCAGCATGATCAAGACTGTAATATTCATTTTCATAAAAAAGTGACAAAATAAACTTACATATATATGAGCATGATAAGTTGTGGTCATTTTTAGCTCGACTATTGGAAAAATAGGTGAGCTCTCCTACTACCCCCGGCGTCGGCGTTCGCATCTGAATTTGGTTAAAGTTTTTATTCAAAAGTCTTGTAACTTCAAAACTACATAAGTTATTCACTTGAAACTTGGAATATATCTTTGTCATCAACTCCAGTATCAGGGGAAATATGCCCCATAACTCTGTTTTGTATTTTGACAGAGTTATGCCACTTTTTCATTTAGATTTTCTGGTTAAAGTTTGAATTCAAAAGTTTTGTAACCTCAAAACTACATAAGTTATTCACTTTAAACTTGTAACTAACCTTTGTCATCAACTCCAGTATCAAGGGCAACATTCCCCAACTCTGTTGTGTATTTTGACAGAGTTATGCCCCTTTTTCATATAGATTTTCTGGTTAAAGTTTATATTCAAAAGTTTTGTAACTTTAAAACTACATAAGTTATTCACTTGAAACTTGGAACTAACCTTTATCATCAACTCCAGTGTCAGGGGCAACATTCCCCATAACTCGGTTTTGTATTTTGACAGATTTATGCCCCTTTTTCACTTAGATTTTCTGGGTAAGTTTATATTCAAAAGTTTTGTAACTTCAAAACTACACAAGTTATTCACTTGAAACTTGGAACTAACCTTTGTCATCAACTCCAGTATCAATGGCAACATTCCCCATAACTCTGTTTTGTATTTGACAGAGTTATGCCCCTTTTTCACATAGATTTTCTGGTTAAAGTTAATATTTAAAAGTTTTGTAACTTTAATACTACAAAAGCTATTCACTTGAAACTTGGAATATACCTTTGTCATATACTCCAGTATCAGGGTGAACATTCCCCATAACTCTATTTTGTATTTTGATAGAGTTATGTCCCTTGTTCACATAGTTTTTCTGTTTATAGTTTATATTCAAAAGTTTTGTGACTTCAAAAAGTTTTTCTGTTTATAGTTTATATTCAAAAGTTTTGTGACTTCAAAACTACATAAGTTATTCACTTAAAATTTGGAACTAACCTTTATCATCATCTCTAGTACCAGGGGCAACATTACCCATAACTCTATTTTGTATTTTGACAGAGTTATGCCCCCGTTTTACTTAGATTTTCTTTGAAAGTTTATATTCAAAAAGTTTGGTAACTTCAAAACTACTTAAGTTATTCACTTGAAACTTGGAACTAACCTTTGTCATCAACTCTAGTATCAGGGGCAACATTACCCATAACTATGTTTTGTATTTTGACAGAGTTATGCCCCCTTTTCACATAGATTTTTTGGTTGAAGTTTATATTCAAAAGTTTTGTTACTTCAAAACTACATAAGTTATTCACATGAAACTGGGAACTTAGCTTTGTCATCCACTCTAGTATCAGGGGCAACATTATCCATAACTCTGTTTTGTATTTTGACAGAGTTAGCACACTTGTTACTCAGACTTTGTGGTTAAAGTTTTTGTTCCAAAAATTTATAAACTACATGTATACAAGGTTTGACTTAAAAATATAGTATTTTAACAAATTTATGCCCCTTTCACTATCCAAAATGTGTACCAACTGAAATACTTCGAATAGTCGAGCGCGCTGTCCTCTTGACAGCTCTTGTATTTACTATTCTTACATGGCACATGGCTAGCTTTCCATAGACAAGGAAGAAAATCGACCATGGGTTATTCTGCAACAAACTATAGGCGGAGCCAAATTTTTTGAAAATTGTTCTGGAAATTCGAAGAAATTGTTCCGTAAAATGCACATGCTTAAACTCTGGATAGCAAAAATGTCACATATAAATCAGTTTTGCATTATGTTGCTCAATAAAACCACATTTGTACTGCATATTTTATATTTAAGTTCACAAAAAAAGTTTTACGTTTTGTTAATATGCTTTTAAATTGCGTTTGTTATCATAATATTTTCACTGTATTTAACACTAACTATGCAGTTCACATTGATTTTTCAATGAAGCTGACGTCATTTTGAATTGTTATGATATATTGACGTCACTGAAACGCACATGTGAATGTACTTTGCGGAAGTGGGCAGAGTATAGATAAATATAGTTTTCATTAATAACCTTTAAAAATACAGACAAATTATAATGCTTTATAAGATCTTGTTAGAATCGAAATAATTGACAGTTAAGCGTTGGTTATTGCGGGAATAACCAACGGTTTGTCATTCCGATCACACCACCTACGCATCGGAACTCCAAACCGTCGGTTATTACCGCAATAACCAACGATTACCCGTCAATTATTTCTTAAGAGTAAGATTAAGAAGTTTGGTAGATCTAGTTGTCTATTTTAGACCATATTTATTTATGGGTGCATTTAATGTTACTGCTAATTAAATCAGTATTGATATGAACACTAATCTAAATCTATTGAAGAATCCAGTTGATGACAACATTTACACACTATCATCTCAAGAAACCACTATGTTAAATGCAGTATTGCAGTTTGATACTTCCTGTATATACCTGGTTTTGGTATCCAGGTAAATAGCAAATAAACAAAATACCTGGGTATTACATTTCTAAAATGAATGTATGTATAACAGGTATAAGTACAGTTGGAGGGCAATAGAGGCTAACTTCAATACCACCTTGCATTGATATTAGTAACACATTCCAATATTGCCTTTTCGTGAACAAGGTTGTAATGATTTCAATGCTGTGCTTTTCATGTTTATGCTGCATGTGCATAAGTTAAGTGTTATGGAAAATTCAGTACACAAATGTTACCGGTATTGAGTGCATCTAATTATTGGGTATATATATGTAGATCATTACCATGGCGCATGGTTCGAAACAGGATTGTGTATATTGTCTGAATATTGATGTTATTTCACCTAAATATTCTCCACATTTTATTATAATATGAATATGTTTTTTTTTCCTTTCAGACTGTGTGCTAAAGTGACACTCATATCTGAGTCAGCCAAACAACAGTCAACCAACCTGCAGCAACTGTCTGCCAAGCTCGAATCTATTCTAGAACAAATGAAGAGCCTGCAAAATAAACGAGAGGCCAGTATTCAGTCTCTGCAAGGGTCATATAATGAACAATTACAAAATGTCAAAGAAACACGCCGAAAAATAAATGCAGCTTTAGACAAGATAGAAACAAACACCTTGAATGAAATGAAAGCAACACTGACGAGCCTCCAAGCTTCTCTCAAGACAGATGTTGAGAACTGCACCAGACTTCGGGATCAGTTGAAAAAACTTCACGAGGCCATACAGGACATAAGTGATAAGAGCAAGGAGGAACTCTCCTATATAGCCAGCCAGAAATGTGTGGACAAAATACAAAAGTCTGAAAAATACCTGAAGGAGAATTCTATTCCATTTGAACTTTCAGTAACATTCTATGCTAACAGCGACATTGAGCAGTACTTGTCCAGACTGTCAGGTCTGGGGTGCATTTTTCCCAGTACCCAGGCATTGACAGTACAGGGAAATCCAGACCAAGTATTGACTGTTAAAGGAAAGTCAGAGTATAATGTGCGCATACCAAGTGATTCATCAGCATGCTATATCAGTGGCATATGTGTTCTCCCTGATGGCCAGATTCTTGTTGTAGACCACAGTAATAAGAAATTAAAGCTGCTGGACCAGCAGTACAGGGTGCTTACTCATTGTGATGTGTCTACTTATCCACGGGACATATGTCATATAACACACAGTGAAGTTGCTGTTACTGGGAATGATGCTAACACACATGAGATCCAGTTTATCTCTGTCAACAATGGGCAGCTTGTGAAGGGCAGGAAGCTTCAGCTACAACATCAATGTAGAGGTATTGCCCACCACCAGGGGGAGCTGTATGTCACTGATTGGACTGCACTGTACAAGTACACGCTGAGTGGGAAACTGGTCAGCAAGCTGTATGAGGATACATCATGTGATTATACAGGTTAGAATCATGGCGGGTTCATCCGGATATTATTAGAAATATGTATCATAAAGTAATTGTAAGACTGCATAGTTGTAGAATGTACGTGTGTCAGTTTAAGTTTACAACAGCAGTTAAGAATGATTTTCAGTATTATTGATTTATAAATATGAGTAATCATGTATTTTGACTGTCACTACATGGCATGTCTATAAATAGACACTGAGTGCTTTTCAATGACGCACCTTGTGACCTATTGTTTATATTTTGTGATTTGGAAATAACTATACATGTATAATTATTTTTATAATTAACATTGCTTCATAACATTATATTAAATCAATAAACCTCAAATTGTTGTATTTGAAATTTGAGAAATTTCCTTAATTATGTTTATAAAATTATAAAATTAACAATAGTTACTGGCTTTTATAACTGGTGAAGAAGAACTAGATAGAAAAGTTCCAATCCCATTTGTTTTGAAACATTATTTTCTTGTAGTAAAATGTTACAAACGTAACTACAGTCACAATATTGTACGTGCACATGTATGTAATATGTCAGCTCGTGTCAATTTCACTAATATGTCAATATATTGTAATCACGTATACATGTATAGGAAATCCATTATTACTGCATATAGTTACATCAGCTGACACATTCATGTGTACATGTTCATTGTACCGTGTAATTGTTTACATCCGTGTAATTGTGGTAGACCTCAATTCTAACTCACCAGTCAACGTGTCAAACTTTTAGGCAATAAACTGATACAGAACCTTCCTGTCACACTAAAATATTTATTATTATTGGATTTTATGCAGATCTTTAAGACGCGTAATTGTCTGTTTAACGACGCATTAATAATACGATGTCACTGCAGTTTGTTTATTAACATTATTAAACATTTAAAGTAATTTAATATCTTGATGTGACTCTGTTTTGCAGTATACAGGTGTGCTGTGAGTCCCACTGGGGATTGGTTATGCATCACCAACCCAGACCAGCACAAGCTCCTCACCCTGGCCAGGGATGGGTCAGTACTCTCTACATTGGAGGACCCTGAACTACAACTCCCATATGCTGTACATGTGACACCTGCAGGCCAGGTGTTGGTCTGTGGAGGGGGGTCCCAGACTATCATACAGGTGGACAGAGAGGGCAGGAAGAAGCTGGCCACTCTGGCTACAGGCAGGGATGGAGTGAGGGGCCCACAGTCAGTCTGCTACAACAGGCACACAGCCTCCATCATTGTGGGAAAATATGTAGACAACAACAACATCCTGGTGTTCAAAGTGCAATAGCTTACTTTTACATGTATCTGACATTTGTATATAACAAATGTGTTTAGTTTAAAATGTCATTATGTATTTATATTGAAACGGATGTATTGTGTAATGTATTATGTTTCAAATTTATGTATTGTGTATTGTGTTATGTTTCAAAACACAATTGTGGTTTAGAATCTGCAATATGTTTGTATAAACAATATTTGTATCTTAAAATGACAGTGTAGTTTTGGACATTGGAACTGATATTCTACCGTCTGTGTCTTACATAATTGCTATTGCATTTTACACAACTTAACCATTTAACATATACTGTATGCCAAAATGACAAAAACTATTTTAGTTTAGCAGTTAATGTTTGTACATAAATATACATGTACATGACACTTGCTATTTTTAGTCTGACTGTCATTTTGACATATATGTTAGAAATTTATTTGATCAATTACTTGAAAACATGACACTGTATTGTTGTATAAATACGGATATTTGAACTATTAAAAATTAAGAATAGCTGAGAATGTTTGCAGTGATTTGACAGCTTTAAAGATGGACCTTTGCTTATATATTAGTGTCGTTAATTTCCGCGTTTTCATTGTGATCGTAAATATAGTGAAAACTTTACGACTAAAATATTAACCGGTATTAGCTATATGATTCATATTTATATATTATATTCATTGTATATTGCCTTTTTCTCATGTTCATGCATGTTTGTACATTTCTTTTCCTATGAATTTTCTGTTCTATATAAATGCTGTATGTTTATCTTTTATAAATTAAATTTAATCATTTACGTAATACGCATTGTTGACGTCATTATGTGATTATTGTTCTATGGTTATTGTTAGCTCACCTGAGCACAACGTGCACATGGTGGGCTTTTGTGATTGCCTTTTGTTTGTCATGCGTCGTGCGTCGTCAACATTTACCTAGAGGCCACATTTATTGGCCAATCTTCATGAAACTTGCCCGGAACATTTGTCCCAATGATATCGTAGCCAAGGTTTGGACTGGGTCATGTGGGGTCAGAAACTAGGTCACTAGGTCAAATTGAAGAAAAAGTTTGTGAACACATATTTTTTGCCCAATCAAAATGAAACTTGCTCAGAATATTTGTTCTTATGATATCTCGGCCAAGTTGGACAATGGTTCCGTTCCATTGAAAAACATGGCTGCCAGGGGTCGGGGCAGTTATCCTTATATGGCTATAGAAAAAGCCTGTGAACACTCTAGAAGTCACATTTTTTGCCCAGTCAACATGGAACTTGCTCAGACCATTTGTTCTTATGATATCTTAGCCGAGTTCGAACATGGTTCCACTCTGTTTAAAAAACATGGTTGCAACGGGCCTGGGCAGTTTTCCTTATATAGCTAGCTATATTTAAAATTAAAAAACTTATGAACACTCTAAGGGCCACATTTATTGCCCAATCTTCTTGAAACTTGCCCAGAACATTTAGCCCTATGATATCTCGAACGAGTTTGAAACTGGGTCATGTGGGGTCAAAAACAAGGTCAATAGGTCAACTTGAAGAAAAAGCTTGTGAACATTCTAGAAGTCACATTTTTTAGCCCAATGAACATGAAAGTTGCTCAGAACATTTGTTCTTATGATATCTAGGTAGAATTTGAAAATAGTTTCGCTCCGTTGAAAAACATGGCTGCCAGGGGGCGGGGCAGTTTTCCTTATATGGCTATTGAAAAAGATTGTGAACGCTCCAAAAGTCACAGTTTTTGCCCAATCAACATGCAAGTTGCTCGGAACATTTTTTCTTATGATATCTCAGCCGAGTTTGAAACCAGTTCCACTCCGTTGAAAAACATGGCTGCCACGGGGCGGGGCAGTTTTCCTTATATGGCTCTATTGAAAACTTTAAAAAGTTAGTGAACACTCTAGAGGCCACATTTATTGCCCAATCTTCATGAAACTTGCCCAGAACATTTGTCCCAATGATATCTCGAATGAGTTCGAAACTATGTCATGTGGGGTCAAAAACTAGGTCACTAGGTCAAATTGAAGAAAAAGCTTGTGAACACTTTGGAAGTCACATTTTTAGCCCAATGAACATGAAACTTGCTCAGAACATTTGTTCTTATGATATCTAGGCCAAATTCGAAAATGGTTCCACTCCGTTGAAAAACATGGCCGCCAGAGGGCGAGGCAGTTTCCTCATATGGCTATAGAAAAAGTTTGTGAACCCTCCAAAAGTCACATTTTTTACCCAGTCAACATGAACCTTGCTCAGAACATTTGTTCTTATGATATCTCGGCTGAATTCGAGAATGGTTTTGCTACATTGAAAATAAACGGCTGCCAGGGAACGGGGCAGGTTTCCTTATATGGCTATATTTAAAACTTTAAAAAGCTTGTGGACACTCTAGAGGCCACATTTATTGCCCAATCTTCACGAAACCTGCCCAGAACATTAGTTCTAATAATATCTCGAACGAGTTCGAAACTTGGTCATGTGGGGTCAAAAACTAGATCACTAGGTCATGTTAAATAAAAAGCTTGTGAACACCCTAGAAGTCATATTTTTTACCCCAATCTTCTTAAAACTTACTCAGAACATTTGTTTGAATAATACCTCAAACAGGTTTGAAACTGGGTCACCTAGGGTCAAAAACCAGGACTCCGGGATGATATCTCAGAAAAGTTTGAAACTGGGTCAGGTGGGGTTAAAAACTAGGTCCCCAGGCCCAATTGAAGAAAAAAGTTTGTGAACACTCTGGAGACCACATTAATAGCCCAATCATCATGGAACTTGCTTAGAACATTTGTCCCAATGATATCTCAGATGGGTTCAAAACTGGGTCACATAGGGTCGAAAACTAGGTCACGAGGGCAAATTGAAGAAAAAACTTGTGAACACTCGAAGTCAATTGTTTGCCCAATCTTCTTGAAACTTGCTCATAACATTTATTTGAATGTTATCTCGGATGAGTTCGAAACTGGGTCATGTGGGCTAAAAAATTAGGTCATCAGGCCAAATTAAAGAAAAAGCTTGTGAACACTCTAGAGGCCACATTTATAGGCCAATCATCACAAAACTTGCTTAGAACATTTGTCGCAATGATATCTGCAACAATTTAGAAACCAGGTGACATGGGGATTAAAAGCTAGATCACCAGGTCAAATTGAAAAAAAAAGCTTGTGAACACTAGAGGCCAAATTTTTAGCCGATTCTTCATGAAACTTGCTCAAAACAGTTTAGTTCCTTAGCCCCTCAGGTGAGCGACCTAGGGCCTTGTGGCTGTCTTGTTAATATTTGTTATCTGTTATCAGAAATAAAAACATGTTATAAGACAAGTCACAAACCATATATTTTGAGTGTGAATAAAATTTTGATTATTTCACCTTTGTCTTTGATTTTATTTATAAACATTGAAAACACATGTGATTACTGCTATATTGCTCTCTGACAAGGTATTAATATTCAGATAATTATTACATTAAAGGGACCTGTTCACAGATTGACGAATTGAAAATTGTTCAACTTTTTGTCATTGATTCCAAAAATAAAAGAACAGTGTATACAAAGGAGCAAAATAACACTATGGACCTAGAAATATACTGTAAAAACTGTTTTAGTTTAAACGATGGAATAAATAGGAGTGTTTATGTTAATTTCGTTGAAATTGTTGACAACACGTGGAACACTTACATGAAGTTAATGATTCAAGTCGAAATGGCCGAGTGGTTAAGGTGATAGCCTTTTAATCTGGAGGTCCCGGGATCGAACCCCGGTGGGACCAATTTTTTAGCTCACCTGAGCACAACATACTCGTGGTGAACTTTTGTGATCGCCTTTTGTCAGTCGTGTGTCGTGAATTGTTCGTCGTCAATATTTACCTTGTGAACACTCTAGGGGCCACATTTATTGGCCAATCTTCATGAAACTTGGTCACAACATTTGTCCCAATGACATCTCAGCCGAGTTCAAAACTGGGTCATGTGGGGTCCAAAACTGGGTCACTAGGTCAAATTAAAGTAAAGCTTGTGAACACTCTAGAAGTCACATTATTTGCCCAATCAACATGAAACTTACAGAGAGCATTTGTTCTAAAGATATCTCGGGTGAGTTCGAAAATGGTTCCGGTCCATTGAAAAACATGGCCACCAGGGGGTGGGGCAGTTTTCCTTATATGGCTTTAGAAAAACCTTGTGAGCACTCTAGAATTCACAATTTTTGCCCAATCAACATAAAACTTGCTTAGAACCTTTGTTCTTATGATATCTCGGTCAAGTTCGAAAATGGTTTCGCTCCGTTGAAAAACATGGCCGCCAGGGGGCGGGGCAGTTTTCCTTATATGGCTAAAGATAAAGTTTGTGAATACTGTAGAAATCACATTTTTGCTCAATCAATATGAAACTTGCTCAGAACCTTTGTTCTTATGATATCTCGGCTGAGTTTGAAAATGTTTACGGTCTGTTGAAAAACATGGCTGACAGGGGGGAGGGGTCAGTTTTCCTTATATGGCTATTGCAAAAGCTTGTGAACACTCTAGAAGTCACATTTTTAGCCCAATCTTCATGAAACTTGATCAGTCAATTTTTCCCAATGTTATCTCAGCAGAGTTCGAATCTGGGTCATGTGTGGTCAAAAACTAGGTCACTAGGTGAAATTGAAAAAAAAGCTTGTTAATGCTCTAGAAGTCACATTTTTTGCCCAATCTTCATAAAACTTGGTCAGAACATTTGTCCCAATGGTGTCTCGGCCGATTTAGAATCTGGGTCATGTGGGGCCCATAACTAGGTCACTAGGTCAAATTGAAGAAAAAGCTTGTGACACTGTAGGAGTCACATCTTTTGCCCATCATGAAACTTGCTCAGAACATTTGTTCTTATGATATCTGAGCCAAGTTCGAAAATGGTTCGGCTTCATTGAAAAACATGGCCACCAGGGGGCCGGGCAGTTTTCCTTATATGACTATATTGAAAACTTTAAAAAGCTTGTGAACACTCAAAAAGCCACATTTATAAAAAATTGCCAACATTTAAGAAACTTGCCCAGAACATTTGTTCTAATGATATATCGGACGAGTTCGAAACTGGGTCATGTGGAGTCAAAAACTAGATCACTAGGTCAAATTGAATAAAAAGCTTGTGAACACTCTTGAAGTCATATTGTTTACCCAATTTTCTTGAAACTCGCTCAGAACATTTGTCTCAATAATATCTTGGACGAGTTCATTAAGGCAAATTGAAGAAAATGCTTGTGAACACTCTAGAAGTCGCAATATTCTTGAAACTTGTTCAATGAAACATGCTAAGAACATTTGTCCAAATGATATCTGGGACAATTTTTTCTTATTTTTTTGCAAAATTTGGTCAGTCACGCTCCTGAAATTGGTCCGTTAACAGAATATCAAGAACCTGTATGTTCATTTTTTTCTCACTTGCTTCGCTCGCATCAAACTTAAATACCCAGATTATTGTTAGGTCATAGCATACATGTCTTAGTTGCCAATTGATGAGCATGAACATGTTTAGCAAATAATTTGTTCAGTAAAACACAAGCTGAAAGACTTATCAGGCTAGAATATTTTCATTTTCCCATATTTTCATTTAAATGAAGTATTTTTACCATAAAATTCCTATATTTTGTCAAAAATCGTCAAAAAGTCCTATATTTTAGGTGAAAATATTCCTATATTGTTCCTATATTTTCTGTGCAACTTGGTTGACAGCCTGTGTGGGGTCAAAAACTAGGTCACCATGCAAAATTGCGAAAAAAAAGCTTGTGAACACTAGAGGCCACATTTTTAGCCAAATCATCATAAAACTTGCTCAGAACACTAGTTCCTTAGCCCCTCAGGTGAGCGACCTAGGGCCTTATGGCCCTCTTGTTATGATATATCGGCCGAGTTCGAAAATGGTTCCTCTCCGTTCAAAAACATGGCCGCCAGGGGGGCGGAGCAGTTTTTCTTATATGGCTATAGAAAAAGCTTGTGAACACTGTAGGAGTCACATCTTTTGCCCAATCGTCATGAAACTTGCTCAGAACATTTGTTCTTATGATATCTCAGCCAGGTTCGAAAATGGTTCCACTTCATTGAAAAACATGGCCGCCAGAGGGCCGGGCAGTTTTCCTTATATGACTATATTGAAAACTTTAAAAAGCTTGTGAACACTCAAAAAGCCACATTTATTTCCCACATTTATAAAACTTGCCCAGAACATTTGTTCTAATGATATCTCGGACTAGTTTGAAACTGGGTCATGTGGAGTCAAAAACTAGATCACTAGGTCAAATTGAATAAAAAGCTTGTGAACACTCGTGAAGTCATATTGTTTACCCAATTTTCTTGAAACTAGCTCAGAAGATTTGTTTCAATAATATCTTGGACGAGTTCACTAAGGCAAATTGAAGAAAATGCTTGTGAACACTCTAGAAGTCACAATATTCTTGAAACTTGTTCAATGATTTCACGGACGAGTTTGAAACTAGCTCATGTCGAGTCAAAAACTAGGTCACCATGACAAATTGAAAAAAAAGCTTGTGAATACCACATTTATAGCCTAGTCGTCACGAAACATGATAAGAACATTTGTCCAAATGATATCTGGGACACGTTCCAAACTGGTCAATTTTTTTCCTATATTTTTGCAAAATTTGGTCAGTCACGCTCCTGAAATTGGTCCGTGAACAGTACATCAAGAACCTATATGTTGATTTTTTTCTCGCTTGCTTCGCTCGCATCAAACTTAAATACTCAGATTATTGTTAGGTCATAGCATACATGTCTCAGTTGCGAATTGATGAACATGAACATGTTTAGCAAATAATTTGTTCATTAAAACACAAGCTGAAAGACTTGTCAAGCTAGAATATGATCCCATATTTTCATTTAAATGAAGTATTTTTACCATAAAATTCCTATATTTTGTCAAAATTCGTCAAAAAGTCATATATTTTAGGTGAAAATATTCATATATTGTTCCTATATTTTCTGTGCAACTTGGTTGAGGTCAAAAACTAGGTCACCAGGCAAAATTGCGAAAAAAAGCTTGTGAAAACTCTAGAGGCCACATTTTAGCCGAATCATCATAAAACTTGCTCAGAACAGTAGTTCCTTAGCCCCTCAGGTGAGCGACTTAGGGCCTTATGGGCCTCTTGTGTTTCTTTTCTTTCTTTTTTCTAAATACTTTTCTTGTTATTATACTTGAGCTTTTTAATTCCGATGCTTAAATCTGTCAAATTAAGACATTTAATTGCATACTTCAAAAAATGCGAAATATGTGAACAAGTCCCTTTAATTACATGAGCCATTCCAGAATTATAGTACATTCTGTAGTATAAAGTTAACTCAATTCCAAAACACAAATATTGGTTGTCCAATATGTTTATTAGTTAGAAATGTTATTGTAGACTTACATAAAGGACATATACTTTATTGTTATATTTGTACTAAGCCTCTATTTGAGATTTTTTATGTGTTACACCACAAAAATGTCAACTCCGTTACAGAACAAATATCTATTAAACAAATAAGTTTTTCCGATTTTTTATGCAAACAAATAACATCTGTTATCAATATTAGTGCCATATTACTGAATATTCGTGTAAAAAGATACATTATAACATGTTTGCCCCCTAAAAAGTAGACAGTTTATATAAACAAAGAAATTGTACAAAAACAATAGCGGTTAATTTAGCATTAAAAATATATTTCTCCACATGCCTACTCATTTCTTGAGTAAATATGGTGAAATTGATTGCCACTGTATGACAATAATGTTTCTCTTATTGATGTATAAATACTTGCTCATATTTAGTCATTTAACGTCGCGTAACAGAGTTGACATGTAGCGTAACGGTGTTGACACTATGTAACGGAGTTGACATTAGTAATTGTATTAAATCGTAAAGTTTTGTTTTTATAATTGAACACACATAAAATATTAATGGGAAATAGCTATTTACTTGACATTGAACCACTCTGCAATAGAAAATAAGCAGAACAGCAATCTTATTATATATATGTGTACCTACATTATCATAAATACTTAATGAATACACTGTCAAAAATGGGTTATCCTCCGTACTGCATAATACATGTATATATGTAGCTATGTCATGTAGCTATGTCATCAACACTATTTTATGAATGTATCGTTTCGCAAAATAATGCTCAATAAACAATATAGTTTGAGAATGGAACAAAAATAGCTTTAACGGAACCTATGTCGCAAACAAAGAAAGAAAACTTATGCAGGCATATATATTGACACTGTAAGCAGATCCGTCCGGATTGCCGCATTCGGCTCTCATGGAACAGTGTTGAACTGCGCTCCGCTTAAACCCCAATCTCGTCACCAAAATGTGCACTTGAGCCAAATACGGCATTGTGGATCTTCAGTACCAAAAAAAACAACAAAACATTAATGTGTCTTAGATTTATACACTGTAAAGCTCAAAACTGACAATACAAAATGCATGTAATTGCAACAATGACAAGTGGTATGGAATTCGATTCATTAGCACCATATTGTACAACAAGGGTGGTAATCGATGCGCGCGCATCAAAGTTGGCATACTGCGATTTCTCGATTAAGTATGATTTTCATGGAAATAGAAGACTAATATGTAAATCTTTAATAGCATACAAAGGCATACAATTTGCCCCCCCCCCTATTTCTGTGATCATTGCACCACTGCACAATCACCGTTATTTGTGCTTGAAAACGTGACAAATCACGTTTAAGTTGATATTCAGCGAAGCCTAAAACTTAAGATCAAAACAGCAGCAGCATCTCACTTGTTATAACGATCTTTGAACCGATGAGAGAAACATTCATACTTTGTGCTATAAAAATACCACATACCTGTATCCTATTTCAAAGTATGACATGCAAAATCATAGTTTACCGACAGTTTGCAGTCTAAATGTCAACTTGGGAATCGCAGTATGTTAACATGGAATGCGTGCCCATCGATTGGTTCTTGAAACAACCGTTCAAATCTAATCTTTCCACAACTGCTAAGACATAACTTTAGCAAACAGAGTAGAGTCTCATGTACTAAGCTAAGCTACAGTGCAAATAAGGCTACGCACAGCTTACATTTTATTTGTTACATTCAATTTGTGATTGACAATGATCTAAAGGCACTTTCGTATAATCACACGCCTTAATTACATCAATGCATTAAAACCGTTGACTTAATATTTATCTACACTGATAATTTTATATGCTTTGATTATGATGTAATTACTTGTAGGTGGTTTTCGTACCTGATGAAGTTTCAATGTATCAGAAAAAGCTTGCATTTTGCCAGACGATCCCATTGAATACCGTAGAGTTTTATTTTTTTTATTCCAATAGTATGCGGAATTACTTTATTAAAGTAAAATCAATACATATTGAACACAATGTCTTGTTATTGTCAACTCTTTACCAATATGTCAACTCCGTTACGATTTTTGTAACGGAGTTGACCGGAACGGAGTTGACATTCTAAAACTTTTTTCCACACAGCCATTTTGTTTTTGAGCATTTTGTAATCAAACAGTCATTAATGTGTTTGCAACGTCAATCTGCTAATAAACTTGTGCTTTTTATCAACAATAATTCAACAGTTTTATGAAAACACATGAACGGAGTTGACCAAGTTTTTATTATATGCATGCAACTGCTGACAAACGGGCATATTTTTGTCATTCTTTCTTATACCAACCACATCAACATCTTAATTTAAATTTTCGCGCTTAAAACGTTTGTGTATATGACATCAGCGCTTATTGTGTAAGAAGGGACATAATCATTACTTTCATGATTTATGGAGTCGTAACGGAGTTGACAGATGAACATCGGGACAGACCATTCAAGCATGATAAATTCTTGTAGACACATCCAAAACAAGTTTTGATAGCCTGTTTCAAATTATATATGTATTAAGCTATCATAAACAGAAAAACTTTATCAATAGCACTTAATTGGAAGAAAAATACACCTATTGTTTTCCGTAAATCTGTGATCGGAACATCGCAAAATTGCCAATTTTTGGTATCGCCATCCATCATTTTTTGATAACTGAAGAAAGTATTGGCACAAAAATGTATCTGAGCTTGAGATTATAAGAAAGACAATAAATATACATAGGAATATTAAACATATCATGTTTATTTGGTAAGATAAATTACCGGGACAAGGGTATGTACGTTAATTCTGGAATGACTGACATGCAGTTAAAGTAGCATATACTAAAAATGAGTTAGCCTGTAAAGTATGAAACAAACGGTAGCTCTCAATTCAAATTTTAAAAATATTTCTAATTATATTTAACAAAAATTTGATTGCACATGCAAGTTTGACACGACATGTCGCAGAAGTAAGTATTTTCTTATAGCCCTGTGTCCGTCATTATATTATCATAGATTTATTGCGAACTTAAGGTAAATTCAATATTTTTCATTCCTAAGGAAATTCACTATTTTCCAGACCACTTTGCAAATGTTGTGAATACAGAACATGTGCGTGTGATCATCAATAAGTGTACTCGGCCAGTACACCATCTTCGAACCAGTGAATTGTAATACGCAATTTACTGGTAAACAGTGCAGACAAAACACAACCATATGACTTGGCGTTATTGGTAGTGTACTTGTAGATGTGGAATAATACGTTAGCTGTTAAATCATTTTATTTCATGGTGGTCTAGTTTACGCTGACTTTGCAATCCGATCTTTAAGACCGTATGTTAAAATACTGTTTTTTGTTGAGCCCGCCTGCCGTCAGCTCGACTTAGTTGTCACAATGGCAGTTTGGTGTATGTGTGTGAATGCGTGCGTGCGTCCGTCTGATCTTGTCTGGATTGTAACTTCCTCATTCATCAGGCAATTTTTAAATATCTTGCCACAAATGTTCACCGTGTGGAGACGACGTGTCGTGCGCAAGACCTGTGTCCTTTACTCAAAGGTGAAGGTCAAACTTAAAGGTCAAAGATCAAATATGGGCGTAATACAGCTTGTCCAGAATGTTACTTCAACATTCATCAGGCAATTTTAAAATAACTTGCCACAAATGTTCACCATGTGGAGATGGCGTGTTGCACGCAAGACCTGTTTCCATAGCTCAAAGGTCAAGGTCACGCTTAGAGGTCAAAGGAAAAGATCTGCTTGTTAGAAAATGAGATTTTAAATAACTACGATACAAGTTGCTTCCTTGACAACGGGCTCAAAATGTTGCAACAGGCATCTAGTTTATTTTGCGGACAAATGTTGGGTTATGTTTCATGCAGTTCATGCAGTTTGGGTACATAACAAGGGGGCCTTTGATAAAGTGAAATAAAACTTAATGTTTTATAAATGATAAAGTGTATTCTAAAAGAATACGTGCTAATTTTTCTGTGGGCAAAACACAAAGTTATCATTGTTAAACTTCCCAATAAACAACGCAAAAAGAAGTCCCAATTATGAGCTTAGCACGGTAAAAAGGAGTTCCAATTACAATTGCAAAAATATATGTAAAATCATGTTAGAATCAAAATAATTTTTGCATTATCATTGTTTATCCATTGATAAACAACTCTTGGTCGTTCTCATGCGTGGCTATAAAACAACTCTGGCTAAAGCCCTCATGGTTTAATTCCTATGCAAAAGAACTTCAAATCGTTGTTTATTGGCCGATAAACAACTATAAATCGATAATTATTTCTTAAGTCACACATTAAAAAAATTAAAATAATATGATTTTCCTTTTGCAGGAATATTAGAAATATGTACAAAAAGTGTATGAGTTTAAGAATGGACCATTTTTTGAAAAATGCATGATATTTAGACACCTGTGAAATTAAATTATTTGATTGTTTGTTTTGGTCATGTTTATTTGTTGATCTATTCATAAAAAATGTTTAATTAGTTAATTGTTAGTATTTAGTGAACATACAACTTCATCCAATCCACTGATAGCAAGACAATAATAAGGTGTTCTATTTGATTGCCCATATTAATATATTGGATATTTCAACAAGCTGTGTCAAAAGCGATACCTGATTTCGACTTTTGGTACTAAAGCGTCGGGCAATCGCCACAATCTTAAAACGGTTCCACTTGGCATTATTCTAACATTCTACCCCTTTCTAAAAGTTTTTCGTAGAACCTTCATGTGTGGAATATGTTAGAAAGTGGACTGTAGCCTTTAAATCAGTGTTTTGAAATAATAAGAACTTATGCAAATATAAAAGTAGTGACTGGTTTTTGAAAATGTCTTAAAGTCACTAAATATTAAGCTTATAACAATTTGAACTAGAATAAGCTATAACCAGAAATATTTATGCCTTGTTTAATCTAGTCCTACGTGTGTGGAGGATTGTTCGTGACACAGGCCATCATCTCACAGGATCTGGTGATGATAGCGTGACCAGTATGGGGCTTATTGAAACATTCTTGAGTTTGTTACCTGGGTAGAACCAGTTCTTGTTTCCTGTGGGAAAGATCCACGACATTACTGAGAATTCATTTAATACTGAATAGTGATTTGGATTATGCTTAGGTTTTTGGCATATGTGTAATGTCTATAATTAGATGGAGAGGCCTGGACAATGTGGATGCACAGACTGAATGTGACAGCAGTGCACATGTGGTCGAGGGTTTGAGACTGCATGTTAGAAAGTGCTTCATGCAGCTTCTGCACATCCAGCTCCCAGCGCTGGTGAAACATTGATGACAGAACAACACTGTGAAGACTTCTTGATTATGGTGTTGTATGTTAAATATTTCTGTTTCAAACCGTTATATTAAATTGAACATTTAATAATTTTCTGGATGTCACATGGTGAAAAAATATCTTATCAGGAGTCTTCATTGTAAAACAAAACTGAGATTTCAGTGTTGTTTTAAATCGTGCGCTTGAAGGTATTTATTTTGTGACTTGGTTGTATTGATAGCTGTGGCTCTTTAAGACTCATTCAAGGCGCATTCTCAAGTAGAACCAGTGCTTGGTGACATTAAGAAAGATTACGTGTCGGAATACTAACATAATGAATTGAGTTCCCAAGCTATAGCTGGATACCACAACCATTTCCTCACCATGACAGAGTAACTGCATAATTTACCTGGCAATATAGACTTATTAGGTAGTGCTGGTTTTACTACTCACATTTATTCAAAAATTAGGTTAGGAACCTGCATGCCTGCACAGCCACAAAGTGTCCTGGTCTGGGTGTCACACTCAGAATGTGCTGAATAGGTAAGTGCAACATTTTCCTTTTTTCCCTGTATTTCGATTACTGTTGTTGAAAATGTGCAAGAATGTTGGATTTTGCATAAGGCTATCTGTCCGTCAGGTCCCATTTTGCATTAGGCTATCTGTCCGTCAGGTCCCATTTTGCATTAGGCTATCTGTCTGTCAGGTCCCATTTTACTTTAGGCTATCTGTCCGTCAGGTCCCATTTTGCATTAGGCTATCTGTCGGGTCCCATTTTGCATTAGGCTATCTGTCCGTCAGGTCCCATTTTGCATTAGGCTATCTGTCCGTCAGGTCCCATTTTGCATTAGGCTATCTGTCCGTCAGGTCCCATTTTGCATTAGGCTATCTGTCCGTCAGGTCCCATTTTGCATTAGGCTATCTGTCCGTCAGGTCCCATTTTGCATTAGGCTATCTGTCCGTCAGGTCCCATTTTGCATTAGGCTGTCTGTCCGTCAGGTCCCATTTTGCATTAGGCTGTCTGTCCGTCAGGTCCCATTTTGCATAAGGCTGTCTGTCCGTCAGGTCCCATTTTGCATTAGGCTGTCTGTCCGTCAGGTCCCATTTTGCATTAGGCTATCTGTCCATCAGGTCCCATTTTGCATTAGGCTATCTGTCCGTCAGGTCCCATTTTGCATTAGGCTATCTGTCCGTCAGGTCCCATTTTGCATTAGGCTATCTGTCCATCAGGTCCCATTTTGCATTAGGCTATCTGTCCGTCAGGTCCCATTTTTGCGAAGCTTGAACATTAATTTCAATGAGGTCATTGCAATAAAGAGGAGAATACCAGGATTGGTGTTATATTCAGTATTTATAATTTCCATTTGTATGGTTTTTCCTTCCAAACATACTTTTTCTTGATCTATTACATGTACAAACATGTTATTATTTAATCACACCTACCTAAGGTAAACTGAGTAGAAGTATTAAACATAAAATTGCTTGCATGCATTGTATTTGATTGTTGTTGCATGTTGTTTACTTTATTATTTAGCTGCGCAGCAAGAAAGTAGGAATGCAGTGCATGGGGTCCTTGTGCAAACCATATCAGCTCAGAGGGAGTCACTGACAGGCAGGCAGGGTGCTGACTGGAGACACTGAAGTTCAAGTCCTGGTGGGGGTTTGTACAAGTTGAGGTAAGAATTGTTCAGAACTGTCTGGAACATACTATATGGTTATCAAAAAGTTGAACTAAAGTGTGTTCTTATTAACAATTAAGCTTACCTTACAAAGTGTTTGGTAAGCTATCGGTATACGGAACCTCTCCTGTGTTGACCGTTGTCCGTCACCAAATTGTCTTAAGCACATTCAAGACCTAATGTTTCAGCTAATCATTACACAACACACATACTAGTAGTTGAGATCTCCATAGCATGTCAGATTGGACAAGCAATACCAGTTATTGATCATTATTTGGTGAAATATGATTTTTTTTCGCCAATTTCATGCTCAGCTTGCCTATGACAATCCTATCATTCTCACGTACAGTAAGTTTGATTGTGGCCCATATCAGACCAGTTACAGTAAGTAAGAGCCAGGACATCATGCGTGTGTAGGTCTTGTCCTATTCTTAATAATATATAAAAACAAATTATCATAAGTGTGGATGCATTTTTGTGTGAGCTAACATTTCAGTTAGTGATTCATTTCTGTACACTGCTATCTTGTTGTTGATGTGAGTCTGAGGCAGATTTCTGTTGTCATGTTGAAGACTAGGCGAGCACTTTTCTGGATGCATGTCTTGGTGGGTGTTTAAAATAAAGATGACAAATCAGTACAATGTCCCCCGAGATGTGACAAAATTTAGGTATATGTTATTAAAATATAGTATGGTGTTGCCTTAGTTTTGTAGAATTTGTAGCGTTTATATTGTAACTGCTAGAAGATTGCTAATGTATCAGTGATAAAGGTGATGTTGGTTCAACTGCAGATCTGACAGTCTTAGTTGAAGTTAAAAATAAAGACCGCTTTTACACCAAGTGCAGAAAGGTGTCACCTGCTATGTCTAAGCAATATGTGTTTTGTGACACACAAATGAGCTGCTTTTTCAGGTACTGTAATTTGTGTCCATGATCCCTGTCCATGTATGCACTAAAAATATTGACCCAGTTGAAATACGCAGTGACGCTGCCATTTACAGCCAGTTGGTCTTTCTCACAGCTAAATTGTTTTTGAGGCTTCAACAGTTTGAATGTGATGCAAGTTTAGTCAAATTAATTTTTTTCATTCAAGGCTCTATGATAGTCTGCATGGAAAATCATTTTGTAGTCGACCTGTTGAAGAAACTTAAAACAAACCTTGTGTATTGCGGAATATAGTCTGACAGTGTAAACTATCTGTACTTAAGCAAGCAAACTGGAATGGGAGTCGTTGTATTTTCTTGTTCTAATAATGATTGTTCAAAATACTTATTTTATTGAGAGGAAAGATACAGTGCTGCAAATGTTATATTGTTGTCAAAAGAAAAGATGTTACCCCGACAATTAATGAAAATAAGTGTGGTCTCTTATAGCTATATAGCTAACTTGGAACTTTGAATCGTTGCATAATTTAATGAAATGAATTTTGCATTCTTCACAACAAAAGAGAACAAAAAGACGAAAGAGAGAGCATAGAAACTTGCATTATATTTTTATGTTCAGTATTTTCACAAAGCATTTCACATAAAACTATTGTGTTGTCAACATTAACATATCAATGTGCACTGCAGTTTGGATTCATGTATACTTAAATACACTTCACAAATTTAAAAAGAGGCTTCACATTTTTATTTAGTGAATCCAATAAGTATAAAGCAGTAAGCAGCTAGAGAATGTGGCTGCAATTCAAATAGCAAATAACTTTTATTATTCAAGGGAGAGAACTCTGTTGGACTCCTCAAACTGAAACTACAACAGTGATCTCCCCTACATTATTTATAAAGAGTTGGTTGTTCAATGCAACATGAGATTTAGTTGGTTAAATACTCAAACAAAAAGTCCGTAATGTACAATAACACTGATAAGAAAAGATTAAAGATGCAAGAAGTTATATTTGGGGTCCTTACACATTATATGTGACAAAATTTATCTTTGAAATATTGTATTGAAACATTCCTAAAGACATAAAGCACTGGTTCTACTGAATATACCTACTTGAGAATGCTTATAAAATATGTTTTGACCCAGCACATGTTAATTCTGAAGCATATTTCTGTTGCCTGGAAATAAAGTTGTGAGGGCTCTGAAAATTCACACAGTCTCCGAATGAGAGAAACACTAGTATTTAAACACCTCTGTTTCCTACAATCTTCTGCACTCCTGCAGATGACCACATCCGTTCCATTACATCCAGCCAAATATTTATGGTGCAATGCACTGTTAATACTTCAATGTGTTCTTTTTCAAAAGGACTCAAAGATGCTCCATCTTTAAGTAGGGCTAGTCATAGAAATGTATAAGAATTACACTGATATATTTGTGCGCACGCATATTTATTTCAAGGTAATTTTGCTTTTGTTTACATGTTATTTCTGAATAGAGTATTTTTATAATTTCATAATTGTTTGACCTCCACAGTAATTGATCTTTGCGAACACCCACTTGTTTGTCTCTTCTTCAAGTCTCACTTCCTACTCCTATTAATATCGCGATGTAAAGAATCTAAAGTTTTCTCAGGTTTTCTCTCATTTTCTGTTCAGTTTACCCTCGATTGGCCTCTAAATGTTTGCTGTGGCCCTGAAACAGACCTTGTAAGCTGCTGCAGTCTGGACTGTAACATGCTGAACCAACATATGAGACATTCATATTTACCTTGACATTTGAAATAACTGTAATTTTTGTTCTAAATCCTAGAAAAAATTGGTTCCAAATTTCTTTGGTTCCATGTGAAATCTTACACAATTCAAAACACAAATCAGTCACAAGACAAATCTGTTTCAAGACAGCAATGCAGAGATTAGACTGGTTCCAAGCATAGCTCAATCAAATCCATGCTGTCATACAAAACCAATTTATGCTGGTCAATTAAAATCTTGTCGTTATTATAAATGGTTTAAATTAGTTGTTAATTTTTCTTTCCCTTTTTCATTATTGACTGTAAATGAGGTATAAAATTCCAATAATGAAGAAAATTGCACACTTGGTTCCGTTAAATAAGAAAAGATTTAAAAAAAACAATCATTCCAGATTTGGAAGGAATTGACTTGTGACGGCAGTCGTTACTGTTAACTGATAGGGAAAGTAAGTGCAAAAAGGAGTTTGTCAAGACAGTTCAGTAGCAAAACTAATTGGTCCCAAAGCACAGTCACAAGTTAAATCTGTTCCAAAAAAATGGTTGAAAAAATCAATATAAAGTGCATACAGTTTCAAACAATCTGGTCGTAAAAACCAAGACATTCATAAGTGATATGGTCCTACAAGAGATATACATATGATTTCATTGTTTGTAATTTGACCTAATAAATTTTTTTAATCTGGCTTGGTAACAATTGGCAATAAGTACAATGGATATACATAGCCATTCCTACTTTATGTATCCTTATATCATATGTAGTAAGCATGTGTCCTAATTAAAAAGCTCAAGAACTAAAGATGTTGCAAATTGCTTTGAAAGTAACACAAACAATTAAGATTTTTCAATATTTTCTTTAGAAGTGAGAACCATTTTTAATTTATCGTTTTATAATGTACAAAAACTCAATGATATTTTGCAAGCAGAAATATTTCCCAGTACAGTTACAAGTTGATTCTGTTTATTATGCTCCCAGAAAATGTTTTACCAGCATATAGTCACCGCTTTGTCCGTCCGTCCTTCCGTCCCTTTATTCTTCTCTGGGCTATTTCTCAGCAACTACTGGCCGGAATTCAAAGAAACTTTATGGGAAGCTTCATTTCCAAGAGGAGGTGTGCATACTACCAAGACGTTCTGCTTCAATGATTTTTTATGGGACTTTGAAGATTTCTGAAATCAGTATATACTTTATAAATTATTGTTCCGGATATTTCTTAGCAACTACTGGCCAGATTATAATGAAATGTCATTAGAAGCTTTATTGCCAATAGGAGGTGTGCATATTAGCAGGATGTTCCACTTCAAAGATTTTTTTTTGGAGTTATGGGACTTTGACAATTTCTGAAATATAGTATTTAGTGCACAATTCCTGTCCAGGCTATTTCTCAGCAACCACGGGCCAGATTTCAATGAAACTTTATGGGAAGCCTCAGTACCAAGAGGAGGTCAGCATATTACCAGGATGTTCTACTTCAATGATTTTTCTCGAAGTTATGGGACTTTAAAGATTTCAGAAACTAGTTCGTAATTTACGATTATTGTCTGGGCTATTTCTCATCAACTACTGGCCAGATGTCAATAAAACAGTTTTGGTGTCATTTTGAAATCTTTTCCCTTCTCATTGCGTTTATATTGCTTGACAAAGCGCATTGGTGAGCATCTGTCAGTTTTACTGATATCCTTGTTTTATCCTGTCATCATGAAAGGGAAGATACAGTGATTTCATACTGAGAAACAAGCACACAATGTTTGGTCACTAGTAAACTGGGGTATGGTTAGTCAACATTATTCTTATCCAGTTTTTACCAATTCAAAGGCGCTCATATATGACCACAATTTGTTCACTAGTAAATGGCAAGAAACATGAGTTGCAGGTAATGCAGACATTAAAAAAACAACATTGTTCTCTTTTGCATCCTTGCTGTAATGCATTAAAAAAGGAATAATTTATTTTGTTGTATATTGTTTTACACCTTCCTTCAAATTGATCACTATAGGGGAGAGATTGTGTTCCTACCGGGTTAGTTCAGTCGGGAGAGCACTCGCCATGTAAGTGAGAGGTCCCGGGTTCAAGTCCCGGACTGGCTGCACAAAGTTCTCACCCTGTGACACCTTTTAGCAACCAAATGCGGATATATACTGTAGTATTATATAATTCTTGTCATTAACTACTATTATTTAACATAATTTTGTAAAAATGTTTCTTTGTTGAGGCTATTGCAGCATGACATTTTAAGTGTTTTGTTTTATTTTCAATCTCCAACATTTGATGTCTCACAAACAACTTGGCATGTAGCATATTGCAATTGTAAACACTGCACTATTGGGATTAAAATTTGTTCCATCTTGTACCTTTTTTATACATACTTGCACAGTTGCAAATTTGTAATTGTCATTCTCAACATGTACGTGTGGCTAACCATTTTGTTCAAGTATCAGAAACTCAACTGAGTTAAAACTGGACTACACAACATCATAGTTACAGGGGCATTTGGCCAAAAAAAAACTACTTATATTTGAACAAGGGAGATCATCCATTTGACCTGTTTACTTAACTAATCAATGATTGTCTTCCTTGCTACCATTGCAGCACATTTGTGCAACGTATTTTCTTAAGAGGGGCATATTGACAGTATGTCAGCAGTAACATTGCAAAATAAAGTTAATTTACAGAGTATAAATATCAAAACATTTCTAAATATGATGGTCTTGTTTCTATAAACATTTGAACAACATTAATTATTTTATTATATAACCAGTAATCACCAATGGCAATTTTTTGGGAGTTTGGGATAATTATTCCCCTACCGGTGTTTCACCAGAGGGGACTGTAGGTTTGCCCTCCGTCCGTCAGTCCGTCTGTCTGTCACACCTTCCGTCCGCAAAATTTTGTTCCTGCGATAACTCAAAAAGTACTGATGATACTTCGATGAAACTTGGTATACATATAAACGGCAATGTGAGTATTATGCACGACCTTTTATTTTTTACCAGAGGTCAAAGGTCATGTGACTGTTACTAAAAATAGAAATAAACTAAAACAAACTTGATCCTGCGATAACTCAAAAAGTACTGAAGATATTTCAATGAAATTTGGTATTCATATAATCAGCATTGTGAGGCTTATGCAGGACCTTTTATATTTCACCAGAGGTCAAAGGTCACGTGACTGTTACTAAAAATAGAAATAAACAAAATACTGTTATAATTCCAAGAGTACATAAGATTTGACCATGAAAGTTGGTACAAAGATTGAACTATAGGTTTGCCATCGTCTGTGTGTCTCTCTATCTGTTCGTCCATATGTTTGTCCGTCTGTCTGTCTGTCCGTCCCCTAAACCTGGTTCCTGCAATAACTCAAAAAGTACTTAACTTATTTTGATGAAACAGGGTATACGTATAAATACGAATTAACGACTCGTTTGGGAAAACCCATCTAAAAATAGACTACCACTGTTTGGTGTGTGATATTGAAGAATTTAAAAGAAAGATTCTATGATATTTGAACTGTTTTTCTTTTATTTCTGTTCATTGATAGATTTCCTTTTAAATTATTATATAAAATATATTGGAAAATGTTGGACAAACTAATGTTTAAGTAAAAAAGTCCCGAGTTCTTTCGGGGGATTGAACCAGGGTCCTTTGCGTGAGAGGCAGACACTCTAACCCCGACGCAAAACATGTTCACATGTTTTGGAAAGCTCTTAATGCTACTTGCGTTTTGTAAACTATGGAAATGCGGAAGCGAATTCGATAAGTTAAATGGATCATATTACAAGAACAACCTAAGAGTTATAAATAGTTGGAAAGCGTCTTGGGACGCTTTTGAAATGGGGTTGAAACAATGCGTCGTATTCAATAAACCCATGTGTCTCAAAATTGTGTTAATGTGTCAACAATGTTATTTCAGTCAGTTGTATCAAATAATATAGTCATTTACTAGATTGGAAACATTTTTTAATTTTTGTAGTATTTATCTGTGACGTAGCAGCTTTAAACCTATACTGTGCAACTCATTCAGGGTGATGAAGTTTTTTGTAAGAATGCGCCTTTGTGCAGTCCATATGGGATGTCTTCTAAGAAGACTTGTGTTGTGAACATAACACAGCTTTAATCTGGAATACTCTGACCCGTCGGAAGAAGCACAGCATGCATCGCAAATAGCAGTCTTGCAGGGATTGGAAATGAGTCGCTCATAAACACTGTCAGTGCTCTCTAACATCAGCTGCAGCAAAACTCAGTTTCAGAAACTCAATGATCACACTCGTTAGGTCAATCATGGATAAATTTTACTCATAGGAGTGAAGTCACATGAGAAAACTAGTGTCCTTATATAAATATTTTATATTAACAACATGTATTAACAACAGGGAAGTGCATGGTAGTGTACATTTACAATACTTGATGTAATCAATAGATGTGCTGTCTCAGTTCCAGTCATTGTCAGAAACCACTCAAATATGTCTATACTTATCTGTCCTACTACATCATGTTTAATTTCTTTTTAGAACAGTTAGGCATTTTTAACCAATGTTAAAACTTTGGGACTACTTTGCGAGTAAATGCGTGCTCAATAATGCAAACTGACATATAATGGAAACAAATGGTATAAATAATTTGAGACTACTTCCTGAGTATTTTCCATTACATTTGATTTGATAAAGTTTCTGAAAAGTTTCCTGAGCAGAGTTGCTTTTGAAAAAAAAACAGTGCCAAATAAGGCATAACTAAGCACATTTTGTGGCAGTATTGTGACCAACAAAGTTAGGGTGCAGTATTTCCACTGTTTGTGATCAACGGGTCCATTTAGTGGGCAAAATAATTTTGGCACTATTTGTACCTATCCAGTATAATTATTATGTTGTCAATAGTTTGATAGTTCAGTCTAGTTTCATAAATTATACTTATACTATTATACATGAAACTGTAACAAAGTACATTTTGTTCCTTGATTGATGTGTTTGACTGCTACATACATTGGTGTGGCTATGAATAATTCCAAAATGCCTATGATTAATAAAAACATTTAACAAAATATATACCATACATGTGCCATAAATTATTTGTAACAGATTCGTAACAGAATTAATTATTTGAGAATGAACAAGGGATTAGTTATTTGTTTTGATAAACAAGGAAGATTTGTTTTCATCTTAGCATGATATAATGCTTACAGATGGTTTCTGAAAACTGAGTTCTGCTTCAGCTGATGCTAAAGAGTATTGTCAGTGTCCATGTGTGTGTCCGGTTCTGCACAATAATAGTCTCAGACTGATGTGTGATAATGAATTTTTCCATCGCTTCAGTGTGATATATGCGTTCCAGATTAGAGATTTTTATTTTTCATAACTCTTGTCTTGTTCACATATGAGAAAGTCCATTGCCTGGGAAGAAAAAGTTCTTGGCGTCAGAGAGTAAGTCCCGTATCCTTGGTAGAACCAGTTCTTAATGTTTGTGAGCCAGTACATATTCTGGGAGAACCAGTTCTTGGTGTATGTAAAAAACGATTTTTCCTGGGTAGATTCGGTTCTTTGTGTCTGTTAGAAAGTCCATTTCCAGATAAAAACCAGTTTTTTGATTGTCAAAGAAAGTCTGTTTCCTGTCGAAAACCATTGTTTAGTATCTGTTAGAAAGTCCATTTCCTGTGTAGAACCAGTTCTTAGTGTCTGCCAAAATATCAATGTTCCAAAGTCACACTTAAAGAATGAACTTTTTATAGAAAGCATTATTTTGGCCAATATGGAAGGATTTTAAAATAAATTGACTGGGATGATGGCCAAATAAACGTCCCATTCTCCTTGCTTCGGCAGATTTTTTTGCCCCTGTTTAAGTGAAAAATTCTTCAATGTTTGAAGAAGAGGCAGTTTAAAGTTGCAAATATATTAAAATTGGAATTAAACTTCATAATCTGATCATAAGTATTGCTGGTCATTGAAGAGCATTAATATCATCTGCCTTTAAAAGTTAATTTTCTGTCAACATTATTGTTTTGGTTCCCCAAAATTGTAGAAAAACATAGAACTTTGGCCCCTTGCAAGGCCCCAGTCCCCACGACTCCAGAGAGGGTCCTGAGTTGATGATGAAGAGCGCCAGAAAAAACAACACAATAAGCAGTAATAATAATGGCACACAGTGTTGTCATCAGGCCCAAAACTACAGATGCTTTAAAGGAACTTGTTCACAGACTTCTGTATTCTTGAAGTATGCCATTAAATGTCTTAACGTGACAGATTTAAGCATCGGAAATATAGAGCTCAAGTATGAAAGCAAGAAAAGGATTTTTATAAATAGATAAGAAAAAAATTCAGTCCCACCGGGACCTCCTGTTTAAAAGGCTATATTGAACCTTATTTAATCAGTTGATTAAACCAGAAAAAAATGATATGATTTTACTAGCAATTGGCATTAGAAATGAACAGATTTGAACTGAATTCTAACATGACACTCGCTAATTTTTCTATAAACAAGGAACAAAATGATCGTGTTTATACTTCTGAATAAACAACGCAAAAAGAAGTCCCGATTCTTAGTGGAGCAAAGTAAAAAAATACATGTGTAGTTCCAATTACAATTGTGAAAATATATGTAAAACCATGTTAGAATCAAAATAATTTTCGCATTATCGTTGTTTATCGGCCAATTAACAACTATTTGTCGTTCTGATGCATGCTATTAAACAACTCAGGCTAGCGCCCTCGTGGTTTATTTCCTACGCATCATAACTCTATATATGCCGATAAATCGAAACATATTTCTTAATTTTAAAATGAACTGCAGGGACTGAAAAATCAGTTGCCCTAAGTCTGTAGGCCGCCAAACATTTCCAACAGGCTGCCAAACATATCCAACAGGCTTCTACATTTTTTAAGCAAAATGTCATCGGTTACATGTATACTAAGTAAAATAGGTTCTGCAACAGTATATAAAACTTAATATATTTCATCGAGTTATTATTAATGAATAGCATTTCATTACTTTTCATAGTACTGGTCATCATGCTAGGCATAAATGTCACAGTGTTATATTAAAATGACACATACCCTGTAAACTATGTCGAGTTTCCACTTTAAGATGCATTTTAGATTTGCTGATATCCTAGTTGCTGCTAAATTTATTTTACTTAGTATATATATAAGCCGTGCTTAGTATCTAAGTACCTGTATAGTACGTTATTATTGTCCCATCAATTGTGTAATAAAAATGCCAGTCAATAAATTGGCTGTAATTAATGTATTAGGCCAATATTATATTAATCTGCCTTAAGTTAAGCCCAGTTTACACAGTCTGCTCTTACATTTCTGTCTAAGCAGATCAGCTAGAACATACCTCGTAAATTAGGGTTGCTGTTGAGGTGCAAATCAGGACAATTAGAACCTGCTCTACTTCGTCTAGTTTGTCCAATCAGAATTCACCAAGATCTTAACATATGTACCAATCATTGAAAATGACTGATATAATCTAGGCAGTTTTTATATGATAATATGATATTTATTTAAATTGGAAAATGCCTGGCTCGAAGGTTTTTCAACACTATGTTGAATTTATCTATTTACCGAAATGTCTTGAGACCTATTTATAATATAATTCTTGTGACCGATAGTCTTGAGACCGTACTGTTTTGTGACCAATTTACTATTGATTTGAACCAAACTTTTTGATGTCTGCTAACTAGAATTTTGAAAAAAATGTGTTGGATCCAATCGTCTTTAGTGATATTATTGGAACCCAAAATTCAATATTTAAATTTGAGCTCTTTATCCTAAACTAGCTGCTATTTGGTTTATCATTTAGATCGGAAATTTAGTCGATTTCATACACAATTATATCAGTGCTATGAAATATAAAAATCAAACGCCGGGTTCATTATTAAAGCTGTTTATTAAAGAAACGTTACTTTCACACGTTAGGTCACAATCACTGTCGCAGTAGCCCATACCACGATATCTCGTGGCAAAATATCGTGTCTTGCTTCGTGGTTCGCGCAATTCTCGTGCCTCGCGTTCAAAGGTCGAGATGCGAAGCGATACACGATATTCAGGCGAGACGCAAAGCGAGGCACGATATTATATCGTTCAAATATCTCCCCAATCTCGAGTATCGCGGTAAATTTTCAAACCACGATACAGGAAACACGAAGCGAGACGCGAGAATCCAGCGACATGCGAAGCGAGGCACGATATTGTATCGTTCAAATATCGCTTAAATATCGAGTCTCACGTCTACCGGTGCACCAGGAATTAATTACGTTGTAGTTGTTTGATATTATTTTTTAAAAATATGATGATGATGATGATGATGATGATGATTATAAGTTACACCGAAGTTGAGTTGACACCAAAGGGCATTGCTACATAGGACAATAGGGCAATGCACCTATCTGCTTTAGTGCATGATGCAACCCCACGTCGTGTTGACCTACTTTCAGTGTGTGAAATTTAATTTGAAGAAGGCTTCTAGTACACATATGATGATGATGATGATGATGATGATAATGATGGTGATTATAAGTTACACCGAAGTTGTGTTGACACCAAAGTGCGTTGCTACATAGGACAATAGGGCAATGCACCTATCTGCTTTAGTGCATGATGCAACCCCACGTCGTGTTGACCTACTTTCAGTGTGTGAAAGTTAATTTGAAGAAGGCTTTTAGTACACAACTATTTAACAACGACACAGAATTTATTGCAGCCGCAGTTTCCTCAAGACGGATGGGCGGACGGACGGACAGACAGACAAAGAGACAGTCTGAAAGAGAGACAGACCGTTATTTCTACAGCAACAGGCTTTTCATAAAAATAAACAATAAGCATAAATAAAACGTAGTCATCATTATAGTTCAAACAGAAACAGTTATCAAATCGAGTAGAAATAGCCACAAAGCAGCAGTATCATCCAGGCAAATGGGTGGACTGACGGACAAAGAGGCTGACAAACAAACAGGCAGACAGACAGTGGACTGGGCCGTCATGGTCTGGGCCGTCAACGACTTGGGCCGTCCTAACCCGCATTCGTTCGTTAGGAAAAATAGTGTTTCCCTGCATTGCTTCCCTGCTTTCAAACCGCGAGACTCGATATTCGGGCGATATTTGAACGATATAATATCGTGCCTCGCTTCGTGTCGCGCCTGAATACCGTGTATCGCTTCATGTCTCGCTTCGCATCTCTTTCCTCGACCTCTAAACACGAGGCACGACAATTGCGCGAGACACGAAGCGAGGCACGATATTTTACCGCGAGACACGAAGCGAGACACGAGAATTGCGCGAAACAGCGATACACGATATTTTGCCGCGATATATCGTGGTATGGGATACTGCGACAGTGCGAGATCTCGTGTTACAATATCGTGTCTCGCGGGAATATCGTGTCTCGCTTCGTGTTTCGCGCAATTCTCGTGTCTCACCCTCGCCGTAAGAGGCACGGTATTTCATATGGCACTAACCGGATTCCTTAGTTTTCCTCTATACATATGTCTATAGGAGCGTGCTTTTTATTTAAGGATTGAATTTAATTTTGGTTGCGTTCATGCGATTATGAACGCAATGGTCAAGCTGGCAAATCCATCACTATTGCGTTCATAATCGCATGCACGCAACCAAAATTAATTTCAATCCTTATATTTACATTATATTTGGGATGATTTCATAGCATTCCTTTATATTATTTTTGTTTAACATGCAGTTCAGTGCCACTATAAGAGAAATATCACGCACAGCAGTTTTCTTGTTGGAACAGCGAAGTACCACCACTTGTAACCTAACAACACACAATAGAATGCAAACTGCGTTTAATAAAATTGTTCCCTACAAAAATGTCATTTTCTCCATAGTTTACATTCAATTTTCTGCGACAAATGAAATTTAATGTAAACATTAGGAGTCATAAAATTTTTTATTTTCCTTGCATAAATCATATCGCTACAAAACTAAAAAAGATACTTAAACAATGCGAAAATACCTGTAACATCAAGAAGAGCTGTTATTTCGGCCGGTATAGCCAACAAGCACCAAACATTATTCATGCTTTAGAAAGATTAATATAAAATAAGAGGTGCTTTATTAGTACGACAGTTTATCCACATCATGAATACTTCTATACCAAAGTTGAGTTCTGACACTTAAAAATCACACAATTCCTAGGCTGAGAGTTTAACACATCCTGGATAATCCTGTTTTATTATTAACACAACAGATGAAGACTTAAATGCTTTTAAATGCTTTATATCCACACCATACATCCACATTTTCACTCGGCGACCCAAGTGCAAAACAATCCACAAATGACATCACTAAACAAGTGATGACGTGAAAGCTAGGTCATCGATCAATATCATCCACACGGGCGTATCTAAGCTCTTTTCTTTGCCTGGGCATAGCTTGTATTAGAAAGGATAACATTTTAATATAAATCTAAAAATGCATTTTTTTCTTATTGTACATGTTAAACAAATCATCATTATTAACTGTGCTATAAATGCACAATAAATTAGACGATCTAAATGCATATAGCAAATAGACACATCAATGTGAAATCATATCCATTTTAAAGCTATGTTCCTGAATCGATGTTACGTCATGGAGATTTCCTGTGGTCGCTTCTAAGAAAACTAATGTCTACCTTAAATACCATAACATGTACATAGTACTTGCTAGCGAAATGACTTTGTTTAATAATACGTACTACTTGTAGACCTTGCATGATAGAAAACTATCGAACAAAAGTGAAAAAAACATGTCAGAAGAAGAACTGGAACGAAATGTTCATGTATATAAATTATAAAAACATTTAATCAACAATGAATGCAAAAAAGAGTAACATTGAACAGGATAAGACAGCTTAGTTCATGTAAATATTCTCGTCGAAATATAATTTGCTTAAAAATAGGACACGCAGATATTACTACGCCGGTGATAAGGCATTGCGTTCATGCGATTATGAATGCATACCCCTTCCATATTAAAATGCCTATGCAATGTAAATATATTTGAAACAACGTAAGTATTCTGGAATGACATCACTTTTTCATTTACGTTTTTGGAGCGTTTGATTGCTTAACAATTGTTATTTTTACATGAACACGTAACAAAAAGAAAACGTTTTTGAATTGCGGCATGTTTGATAGATTGAAGTTGCAATAGCAACCACAACAGACGAGAGTTTGTATTATCATCTGCGAAATTAAAATGCTTGAACTCTACATACGTTGTTTTTGTTGCAAAACATATATAATCGTAATTCATGGAACATAAAAGACATATTGCAATTGCCCACGATCTTCTGGATTGCCCTTATATATATTCTCAATGCGGCTGATTTACGAACACGGATAACTAGTTAGGAACGTTTGAACACACGTGGACTGGTTTCCTACGAATTCTGCTGAAGCCGCCTGGTGCCAGTGTGCGTTGATTGCGTAGCATTTCCCATTCATTGCAACTGTCGACTTAATCCATTCGGGACTGTTATGTTTATTGTAAATAATGATTGTTCAGACTAATGAATTCATTAATTTTGTCTGTAGCTATTTACATTAAACTCGTTTCCTTTAAGCAACTGTCTGGCGCGTTGCACAAAACTTGAAAGCTGGGACGCTTTCGTTATTGCTATAATTTATGAAAATGTTATTTTCTAGTGTTAAGTGTTACCGAATTCGTATTGTTTCACTGATAAACATTGTGTTGAGGGGATGTGATGAGTAGTTGTGATACATGGTTGTAACGCGCGGATGTGACGCATGGTTGTGTTGCATGTATGCGACACGTGGTTGTGTTGCGTGTATGTGACTCGTGGTTGTATTGCGTGTATGTGACGCGTGGTTATGGTGCGTGTATGTGACGCATGGTTATGATGCGTGGATGTGACATGTGGTTGTGTTGCGTGGTTATGTGCGTGTATGTGACGCGTGGATGTGACGTGTGGTTGTGTTTCGTGTATGTGACGCGTGGTTAGGGTGCGTGGATGTGACCCGTGGTTATGGTGTGTGGATGTGACCATTGGTTATGGTGTGTGTGTAGATGTGACGTGTGGTTATAGTACGTGCTTATGGTGTGTGTATGTGACCATTGGTTATGGTGCGTGCATGTGAAGTGTGGTTATGTTGCGTGTATGTGACGCTTGGTTATGCTGCGTGTATGTGACGTGTGGTTGTGTTGCGCGGATGTGACGCGTGGTTATGAGCGTGTATGTGACGCGTGGATGTGACGTGTGGTTGTGTTTCGTGTATGTGACGCGTGGTTAGGGTGCGTGGATGTTACGCGTGGTTGTGTTGCGTGGATGTAACGCGTGGTTGTGTTGCACGGATGTAACGCGTGGTTGCGTTGCATGGATGTGACGGGTGGTTCTGTTGCGAAGATGTGATGCGTGGTTGTGTTGCATGGATGTAATGCGTGGTTGTGTTGCATGGATGTGACGGGTGGTTGTGTTGCATGGATGTGACGGGTGGTTATGTTGCATGGATGTGACGCGTGGTTGTGTTGCACGGATGTGACGGGTGGTTATGTTGTGAGGATGTGATGCGTGGTTGTGTTGCACGGATGTGACGCGTGGTTGTTTTGCACGGATGTGACGCGTGGTTGTGTTGCATGGATGTGACGGGTGGTTATGTTGTGAGGATGTGACGCGTGGTTGTGTTGCATGGATGTGACGCGTGGTTGTGTTGCATGGAGGTGACGCGTGGTTGCGTTGCATGGATGTGACGGGTGGTTGTGTTGCATTGATGTGACGCGTGGTTGTGTTGCATGGATGTGACGCGTGGTTGTGTTGCGTTTATGTGACGCGTGGTTGCGTTGCATGGATGTGACGCGTGGTTGTGTTGCATGGATGTGACGCGTGGTTATGTTGTGAGGATGTGATGCGTGGATGTGACGCGTGGTTGTGTTGCAAGGATGTGACGCGTGGTTGTGTTGCACGGATGTGACGCGTGGTTGTGTTGCATGGATGTGACGCGTGGTTGTGTTGCATGGATGTGACGCGTGGTTGTGTTGCATGGATGTGACGCGTGATTGTGTTGCGTGGATGTGACGCGTGGTTGTGTTGCGTGGATGTGACGCGTGGTTGTGTTGCATGGATGTGACGGGTGGTTATGTTGTGAGGATGTGACGCGTGGTTGTGTTGCACGGATGTGACGCGTGGTTGTGTTGCATGGATGTGACGGGTGGTTGTGTTGCATGGATGTGATGGGTGGTTATGTTGCGAGGATGTGATGCGTGGTTGTGTTGCACGGATGTGATGCGTGGTTGTGTTGCACGGATGTGATGCGTGGTTGTGTTGCACGGATGTGACGCGTGGTTGTGTTGCACGGATGTGATGCGTGGTTGTGTTGCATGGATGTGACGGGTGGTTGTGTTGCATGGATGTCATGGGTGCGAGGATGTGACGCGTGGTTGTGTTGTGAGGATGTGACGCGTGATTGTGTTGCATGGATGTGACGGGTGGTTATGTTGCGAGGATGTGACGCGTGGTTGTGTTGTGAGGATGTGACGCGTGGTTATGTTGCACGGATTTGACGCGTGGTTGTATTGTGAGGATGTGACGCGTGGTTGTGTTGCACGGATGTGACGCGTGGTTGTGTTGCACGGATGTGACGCGTGGTTGTGTTGCACGGCTGTGACGCGTGGTTTTGTTGCATGGTTGTGTTTCGTGACCAATTTGCATGTTTAGTTATCTGAAATTTTAGTTAAGAATAACATAAAACTAATTATATGGGCCCTGGTATCCTTATTGCATTTAGTACAAAATAATAAGAACTCACGCGAGAGCGCCTTTAAAGTCTGTAATAGGGGAATGTGTACTACCTGTACATTGTTACAAAATCTCCGTATGGGAATGCACGAGTTTTTACAGCACAGCAGTCGTTAAAGTAACGGTACACTAGTTTCATGTACGCATTGTGTAGTGTAAACACACAATTATAGGTAAGATTTCAAGTGTTTTGGACAGTGTATATATAGATGTTGGATAATTCTGACAGTACAATGTGGAAATTTCGTAAATTTGGAATTTTAACGTATAGTGGAATTTAATTTTATAAATTTGTTCAGAACATGTTCAAATACAAATTACTTTTTGGCCTTACGGCGATATGTGAATATTTCTTTATTATAAACTGTATTATTTGTGAACTTTTTGTGCATGTGAAACTAAATGGAAACAAGAACGTGGACTGTGCAACGCGGCGGCGCAAATGTGGGGCAGTTGAAGACATCAAAGATAAGTCGGTATTGTTTATAATAAGAACATAGTGTAAAAATAGGGCATCGGTTTCCAAAAACGTTCTTTATATAGTGTCTGAACTTGGAAACATGTGACTGAGCTAGCGTGATTGTGGTTGTGTATTTGCAATAACATTCTGTTCGTATGTTATTTCCTCCTTTATGGCGAAAATGTATACCGCGTTACTTTAAGTTTGAGTAGTTGTTGATTTATAACAAACGTTGTGACATACTAGTACGCTAGAAATGTACTCAAGTCACCACATTTTGTCAGTTTTGTTCGTCAACAATCCATACAGTTGATCATATTGCGAGTTGTTTTATCATTGTGTGTAAAAATATAAAATATCAGAATCTCGATTTTCCAGTTATTTGCATATTGTATACCGGTAGATTTCGATATGTAACGAATGCATGCGTCTGAAATCGAATTAAACTTGATTTGCGAGTTGTAATTCGTGTATGTAAGGGCGCCATATACTCAAATCGATGATATGTTTGCACTTTGTTGCCCTACTCAAAAATATAATTTTCCATTTTTTTTTAAAAAGAAAAAATCATGAAATATAAGCGTTATGTCCCATTGAATGAACTGCTTTGATTGAAACTGTAATTCCCAAGAAGAAATGCAACAGTCGCATAAATGCAAGTTTATGTTTTACATTTCTAACTTCTAACATGACACGCGCAGAGTTTTCTACAGACAAAGAACAAAATTCACCGTTCCGATGTGGTATATTAAACCAGCCATTGTTTATTAGCCAATAAGCAACTCGAATAATTATTTCTTAAACATTCAATAGTACAACATTTGTTTATTGTGTTCTTATCAGTGGGTATTGTATTGCATTGATTGTTGTTGAAGTGGATTAAATTATCATTTTAAATCTATTTCTGTTAGAATAAATAGTTTAACACTGGCTTCGCTTTTTATAACGAATTAATTATTTAAGAAATAAGTTTTAATTTATCAATGTTTTTTGGCCAATACACAACGATTTGGAGTTCTGATGCGTAGGAATTTAACTAGGAGGGCGTTAGCCAAGTGGTTTAATAGCCAATAATCGGAATTACAATGAGTTGTTTATTGGCCGATTAACAACGATAATACAAAAATTATTTCGATTCTAACATGATTTGACAAATATTTTTACAATTGTAACGAGAACTACATTTTACTATGCTCCCATTGGATTTGGGACTACAGTTTTGCATTGTTTATTGGGTAGTTTAACAACGATAATTGTGTTCTTTGTCTGTAGAAAAATCAGCGAGTATCAAATTAAAATGTTAAATAAGCACAATGTACTTATTTCGGAACAAGGTGATTATATTTAATAGTGTTAGCGCTGTAAAATTATAAACATCCGTAATTCAGATTTGTTAAGAACAGATATTCTTCTTGTTGTTTTTTTACTTTGTTAACGGTTTTGATCCATCCCATCCATATAAGGATATACATGTACAGAATATCTCTTCGTTACATAAGATCTTTGAGTCATTGCCACAGTTTAAATTACTCAACTGTTCTCAAGTACAAATCGAAATTCTTGACTGTTGATTGGAAACGTACTGTGTAACATTGTTTGAAATTGAATAATTCATTAAGAACTTATGAAAATTTCGGATAAACCGCTGAGTGAGTGTGTTTTGTGTGTGCCGAAGGTCAGCTTCCGATTCTTGCAAATGGTACTGTTGTCGCAAACATTAGAATCAGGTCTGGAATACAAAGGTCACTCCATGCTTGTTTACCTCTCATTGTGATACGAAATAGTGTAAAGTGCGGGAATCATGTGACACGAAGTATTGTAGAGTACGGGAATCATGTGACACGAAGTATTGTAGAGTACGGGAATCATGTGACACGAAGTATTGTAGAGTACGGGAATCATCTTACACGAAGTATTGTAGAGTACGGGAATCATGTGACACGAAGTATTGTAGAGTACGGGAATCATGTGACACGAAGTATTGTAGAGTACGGGAATCATGTGACACGAAGTATTGTAGAGTACGGGATTCATGTGAAACGAAGTATTGTAGAGTACGGGAATCATACTCTGGGTTACCTGTGTGATTGGTAAAACATGTATCTGGGGTCTCAAACTCTACTGTTCATTACGGTCCGTGTTTACGTTCACAATATTGAAGATGCTCAGTTTTATAATGTTAAATAGCATCCCCCGAAGCCATCCAGGACCCACCTCCGCACTGGCCTCTCGTGCAAACAACATCCGGTTAACGCCCCATCTTACTCCGGTACACGCGTGCTCTGTCGCCATTTGCGGTTACAGTGATTCGAGACTTCTCGGTGAAGACAACGTTAGTGAACGTCGAGCATGTCGTCTGGTGCAGATCCACCGCAATGCACGTTGTCTCGCCTTAATGGTACTCCAAATTTCGGACGCATTTACGTAACCGACGTGTCACTGATAGGCACCGGATGCTTGGAATTGTGACTCTCGCCGTTTCCCGTCCATTTCAGGTTAAATTCTAGGCGTATCTTGTTCATGTGTGGTAACATTCCTCTTATGTCGTCTGCATGGTCTGTTACACGTCCAGTAACGAGGAATTTATGACAAAGCGTTGTTATCGTCATCGGCTGTCGAAAATACGCCCGTGCTTTCTGTAATGATGGACAGATGTATGAATACCTATTTGCATCATGCAATTGAGTGTTATTTAAGAAATAATTCTCTATTTATCGTTGTGTATCGGCATATAAACAACGATTTGGAGTTCTAATGCGTAGAAATTAAACCACGAGGGTGTTTGACCGAGTAGTTTAATAGCCACGCATCAGAACGACATTGATTCTAACATGATCTGACAATAGTTTTGCAATTGTAATGAGAACTACATTTTCCTATGCTCCGCTGAGAATCGGGACTATTTTTTGTGTTGTTCAAGGGTAGTTTAACAACGATAATTATGTGCTTTGTCTATAGAAAATTTAGCGATTATCATGTTAGAATAAAAATAAAAAAAAGGCTCGTCGTAGACTTGATACCAATTGTTATTTTGCAGTTTAACACTAACAATCGGTCTCGAGTCAGTTTGGATTTGTAAACGTTTCATGTATAAACACGTGTACCAAAACTTTTTTAAATTGGACAATTATCTTATATTTGGATAAATGTACGTTTAAGTTATTGCTAAAGTCAATTGACAGATGACGTTAACTTTTAAGTCAGTATTTGGGAATACTCTTATCATTCGACTCACGTACGGCCATGCGTCGTAACACACGTACGGCCATGCGTCGTAACACACGTACGGCCATGCGTCGTAACACACGTACGGCCATGCGTCGTAACACACGTACGGCCATGCGTCGTAACACACGTACGGCCATGCGTCGTAACACACGCACGGCCATGCGTCGTAACACACGCACGGGTCCATTACAAATTCATACATTTAATTGAATTTGTTCTCTATTCTTCTCCATTTCGATATTTATATTGATGCAGGTATACATTATTATAATCCCATATTGAACATTATCTTTTCCTGACATGTTTTAAGATCTAAAGTATTGAATTATTACTATTATTTCATCGCGTTATCATTTGTGTACTTTGTGCACGTTTAGTGACGTTATGTATTGGACTGTCCGAGGGAGAGGTGTTTGTCCAGGCCCCATGTTCACAAAGGATTAACTGCAGGATCAAGATCAATCTTAGCTGATATTGATCTTCCAGCTCAATTGAGCGCATTCTGATATATAGTTGATGTTTGAAATAAGGCCATACGAATTTGATTCTATGTTTAGCGTCCCCATGATTTTTCGAAATTACCAACCAGGCAGGAAAACACAAATAATGAGTCGATAAAAACATTTTTCTTTCACAACTAATTCATGGCAGTGGTACAAGCTAAAGCAAATGTTTATTTGCAAAACTGTTATAAATCATCTTTATATTGGGAACCTACTGTAATACAGTATTTTAACCGTATACATTGACACGTTGCACACCATTTTTTACAACTATTGATAAAAAAAAACCTTAAAGTAATTTTGCACATGTTTTAATTTTATTTACGCTTTCCAACTCGATTTTTCACATTGTCAAAATTGTTTTTGTTTTTTTCGTTCAGGCATCCGAAAACCTAAACCTACTAGCCCGAGGACGCTAAACATAGAATCAAATTGGTATTGCCTAACTTTTGTTATAAATTAAATAAACAAACAAAAATTGTTGCATTTTTATTAAAATGTTCATATCATACTCTAAGAGGATTTCATAATCATGTATAAAATATAATTGATCAACAATTAAAATTGATCCAGATTTGTTAGTGAACGCCATTGTTGAGCCTGATCCTAAAATATCAAGTTAATCTTAAACCTGAAAATCCGGCTCAACTTGTTTTGTGAACACGGGGTCGGGTGGTTTGTTGTATTTGCAGAGTGATTCTGGTTCTACGTGCGCGATGAAATTCTGTCAGTAGGTGAAGTCCCACTAACATGAAATATTACACTGTTACTTAAAAGGCGTGTAGTGTTTGCACTATTTGTAAAAACTAGTATAGAAGCTGTATAATATGAACAGCTTTTGGGGCATTTATTCAATGAGCCGTTTTACAAGATATCCGTTCAAAGGAATACATGTATAGGTTACTATTCTGCATGATTGTTGAGTCATAGAACACGTTGACGATTAAGAATCAAGTTGCCTCGTGTAGTTGCATGTTGTATTAATCTAAGTATAAATCGAAATATATAATTTTGACGATACATCAATGGGCTATATTCTGAAATATCTGGTCTTTATGCTGTATTAGCGAGCTAATTAACATTTTCGAGTCCATTCCCTGGGTAGATCCAATACTTGATGTCTTGAGAAAGACCATTTAAACGCTTCCAGAGTCCTGACCGAACTCGTTATCTAACGATCTCAAGGCGGACACCATATCCATTCCGCGACATTTTTAATTTGGCATATTTAAACCTGCGAATGAGTTTACCGGTACAGTTTCAATGTTTAAAAGAACAACTCTAAATTAGTGATTATGTCCTTTTAACAGTGTCGCTTAAGCTGTTATTTCTAAGAGATATTGTGCAACATTCACACAAATACCTTTGTTACGTGTTTCAAAATCAAAACATTTAGCGCTACAACATTAATTTTGTTCAGAGTCTTTGTATGTGTTGGTATTTCCTTGTTTTGGTTGTTGTTGTTGTAGTGGATCATACTTATCATCATCAAATGTCAACTGAAGATATATTTCCGTTCTTCAGCCAGTAAAAGCAGTTATTGTTGTTTGAATAACTTCATTATTGTTAAATAATTTGTGAAAATATTTTATTTTGTGTATGATTCCCTGAAATGATTGTAGTCTAAAATCTGTAAATTAAATAAATCCGCATTGTAGGTTATGACCCGGTAATAAATAAGGAGCTGCCGCCGGCGTCTGTTTAACCCAAAATCGGGCAAAATTGGACACTGCCTCCCAGACAGAAGTTGCAGTCGAGCGGTGTTAGCTAAAAGGTTTGCTCATCGGATGGCGCCCGTCTAATTTTAAATAATACTTTAAAGTTAACGGTGACTGTGCGATTTATTCGGAGTTGTAGAGGTCCAAACCACGTCGGCCGGACACCGTACGATCGCTGCACGGCATTTTCTTGGATCGAGCAGTGGTCATACAATTTGTCTACTCTAAAAACATCGTCCGATTTACACTGCGACCATAAGGGCATCTTCCTGGCGCTGGCAGACACCCGGAAAGACAACGACGGATGTGCAGTTATCAAAAGGGTATCGGGCGGTGGCTGAAGTGGCACGGGGAGGCCCCCTTTTTGCATTGACTTGATACCCTTTTTAATACAACGACAATTTATATTTCTTAAATGAAACTTAAATTGTGAACACTTAACAAGGACATGCACTGCATGTGAAATTAACTCCAGCATCAGGTGCAACAAACCCCATAACTCTATTTTGTATTTTGACAGAGGAATGCCCACTTTTAAGATATATTTTGGAATTAAAAATTCTGTTTCAAACTCTTATAAATTTCACTTGAAACTTGGAATATACCCATGATATTTGTATTTTAAGAAGTTATGCCCTTTCCACTTTCCAAAATATGTACCAACTAAAATATTTTGAATTAGTCGAGCGCGCTCTCCTCTGACAGCTCTTGCTCAGATTTTGTGGTTGATTGTCGCACTTCACAATGGTAAGTTTTGGCCTCCCCACCCTCATAAGTGAAGCTTAAGTCGTTTACAGGTTTCAGTAGCAAAGAAATTGATAGTTGGTGAAAATTATTGCTATAACAAGAACAGTCGTCTGTAAGTTTCTGTCAATTTTGTTGTTTTTAAATGTCGTTCAAATGCAAGGTCGATGAGTATTACAGACTAGAAATCTTAATGTGATAATTCATGTACAATCTCGCATAAGTGGCAAGAATTCAGCTATATTTATTTAGGACAACAGTCCATTAAGTCAACTTCGGAATGCGCGCTCAGGGGTTTCCTGGTTATTTTCCTGGTTTATTGTGCAATGCATACACTATGTATAAGTCGTTTTGTCCCTACTATTTCCTGGTTATTGTACTGGTTTATTGTGCAATGCATACACTATGTATAAGTCGTTTTGTCCTTGCTATTTCCTGGTTATTGTACTGGTTTATTGTGCAATGCATACACTATGTATAAGTCGTTTTGTCCCTACTATTTCCTGGTTATTGTACTGGTTTATTGTGCAATGCATACACTATGTATAAGTCGTTTTGTCCCTACTATTTCCTGGTTATTGTACTGGTTTATTGTGCAATGCATACACTATGTTATAGTCGTTTTGTCCCTACTATTTCCTGGTTATTGTACTGGTTTATTGTGCAATGCATACACTATGTTATAGTCGTTTTGTCCCTACTATTTCCTGGTTATTGTACTGGTTTATTGTGCTATGCATACACTATGTATAAGTCGTTTTGTCCCTACTATTTCCTGGTTATTGTACTGGTTTATTGTGCAATGCATACACTATGTTATAGTCGTTTTGTCCCTACTATTTCCTGGTTATTGTACTGGTTTATTGTGCTATGCATACACTATGTATAAGTCGTTTTGTCCCTACTATTTCCTGGTTATTGTACTGGTTTATTGTGCAATGCATACACTATGTATAAGTCGTTTTGTCCCTACTATTTCCTGGTTATTGTACTGGTTTATTGTGCAATGCATACACTATGTTATAGTCGTTTTGTCCCTACTATTTCCTGGTTATTGTACTGGTTTATTGTGCTATGCATACACTATGTATAAGTCGTTTTGTCCCTACTATTTCCTGGTTATTGTACTGGTTTATTGTGCAATGCATACACTATGTTATAGTCGTTTTGTCCCTACTATTTCCTGGTTATTGTACTGGTTTATTGTGCAATGCATACACTATGTTATAGTCGTTTTGTCCCTACTATTTCCTGGTTATTGTACTGGTTTATTGTGCTATGCATACACTATGTATAAGTCGTTTTGTCCCTACTATTTCCTGGTTATTGTACTGGTTTATTGTGCTATGCATACACTATGTATAAGTCGTTTTGTCCCTACTATTTCCTGGTTATTGTACTGGTTTATTGTGCTATGCATACACTATGTATAAGTCGTTTTGTCCCTACTATTTCCTGGTTATTGTACTGGTTTATTGTGCAATGCATACACTATGTATAAGTCGTTTTGTCCCTACTATTTCCTGGTTATTGTACTGGTTTATTGTGCAATGCATACACTATGTATAAGTCGTTTTGTCCCTACTATTTCCTGGTTATTGTACTGGTTTATTGTGCTATGCATACACTATGTATAAGTCGTTTTGTCCCTACTATTTCCTGGTTATTGTACTGGTTTATTGTGCTATGCATACACTATGTATAAGTCGTTTTGTCCCTACTATTTCCTGGTTATTGTACTGGTTTATTGTGCAATGCATACACTATGTATAAGTCGTTTTGTCCCTACTATTTCCTGGTTATTGTACTGGTTTATTGTGCAATGCATACACTATGTATAAGTCGTTTTGTCCCTACTATTTCCTGGTTATTGTACTGGTTTATTGTGCAATGCATACACTATGTATAAGTCGTTTTGTCCCTACTATTTCCTGGTTATTGTACTGGTTTATTGTGCAATGCATACACTATGTTATAGTCGTTTTGTCCCTACTATTTCCTGGTTATTGTACTGGTTTATTGTGCAATGCATACACTATGTATAAGTCGTTTTGTCCCTACTATTTCCTGGTTATTGTACTGGTTTATTGTGCTATGCATACACTATGTATAAGTCGTTTTGTCCCTACTATTTCCTGGTTATTGTACTGGTTTATTGTGCTATGCATACACTATGTATAAGTCGTTTTGTCCCTACTATTTCCTGGTTATTGTACTGGTTTATTGTGCAATGCATACACTATGTATAAGTCGTTTTGTCCCTACTATTTCCTGGTTATTTTCCTGGTTTATTGTGCTATGCATACACTATGTATAAGTCGTTTTGTCCCTACTATTTCCTGGTTATTGTACTGGTTTATTGTGCTATGCATACACTATGTATAAGTCGTTTTGTCCCTACTATTTCCTGGTTATTGTACTGGTTTATTGTGCTATGCATACACTATGTTATAGTCGTTTTGTCACTACTATTTCCTGGTTATTGTACTGGTTTATTGTGCAATGCATACACTATGTATAAGTCGTTTTGTCCCTACTATTTCCTGGTTATTGTACTGGTTTATTGTGCTATGCATACACTATGTATAAGTCGTTTTGTCCCTACTATTTCCTGGTTATTGTACTGGTTTATTGTGCAATGCATACACTATGTATAAGTCGTTTTGTCCCTACTATTTCCTGGTTATTGTACTGGTTTATTGTGCTATGCATACACTATGTTATAGTCGTTTTGTCCCTACTATTTCCTGGTTATTGTACTGGTTTATTGTGCAATGCATACACTATGTTATAGTCGTTTTGTCCCTACTATTTCCTGGTTATTGTACTGGTTTATTGTGCTATGCATACACTATGTATAAGTCGTTTTGTCCCTACTATTTCCTGTTTATTGTACTGGTTTATTGTGCAATGCATACACTATGTATAAGTCGTTTTGTCCCTACTATTTCCTGGTTATTGTACTGGTTTATTGTGCAATGCATACACTATGTATAAGTCGTTTTGTCCCTACTATTTCCTGGTTATTGTACTGGTTTATTGTGCTATGCATACACTATGTATAAGTCGTTTTGTCCCTACTATTTCCTGGTTATTGTACTGGTTTATTGTGCAATGCATACACTATGTATAAGTCGTTTTGTCCCTACTATTTCCTGGTTATTGTACTGGTTTATTGTGCAATGCATACACTATGTTATAGTCGTTTTGTCCCTACTATTTCCTGGTTATTGTACTGGTTTATTGTGCTATGCATACACTATGTATAAGTCGTTTTGTCCCTACTATTTCCTGGTTATTGTACTGGTTTATTGTGCAATGCATACACTATGTATAAGTCGTTTTGTCCCTACTATTTCCTGGTTATTGTACTGGTTTATTGTGCTATGCATACACTATGTATAAGTCGTTTTGTCCCTACTATTTCCTGGTTATTGTACTGGTTTATTGTGCTATGCATACACTATGTATAAGTCGTTTTGTCCCTACTATTTCCTGGTTATTGTACTGGTTTATTGTGCTATGCATACACTATGTATAAGTCGTTTTGTCCTTGCTATTTTTAAAAACAACTGTTAGAAACTCAGAGATAATATATTTTCGGCGTTTTGAATTACTTTATTTTATCTGTCAAAAACGAATGGGAAGAAAATGAATTCCTTTCAGTGCAGTGTAATCATACTGTAGAATGAACATATTTCTGCACGCTATTTTTACGACGCAGTGCCACATGTTTTTATGGTAGTATTAACTTAAAATACAAAAATGGATATCTGATTCGCTAACAGCATTGAAATACATCTTTTGTCTGTCAGTTACAGTATATTATAAGTCTAGAAAAATATTGTTTAATGTTTTTGATATGCAGTCACATCAAGGCCGTGCAAAAGTTTTAGACAACACAAATGGATTTGTGTTATTGTCAAACATTGCGTTGCACAGTGTAGTCAACAGCCACAACTTAAAGAGATGTATCTATACATATTTTTCGGACAAAAAAATACGTTTGAAAAATTCTCTCAAAACTGCATTCTTTGAGTGCTTTTGATTCAGTGACACGGGTGTGATTCTAAATCTATGATATAACGAAACGTGTCATGTTCTGTTTGTGCGGGCGTTTGTTTTTGTCTGTCGGTCTGTCCGTCTGTTTGTTTGTTTGTTTGCAGCTTTACTCGAAACGTTATGGACGGATTTGCATGAATTTTTTTTTCCAGGAAAGTTGATAATTTGCCAAACAACAGATGTTTGGATTTTGTTTGTGATCCGAATCCATGATATGTCTGGATCCATGATATGTTTTTGAATTATTCTTTATTATTGATGGATTATCATTTTTACATGATGCTGTATACTTTATGAGTGATTGAGCTGCCATGGCAGAGGTTTTCGCTCTCCATGTGCGACAAGTGACGTATATGTGTTCCTTAAAAGACAGTTAAAGTAATTCCTTTTGAACAGTTTCAATACATTGACTTTTTAGAATGATGCCAATAATATAGACCCAGTCCGCGTCAGTGTTTTGATAATAAATATCATAGCTTCGCCAGACCGATTGCGTGTTTTCGAATATATATCCATGGTTGAGAATCATTAAAATAAGAATAAAAAATACAAATTTCAGCACAAATGTATAACTATATTTTCCGAAGGTCTAACATATATAGCGCGTTCGCTTTCAGCATCAGACGTGTCAACGTTCCGCTTGTATGCTGGTACATAGACTCGTCTTTCATTGCGGCCTCGATCTAGATACATGCAACTGTCGTCTGCACGAATAGTCGACGTCTACTCCATGCCGCATGTATCAAGTTTTAAATGAACATGTCGTGTGGGTCAGGTCGAGCTGACGCGTAAACCGGAAGTTAACAAACCGGAAGCATGTGACTCCTACGGACCGTCTTGACCTATGTCCATATCTGTCTTCCTCCATATTGACTGGTACACGTGCACCCTGTTTTTCGACGTAGGAGAAGAATACGATTGGCTACTTGTGTGGCTCTTAACAAAGTTAAATATAAGTCAAAATTAGAATATGTATTTGCAACACTACATTGATAACAACAACAACAGCCACAACAACCATCTATTAGCTCTTGAGCATACTCTTGCTTTTTAGCCATATGTACAAATTGACACAATATTGCTATACATGGATGAGAAAAATACGAAATTTGGTTAATGATGGAGCCTGGTTAACAACGAATATAAGTTACAAATATTAAATGCTAAAATTGGAAAGTGTGCACAATGAATACTAAACATTAATACAATTGGCATTACCGGTGTCAAAATGTTGAAACTAAGCATTTCTTGATCAGAAAATCCAATTATAAAATTTCGGATTTTTTTTCTTAATTTTCGACTCAGGGCCTTTATAAATATTGTTATTTTTTTTTTTTCAAAAGAACGAATTAACCTTTGTAAAACTGATCTCTCGTCGGATATTGGGTATGAATAATTATGTGTTTAAAAAAAATCCCAAAACTTAGTAGCTGAATACCGCTAAGGGAATTATCAGTGCTGAAAATAACACTTTTCCGAATCTTTCTATTAGCATGTAATCTGGTAAGTTCGTGGCCTCGTAATTTTCTCTTCAATGACGTAACGTCGTGTGTCCGAATTCTATGCTAGTGTGAGCCGAAGAACAGCTTGACTTACTAGAGCACAAAATTGCGTAGAAAACATCGACAGATATATATACCATGTTACTTAAGTTAATTGCAGTTATTTGTGTTTTAAACTTATTATGTGTTAAAAAAATTCAACCCCTCGTGTTGTTAATAAACATTTTATATGTATCAATTTCATTAAAATCCAACAAAAATCAAAGGAAATAAATAAGAACATAAAATACTTGCCGTATTTTCATCAAAACCCAAAAATCAGTGGAAGGGCCTCCGCGTATGACGTATTAGTATTAGTTTACATTCAGATCAATTTAGTGTGATGTATTTTTATTGAAACAAGTAGGGTTTTATGCGCATGCGCAAAGTTGAATGCTTAACACCCATGAACTTGCAGGTGTAGAGGCTATCTCAACTATAGGCCGAAAACCTGTCACTACATTTTAATAATAGGTTGACAATTGCTTTTTGGATGATATTTAATCTTGATGGTTACTTGATGTAAGATCTTTATTCGGGAAGGTGACAATCATTCTGTTTGTATTTTAGGCCGATGGCCTTTCATTACCAAAAATGTTTGTTGTTGTTGTACGATCTTTATTCGCGATAATCCCACATTCATCCCATTAATTTCAAACAAAATGTTTTATAATTTATTATCGACTTAAAATCAACATGCATCTTACATGCAATGTAGCATGCATACTACTTTCATCTTTGTATTAATACTGCTACATATTTCAGATTATTAACCTTATCGCGACACGTTTCAATTATAATAATATAATTTTATTTATAAAACGAAGTGCTTAGTCTAATTGCACTGCATACTGCCTGTTATAATTGTTGAATTTGAATGTAAATGTCAAGTTTTAAAACAAATTATTGATATGTTGTTACAGAAATGCAGGTCCACAATGATTCTGAAATTTGGAAAATAATAATCACTTTCGGTTGTTTTCGAAACAGTGAATTGCTAAACATATATAGAGTAATAACCAAAATCACGAATTTTCAAATGGACATGGACTGTTGGATTTAGTGGATTGTTTCGTGTAAAATAAAGCTGCAATGGATCGGGAGATTTGAAGTTCGAACTATTTTTTTGTTTTGCAACAATAGCTTGCAGTCAAGGACCCATCTCTGATAATTAATGTCAAGTGACAGTGACTACGTGTATCTAATTTATATATTAAAATTGACCTATCAGTATTGCATTATGTGAGTGTTTACGACAACCCAAATTGACAGTATTCGTGTTCTTTATTTGCTATAATTATACTGATTGACAAGACAATTCGCTTTCTATAAACGATACTTCGTGTCTCGTCAATGTTTCTTTTTTCCTACACGTCAGAAATTTTTCCTTTCCTACTCGTTTGAAAGTACCCTTGCTCGGCAATGAATAAGACTGTACAATCCCTGCCTCGTTCTAGACACGAATTGTTGTCTACACGTTTGTTCCACGTTAAATTTCCTGTTTCGAGATGCGGATTAGTTCGAGTTAATTCGTGGACCGGAAGCCTACAGACCGGATGCGATTGATTCCGTATAGACCGGTACACGTGCTCCGAGCATCTCAGCGACATCCAGTGCACGATCTCCCTGGAATAATCAGTCGCGTTTGTCCCAGATATCTCTGTTTCATTATAGTTTGGCGTTGCGAAGAAGAAGAAATCGCAATTTACCTGCTTCTGTTGCTGATTAACGCATCTTAGATCGTCTTGCCTCCCCAAAAATAAAAGTTCCCCGACAGAATCGAAAACGGCCACGATTCAGTCCACATATGTTGTTTTATAATTATATGTGTACGTGCAACGTAACGTGACAAGACTCTTCCGATATTTTATGCGAAGTTTAAAGGGTTTGGTCAAAGAATTTTCATATTTCAAATTAAAGCCTGGCAACACGTCTCGTTTTAAGAAACAGTCACTTTATAACTGTCGTGTGTGACGTTGGTCCTGCTTTCGTGTTTTCGTAGTTCTGGAATCGTATGATTTTATCGTAACAATTAGGACTAATACATTATCATCGTTATTGCTTTGTGTTTGTGTCCGTTAAACGTATAAATAAACGCATGCGAGAGGCCGTGGAAAGTCCTATAATTTTAAGTGGTTTAAAAAATCCTACAGCGGCGTTACCTGTTGGTTCCTCTCTTGTCAGCGCATAAAATTTTAATGTATCTGTCCGCGCTCGCATCTAAGCGTTGAAAGTTTATTTTGTATGTAACAAATATATTATCTACATACGTTATGATTACTACATGTACGATCTTTATGCGTTAGGATTACTAAGTGTACGATCTTCATTCATGTTGATATCGAAACGTACGATCTTTTTTTCCTGATGTACAATTTACATGGCATGTAAAATATTAAAACAAGCAACAAATAATAAATAAGTATGCATTAATATTGCCATGTCAATCAACATTATATATCAAGGATTACACAAAAAGAGTCAAAATAAACTATTTTGTCTATTGTTACTATAATTTGAATCTTTCTTGGTATAAGCAACTAAAAATTATTACTAAATGTTCTACCAAATATACCAATGTGTTTGGTATTTGTGGCAAAATCTTAAGATTGTCAATATTAAAATAACTGCGTATTAAGTATTAATATCAAGTATTAATGTAATTTATTAATTTATTTCACTTTTTTATTGAGCAATTTTATTTATAACCGGGCACAAAAACACTTTTATAACAAGAACAGCCGTCGTGGTAGTTTTGTCAAAATGTGTTCTTTAAAATGTTGTTCAGGCCCCTATTCACTAATCTATTATTAGACTTTAGGCGTAATAATAAAGTATATTCTTGAAACTGCTCTTTTCTAAGTACGTTGTTTATTTGAATCTTTCTTGGTATTAAGCAACTAAAACTACATAGTTCTTTATTTAGAACGATCTGTTATTGACAGTAGCGACATTGGTACCCGGCATATTTGCGAACGCAGAAATAGTGTTTCTTGAGTCTGAGTCTAATTTTTATTCTTAAGTCTAATAATGGGATGGTGAATACGGGCTCAGATGTCAGGTTCATGATTATTACTACAAATGTGAATTTGATATACATTATGTACAATCAACCATAAGTGTCGAAAATAAAGAATGGGCAATTGTTGACTCGACGTCGGAATCAGCAGTCGCGAGATTCCTACGATGTTACTAATTAGTTGTGTACTGCATTCAAGATTTATTTCAGAACAAAAATTAAACATACTTATTTTAACTGAAATTATTGGTGCACTACATGTGTATCTTCGAACTTCCGCTCATTGTGTGTGCCATGTGTGCTCTTTTATAATAAAAAAAATGGCAAAACGAATTCTTTTGAATGTACATATTTCAGCATTTGCAATAACAACAGAAGACAATTGTAAGACATATATTTTCATCCATCGTCATACATTTTAATGCAAACATTCCAAAATGAATCGATCTCAATATTAAACTTAGACAATAATTTTCGGTTTATCGGCCAATAAACAATGTTTTGTTGTCGTAATGCGTAGGAATTCAACCATGAGGGCGCAGCCCGAGTTGTTTAATAGCGACGCATCAAAACGACAAAATTATTTCGATTCTAACATGATTTGACATATACATTGTATTTTTGCTATTTTTACCCCCTAATCGGAACTACTTTTAACATAACTCCGCTCAAAATCGGAACTTCTTTCTGCGTTGTTTATTAGTTAGTTTAAATACGATAATTTTGTTCTTTGTCTATAGAAAAAAATAGCGAGTATCATTTTAGAATATATTATAACCTGGTGACGAAGCAGATTTATGCAATCGAAACATAATCATATATTATGAAAATTGATGATTTAAGAAATAGTTTTTTGATTTAGCGTTTTTGATTATCATATAAATGCTTTGGAATTATGATCAAAAGGAATCTAGCAACGCTCGCGAGGTTCAATAACCGCCCCTCAAAGCGAAAACCTGTACGATATTAAAAGGCGACAATTATTTCCATGTTGGCATGATGTGACAAATGAACTCTACAACTATGTACATTCTACAGTGTTCCGAGCATGTTCACGTTCGTACGCGCGTCACCGCTGTCCGTCACAGTTACGTCATTCAGTATCTTAATCAAATTCATTGTTACACAAGATTCCTTAATAATAAGTGAAAGAATGACGTCAGTTTTTAGAATATTTGTTAACGTTTATTTAAAATTTCAACACGGCACGCGGCTAGTTTTCCATCGATAAAGAAGGAAAATAATTGTTGGCTATTCTGCAAAAAATTATGGGCGGAGCCTAATGTTTAGAAAAAGTTCCGGAATTTCGAAGAAATTGTTCCGTAAAATGCACGTGCGTAAACGCTCGATAGCAAAATTGTGACAAACAAATCATTTCTGCATTATGTAGCGCAATAAAACCACATTTGTACTACATATTTTTTTATTTTAGTTCACAAAAACGTTTACGTTTTGTTAATATGCTATTAATTTGTACTTGACAATGTTAGCATAATATTTTCACTGTATTTATCAGTAAGTATGACGCCATTTGCTCAATGTTTATCAATGAAGCTTACGTCATTTTGAATTGGTATTTATTGACGTCATAGAAAGGCACGAGCGAATGTAGCCTTCTTTGTGCAAATGGGCGATGTTAAGATTAATATAGTTCTCATTCATAACCTTTAAAAATACAGACGATTGTTATATCAGATCGTGTTAGAATCGAAATAATTGACGGGTAAGCGTTCGATATTGCGGTAATAACAAACGGCGTTTCGTTGCGATGCCTGTTATCAAATCAATCGGCTATCGCCCCCGTGGTTTAATTCCTACGCAACAACAAGAACAACAACAATAAGGTCGCAGTGGTGTTGCGGATATGGTGTCCGCCGTGCGATCGTGAGGTCGTGAGTTCGATCCCTACTCGAGGAGCGTTCAAATGATCTCTCTTATCTCTCTCCCAAGTACTTATTCTACCCAAGAAACGGACTCGAGACCGTCTCAATAAGTCTCAGGCTTTGACACAATCGAGCTAAAATAAATAGGTTTAAACTTAACCTAACACAACAAAAAAAAAAAAATGTTTAGGCCTAATATGTCAATCATGATAGTATAACAGTATTGCACCCAAGTTAATTACAACTTTTTTATGCATTGCACATTTTTTGCAATCGTTTTCTTTACTTTACTTTTTAGGAACCGTATTCCAGAAACATCATTAGTTCCGAGCTTAAACTATTTTCACTTACTGAATTAACAGCAGTTAATAATAAGTTAATAATTAATAAACACTTAGCACAAAGTCATCTACATATTAGATAAATAGTTTATGAAATATATAATAATAATAAAATTATGTTTTTAAAGATACAGATAAGATTTTAGTTAGGAGGTTTCTGTAATAGGGCCCCTGATAATCACAATGCAAAATATTATCAGTCGTCCTCATTGTTTGGTATGTTTACATCTGGATGAATTCTTATTGGTCAGTTTCGTCTGCTAAAGCTGTTACATGTAAAGCACGTGCAACCAGACTGTGACACTATTGTAACCAGTGCGTAGCTAGACCGAATGTGACTATACTCGCAGTAAATTAGTAAGTATTCTAAACGGTTTAAGCATTTGATAAATAATGTAAATCTAAAGAATATTATTTTCAAGATAAATGATTCAATGTGTCGTTATGTTACCAAAGATTCTTATGTTGTTGTTTTATTTCGCGGTATTTGCTCTTCTTATTGCTCTGTAAGCGTAACGTGCGAAAAGAAGTATGCCTAGTTACGACCCTGGTAATGCGATTTGTGTTTACTATTTCGGTATAACAGGTCAACTTGGGCCGTTTTCACGTGGATTTCGATGAACGCTTTTTTTTCGCGCATCTTATTTCCTTCAAACTTGCATCGACGGTTTTGATTGGGTTCGGAATGTTAAGACGTCGATTGTGATTGGGTGATGTTAACTGCGCATGAATACTTTTAAAAAGGCGCGAACGCATCATTGTTCTTTGTTCCCGAGCAAGATGGATGTCATACAATCGGAAAAAGCGGACTACTTCAACTAAGAACTCCACACATATGGTTATTATGGTTTATCATGTAAATGTAAGTCTAATACTGTTTATATTTTCAATTTGTGTAAATGAATCGTCGAATATGTTCATTCGATTAAAGTTAAAATTTAAGATTGTAAAATAATTTTTCACTGTTATTGTGTGCGTTTAATTGAGTGATTTATTTCTATTTTATATACAATTTCAGCCTAGTGAGATTTTATCGTGTGTATTTTTGTATAATTTGCACTTGCAATTCTTGTTTGAATTTACGAAATCTTGAAACACATGCTACGTATTTGGTAGCATATATACATTTTATTTTAAAAACATGCACATTTCTTGTTCTAGCCCCCCCCCCCCCCATTTTATATGTCACGTGATTTAAACACGCCAATTAGTATCTGTCTCTTATAGACGCTTTTTTCCGGTTCCAGTCTTTGGTCCGCCAAGTTTAAAGGTTTCATCGATCTCGTGCAGACGCGCTCCTCGCTTTAACGGTGCTTCTGTTTCCAAACGAATGCGGAAACAAGGCGTTTGCTTTTGGATACCAGCAACAGATAAGTCATAATGATATCACGTATTCACGTAATTTGCAAGTCTAGTTTTGATTTAAGGCAAATACTTTCTCCAGTTAATAAAAAATGTTTATTTATAAAGGATCTGTTCTTTAATGGTTATCTTTTAACCAGAAAGTGCGAACTCTTCTTAAGCGTCTAAAGCATTATTACGTTAAATATACCCTTTCGAAATTGTGTACATAAATGGCAGCTTTAATTCAAAATTTGGGTTTGGGGTGTACAAGAATTTGACTCTTGATACATGGACATTAGGCTATTTAGATTAAAATTATAAAGGTCGGAAAAGAAGAGAATTGTTTCATTGAATTCTCAGACCAAGGCCCTGTCAAATCAGGCGACAAGATGGAATGGGCGCCCCCAACGTGTCGTCTGGCTTGTCAAGGTCATGACCTGGGAGTTCAAAGGAATAAATACGAGTCTTTTCTGATGATCATAATATGGGATGGAATAAATATAGAAAAGCTCACAATGCCAAAGTTTTAGTTGTCATTTATGTTTATAATAACAGTGATGATAATACTAATATATATATAATATTGTTTTATCATAGTTGCATGTATCCACAATAATTTGATACAAAGTGTTGTATTGATTTGTCTATGTATTTCTGCTTTGTATTTCAGATGCGGTGACCGAAGTGACCGCTATGCTGCTGAAGTGCCGTCTCTTCGACTTCTACTCTAACGATGCTTGGGACAACACGAAAGCCACGCGGACCAGCGACAATGGGGGCGGCGATGACACGAGCTAAGTTTTATTTTTGTTTTATTTTTATTTTTTAAATGTTATTATAGTTGATGAGAATTTTCAGACTTTAGCAGGTGATAGCCTGTGCTCGAGTCCGAGGCGGTCGGCACACAGAGTTCGATGCATGTGATGTTCGAAATGGAGTCAGTCGACAATGGATGAGACAATAACCTGAGCTAAGTGTTATTTTGTGTTCTAAAGCAGTTACAAGATCCTTAACATATGTTACATCTAGGACTATGTATTTTACTGGATTTTAGCCACACATGTCACACTATTTGCGATTTGATAAAAACACGTGCTCTCTAAACAGTAAAAATTCCACTTTCAAGTAATTCGGTTTCAATAACTCAAAGAGGCATGGCCATTTCAATTTTCAAGAAAGAACTATTTAAACCAGAGTTCGTTATTGTAAATGCCTCTTCAGCAGACGATAAACGATCGGACTACTTTCAGATGATTCACCCGCAAAACCGAGCTGGATGCAGACGACAATTTCGCTCCCATGACGCATGCGCAGGAAACCAATGGAGGACAACATGACAACGAAAATAACTGATTAGATGGGCATGGGCAGTAAAAAAAACTTTGATTTTGAATAATCGTATAGAGCTATTGTATGTACTTTTGTTTTTATATGCGTTATACGCCTAAATATAATATAGAGAATTATCATAGTTCTATATTCAGTAATGTTTAATATGTTGTTTTAATGTTTATATATTTCGCCATACATTTATTGATACTGCGTGGCAGTAACGGTCAGTACTCCAACAATGGAAATATTGTAACCGTCATTGGTAACACTTGAGGTTGGCAATTATCATGTTTTGTTTATTATAATTTAGTAGCCATTGTAGCAGTCTTTAGCAGCACACAACAACGCCCCTTTGCTGAGGACAACCACACCCCGTTGCCATCAACAACCACACCCCGTTGCCAACAACAACACACCCCGTCGCCAACAACAACTTCACCCCGTTGCCAACAACAACATCCCGTTGCCGAGTACAACCATATCCCGTTGCCAACAAACCCCACTCCCCGTTGCCAGCATCAACCACACCGCATTGCCAACAACAACCACACCCCGTTGCAGAGGAAAACCACACCCGTTGCCAACAACAACCACACCCCTTTGCAGAGGACAACCACACCCCGTTGCCGACGACAACACCCCGTTGCCAACAACAACACCCGTTACCGACGACTATAACATCCCCGTTGCCAACAACAGCAACACCCGTTGCCAACAACAACAACACCCGTTGCCAACAACAACGACACCCGTTGCCTAGGAAAACAACTTTCCGTTGCCAACAACAACACCCCGTTGCCAAAAACAACACCCGTTGCCAACAACAACGACACCCGTTGCCTAGAAAAACAACTTTCCGTTGCCAACAACACCCCGTTGCCAACAACAACTTTCCATTGCCAACAACAACACCCCGTTGCCAACAACAACACCCCGTTACCAATAACAACGACACCCGTTGCCTAGGAAAACAACTTTCCGTTGCCAACAACAACACCCCGTTGCCAACAACAACACCCCGTTACCAATAACAACAACACCCCGTTGCCGAAGACAAAACCCACGTTGCAGAGGACAACAAAACCCCTTTACTAACAAAAACAACACCCTGTTACAGAGGAAAACAACACCTCGTTACCAACAATAACAGCATCCGTTTGCCAACAACAACATCCGTTTCCAACAACAACACCTTATTACCGAGGCCAATAACAACCCGTTTCCAAGGACAACCACATCCCGTTGTCAACAACAACAAGTCCGCGTTACCGAGGACAACAACACCTCGTTACCAGCAACAACAACCCGTTGCCTAGGACAGCACACCGCGTTACTTAGACAACCACACCCCGTTGCCGAAGTAAACCACACCCCGTTGCCGAAGACAACCACACCCCGCTGCCGAAGAAGAGCACACACTGTTGCCGACGGCAACTACACCCCGTTCTCGTCATCAACCACACCCCGTTGCTGACGACAACTTCACCGCATTACCGAGACAAACACATCCCGTTGCAGAGGACAACACCACCAGGTTGCCGAAGACAACCAAACCATGTTTCCAAGGATAACCACAACCCGTTGCCGAGGACAACCACACAACGTTGCCGAGGACAACTGCACCCTGTTGCCAAGGACAACCACAGCACGAACAAACTTCGATTTATACCAATTTTGTTCATTTCACTTGACGGCCGGAACTCGATGAAGACGACATATAATGACGCATGCGCAATCGACCAGTTCAGTACAATAGGAGAACAATACAACAGAACGTAAGAACAAATACCGTAAATTTTGATCATATGTTGTGTAGTGTACAATATATTTTCCTGCTATTCGTACGCTAATACAATGTTACTTTGTTTTGGCGGAAGAAAAAAAAACTCATGCATTATTTTCTGATAGTTTCATATAAATAATCCAGATAAAATCGTCAGTAATTCTTTAAGGTTATTATTATTCATATGGACGCACATCAACTTGTTTCAGACGATAACCCGACCCCAATGCACAACTAGATCCCGTTACCAAGAAAAACCACACCCCGTTGCCGAGGACAACAGCACCCAGTTGCCGAGGACAACATCCCGTTGCCGAGGACAACCATACATTGTTACCGAGGACAACGACACCCCGTTGCCGACGACAATTACTTCCCGTTACCAAGGACAACCACATACCCGCTGCTGACAACATGAACAAAAACAACACCCCGTTGCCAACAAAACCCACGACAACCGACGACAACCACACCCCATTGCCGAGGCCACCCTTACCCCGTTGGTCATGACAACCACACCCCGCTGTTGCCGACGACAACCTTACCCCGTTGGCCATGAAAACCACACCCCTTTGTTGCCGACGACCACACACCCCGTTTCCGACGACAACCACACCTCGTTGCCGAGGACAAACACACCCCGTTGCCGAGGACAATCACACCCTGTTGTAGAGGACAATCACACCCCGTTACATAGTGCAATCACACACCGTTGCCGAGGACAACCACACCACGTTGCAGAGGACAACCACAGCCTGTTGCCGAGGACAACAACACCCCGTTGCCGAGGACAACCACACCACGTTGCCGAGGACAACAACACCCCGTTGCCAACAATACCACGTTGCCGAGTACAATCACGCCCTGTTGCCGAGGACAATTACACCCCGATGCCGAGGACAATCATACCCCGAGGCCGCGACAACACACTCGATTTAGACGATCTGTATACGGTGCAGTGGACAGCCGGAACTCGATGCAGTTTGCTATTGTTTGCTATACAATATATTTTCCTGCTTTTCAAACGGCAGTACAATATTATTTTGTTATGGCACAATACAAAATAATAGTTTTAGTTGAATACTCCTGATAAAAATTTCAGTTCTTTTTTTAATACACAAATAATTGCTCGTTTCAAACCTCCACATTTATATGTCATGTGATGCAAAAATACAGCGTTCATCGGTCTCCTATAGACGCTTTCTTCCGGTTCCGGGCCGCGAAGTTGACAAGTTTCATCGATCTCGTGCAAACGGATTTCTCGCTTCGACGCTGCTTCTGTCTCCAAACGATTGCGGGAAAGAGACCGGTTGCTATTGGAAACCAGGAACAGATAAGTCATAACGGCATCACGTATTTACGTAATTTGCAAGCCTAGGTTTGTATTAAAGTCACTGCTTCTCAAATAAAAAAACAAAACAAACATTATTTCCGGAAAATGTTTAATAAATTTTAACTAAAAATGGTGACATTTTCTTATTAATGTTTTATATTTACTATATTAATTAATTTAAAAGTCGAAAAAGAGGGGTGTTTGTTTCTGTGAATTCTCAATCCAAGGCCCGGTCAAACCAGGCGCCAAGATGGAAACGGCGCCCCCACCCTGCCGTCTGGTTTGTCAGGGTCATGACCTTGGAGTTCAAAGGAATAAATAGCACACTTTTTTGATGATCAAAACATTGGGGTTGACAAAGCCTTTAAAATACTTGCGTCCAAAGTTTTAGTTGCCGTTTGCGTTAATTACAATACAAGTAATAATAATAAACTGTAAATTAATGTTCTATAAAAATATAAAAATAATTTATTTTTTTCAGCGTGTTACAAGACGTATTTTTCAAGTGATAGATATGCTGCAAGAGTGTCGTTTGGCTCCATGCGGACGACAACTAGATCTTGGTGCAGACGACAGTGGATGGCGACGATAACACGAGCTAAGTTAAATTCTTAAACTGTTGATTATAATTTTTAGGCGATGCTTAAGTCAACAAGAGCTCTATGCAGACGACATCCTAGCTAGATGCAGACGACATTCCGGGCACGATGCAGACGACATTCCGGGCAAAATGCAGACGACAATGGGAGTTTGAGGCAGGCGACAACCAGAAGCCAAATTCAGTCGACAATGACAACGAACCACGAGCTAAGTTTTATTTTTAGGTTAGAAAGCAGTAAATTACAACTTTATAGGATCCCAAAGTATAGGATTCCGATGTTTCAATTCTCGCCCCATTTGAAACATGCTTGCCCTATTTTCAAAATTTAAACTGTTAAATATATGAATCTCACTGGATTGCAGTCACCCGTTTATACAATAAATGCATTCGTGTTTATGACAAAAGCACATGCTGTCTGTATATTACCTGTTTAAATGTTCAAGTAATCCGGTTTAACGACTCATTAAATAGACTGGAGACGTGTCGGTTAGAACAACAAACCTTTCAAGCCAGAGTCCATTATGCGAATTTTTTCTTTTAGCAGAAGATCAATTTAAAAATACGGCCGTCTTTCAGATTATGCATGTAAGAAACAGACCACGATGTCTTCTTTCAAACGATGCAGACGACATGCAGACCACGATGTCTTCGTTCAAATGATGCAGACGACATACAGACCACGATGTCTTCTTTAAAACGATACAGACGACATACAGACCACGATGTCTTCTTTCAAACGATGCAGACGAGAAACAGACCACGATGCCTTCTTTCAAACGATGCAGACGAGAAACAGACCACGATGTCTTCTTTCAAACGACGCAGACGAGAAACAGACCACGATGTCTTCTTTCAAACGATGCAGACGAGAAACAGACCACGATGTCTTCTTTCAAACGATGCAGACGACAAAGCGAGCTGAATGAAAATGATGACCATGCCTCAATGACGACAATGCGCAGGAAACCAATGGATGGCAACAACATGGCAACGGAAAACAAGAGATTTGACTAGCATGAACGGTAAAAAGTTTGTTTTATGTTAAACTGTATTCACCCTTTTAATCACGAGGTTATATATTAAAATACTTGTTTTGCGGAATAGTAACTGTAAGGATGAGAAATTTCAGTGATTTCAAAAATTTCAGAAATTTCAAATTTAATAAAACCACGATACAAACAACAAACAGACCACGATGCAGACAACAAACAGACCACGATGCAGACACGAAACAGACAATGATACTGACAACAAACAGACCTTGATGCTGACAACAAACATACCAAGATGCAGACAACAACCAGACCACGATACCTTATTTCAGACGATGCAGACGACAAACTGAGCTGGATGCAGACGAAGATCTTGCCTCCATGACGACAATGTGCAGGAAACCAATAGATGACAACAACATGACAACGAAGACCAAGCGATTTGACCAGCATGGACGGTAATGAGTTTGTTTTATGTTAAATTCAATTTTCCCGTTTAGACACGTGGTAATATAATAAAATCCTTGATATGCGGAAGTGTAACTTGAATGATGATAAATTTCAGTAATTCTTTTAATTCTAATAAAACGGATGACAGTAACAATCAATACATTCGCAATGGAAGTTCTGTAGTAGTGATTTAGGACACCATAAGTATGGTGGTAATAAAAACAAAAGCATATTTCATTTAGAAGAAGTAGTTCTTAAATCATAAAATATTTTCGTTTAAAATTTTCGTTTTCAATTGCATTGAGCAGCAAATAACAACTAGACCACGATGCAGACAACAAACAGACCACGATGCAGACAACAAACAGATTACGATGCAGACAACAAACAGACAACGATGCAGACAACAAACAGACCATGATGCAGACAACAAACATATTACGATGCAGACAACAAACAGACCACGATGCAGACAACAAACAGACTATGATGCAGACAACAAACAGACTATGATGCAGACAACAAACAGACCATGATGCAGACAACAAACATATTACGATACAGACAACAAACAGACCACGTTTAAATCAACAAACAGACCACGATGCAGACAACAAACAAACTATGATGCAGACAACAAAAAGACCACGATAAAGACAACAAACAGATCACGATGAAGACAACAAACAGACCACGATGAAGACAAACAGATCACGATGAAGACAACAAACAGATCACGATGAAGACAACAAACAGACCACAATGAAGACAAGAAACAGTCAACGATGCAGACAACAAACAGATCACAATGCAGACAACAAACAGACCACATTGCTGACATCAAAAAGATCACGATGCAGACAACAAACAGACCATGACGCTGACAACAAACAAACCATGATCAAGACAACAGCCAGGCAACGATGAAGACAATAAACAGACCACGATGCAGACAACAAACAGACCATATGAAGACAAAAAACAGACCAGATAAAGATAACACGATGCAGACAACAAACATACCATGATGCAGACAACAAAGAGACAACGATGCAGACAACAAACAGACCACGATGCAGATAACAAACTGACCACGATGCTGACAACAAACAAACCAGGATGCTGACAACAAACAGACCACGATGCAGACAAAAAACAGACCTTGATGCTGACAACAAACAGACCAGATAAAGACAACAAACATACCAATATGCTGACAACAAACAGACCACGATGCTGACAACAAACAGACCAGATAAAAAAAAGATTAAGAAAACAAACAGACCATATGCAGCAACAACAAACAAACCATGATGCAGACAATAAACAGACCACAATGAAGACAACAAACAGACCACGATGCAGACAAAAAACAGACCACAATGTTGACAACAATTAGACTCAGATGCAGACAACAAATAGCCCACGATGCAGACAACAAACAGACCACGACGCTGACACCATACAAACCATGATGAAGACAACAGCCAGGCAACGATGAAGACAACAAACATACCACGCTGCTGACAACAAACAGACCACGACGTTGACAACAGACCATATGAAGACAAAAAACAGACCAGAAAAAGACATCAAACATACCACGATGCAGACAACAAACAAACCATGTTGCAGACAACAAAGAGACAACGATGCAGACCACAAACAGACCACGATGCAGACAACAAACAGACCACGATGCCGAAAACAAACAAACCACGATGCTGACAACAAACAGACCATGATGCAGAAAAAAAACAGACCACGATGAAGACAAACAGACCACGATGCTGACGACCATGATGCTGACAACAATCATACCACGATGCAGACAACAAACAGACCACGATGCTGACGACCATGATCCTGACAACAAACAGACCACGATGCAGACAACAAACGGACCACGATGCTGACAAAAAAACAGACCACGATGCTGACAACAATTAGACTCAGATGCCAACAACAAACAGACCACGATGCAGACAATAAACAGACCACGATGCAGACAACAAACAGACCACGATGCAGACAACAAACAGACATGTAGAAACTAACAACCACACCCGATGAGGACGACCAGAACTCGATGCAGACGAGAAACAGATTTTGATTTAGAAGAAAACCGAAAAACAACAGACCCTACGTGCAAGTATGGTAGTGTTTATACGTTTTACCTGTTTTTCATGAGGATTATGAAATGTAAAGCTTTGAAATTAAATGTAAACCTTTAAAATGAAATATAAAGATTTGATTTGCGTATGAGTGATATACATTTTTGTTTTAAATGTTGTTTTCATTCTTCTGTATTTCAGTATTCCATTAAAATGACAAATAGCTATTACAAGATAATAAAAATATTATTATTATTTGTATTTACACGTACGCGAGCATGATGGCAGACGACAATCGGAGCTCGACGCCGACCAGCTCCATCCACTGTCCCCACTTACTCGGTGCGCATGCGCAGGAGACTGTTCTAGGACAGCTGGACAGCTGATTTATTGTAGCAATAGTCTATTTTCCTCTATTGTATGATTCACACCCACATGTCATAGCGACTGTACCAAAATTATGAATTAAACTGAATATATTTGACGTACTAGTAAAATGTTGTTATGTACGTTGGAAATAAAAAAAAAACACCGTGTTGTGTTAACTGCAATTAACAATAACGCTTCATGCCTTTGTTCATTTCAATAAGTTTTACCGTTTGCGTAAACGCATACGAATACAGTGTTTTGAAGTTTGCGCTGTACGACACAAAATAGAATGTGCTGCATTTTCTCAGCCGCTCGTTGTTACTGTCATAAAAGATACTTGTATGTTTAAAGTCTTGAACTTGACAGAAGAAAGGAGAGACAGACTGAAGGCACGCACACACGGACAGTCCGCCCCCCACGACTAACTGCATTGTGCAGCAGAAAAGCTGTCACTCCCGCATTGGTCTTACCAGCCACCGACGAAGCTGTTCTAGTCGCAAAACCACTAACTGTTGGGGCGCAGTATCCATTTATATAAATAAACGATGCAGGTAAATAAAAATAAACTGTTTTAGTAACTCGAAGGTTTTACAAATGATTCCAGTGTGGCTAAATGCAAATGACAAGCTTTTTTTCAAGTTTTGACGTTTTCTTTTATGCGCAGTTGAACATCGGAATAACAGTGTTTTACGTATGTATTAATAACAATTATTCAGGACTAATGCTCTACTTTTGTTAAACAATTTGGTTCGACTATTCGAAAGTTTAAAAGCTGAATAAGATCGCTGCGTCGAAAAAATGTATGTAAGGATACTTACAAATAATTATGATGGTGGTCATAGTGTTCCGTTAGGGCTTCTCGTGATTTCGCTCTGTCGTATGTGTTTTCGCGTCCTCGCGCTTGTAATCCAAACGTCGATATTGCGGAACAACGAGAGGCCCCAACGGAACACCGTTATAGTGCTTTTTTAATGTTTAGGTATGATATTGTAATGTTAATACTTTAGTCTATTTATGTTTGGTTGCTTATGAGAGGATAATCCATTTACAGAAACTTAATGGAATCGTGATTTTCGAATTATAAACTGGCTGTAATTGTCGGTATTTAAGTCGTCTAATTTACCTGTATCGATTCGTCCATGTTTATAACGCTTCTCGCTTGCATTTTTCCGACTGGAGTGATGATTATGACAAGTGCTTTCAATGCAGACTAACAACCAGACCCCGATGCCGACAACAAACAGAAGACGGTGCCGACGACAAACGGGACGATGCAGGCGACAACCAGCGGACGATGCCGGCGACAACCAGCGGACCATGTTGGCGTCAACTGGCGTACTATGTCGGCGTCAACCAGCGGACGATGTCGGCGACAACAGCGGACGATGCCGGCGACAAACATCAGACGATGAAGGCGACAACCAGCGGACGATGCCGACAACAACCAGCGGACGATGCCGACAACAACAGGAGATGCCGACAACCAGCGGACGATGCCGGCGACAAAAAGGTAAACTTTTTTTTTTTTTTTTTAAGAATTCACATTTAATATAGCTTCATTTGTTTAATTTTTGTGAAGACTACTTGTAGAAAACTATGCATCATTTGTCAATAATTTGCAGGTTTTTATAAACTGTTGTAAGAATGCGATGTCATGCAATGGCGTCTACTATTTAAAGTCGGTACAATATTTGATAATCAAGTGAATGTTTAATAATTAAGCACGGCTTCATCTTGTAGCACGTGCTAGTGGCGGTGGTGCTGCTGCTGCTGATGATGATGATGAGGATGCTGATGATGATGAATATGATGATGATGATGATGTTGATGATGGTTGAAATTCATGTTCATCTATATTCTTTTTGCAGAAATACCCTAAAAGAGAAACACAATTGAGTCTCGACCAAAAAGTTGGAAGAACAACGAGTGATCGAACACTGTCACTTAAAGGACAACACATGATCGAAGCGTCATAGGAAATCCGACAGTTAATTCTGTAACACTTCGAAAATGTAAGAACGACACATGATCGATAGTTCAAAGAAAAAGACAACTCTAGACTTGTGACATTATATATTGAACATGTTCATAACATTTTTGTAACAAGAGAATATGGGATTGTAAATACGGAAAGGAATTGAAACATGTCTATTAAAAATATAGCCAAATTTATCATTGCTAAAATTTTGGGTTTACTATTTTAGATATTTGTTCTATCATACGTTCGACTTGTTAATTATTACAACTTCAGCATTTATGATATTCAAAAGTTGTGATGTAGAGGATTTTTGTTTAATGCAGTGTAAGATCTTATTTTATTTCATAAAGTGGTCATAGAAACAATATTTTCACGAGTGGTTCGGCCACAAGTGAAAATATCTTGTTTCGATGACCACGAATGAAATAAAATACGACCTTACATTGTATTAAACAAATTTTCTTTTTATTTCATGCTTTGGAACGATAAATAAAAAAAAAGAGCTAGATATGCTGGAGCGTCATGTTTTTATGTATTATTACGTCATAAATATGACGTCATTATGATTCCAAAATTGTCGATCACTGTTGTGGTGGGAACATAATGCCACTCTTATTGCGTCGTTGCCAATTAATTTTCTTTGTATTGAATTTTACTGTGCGTTTTCTGTTGTTTAAAAAGGCCAGTGTTTACATTGACGATTGGGGTATTCAAATACTTAAAAAAAATAAACATACAAAGTTAAAAGTAGTTCCATATAACCAAGAGTGAAATGACCAAACGTTATCATTTCACTCGACCCAGAGTGAAATTATCGGGTTATCATTCACTTGTATTCTCCACTCATTCACCGCATAGCATGAAATAAAATTGTTTGTTTTACATTTATATGCAATTTCAGGCTGTTCAGAATTGAACAATTCAACGTGACAATAACATGTTACTAGTTAATGTGTATTATTTATTTATACGTTACTTATGGCTTGCTTTAAAGGTTAAAGACACCGAATCCGTATTGAATATGAACACTTTCAACAATTTATGTAGAGATTCAAGAATTTCCCCCCCCCCCCCCCCCCCAAAAAAAAAAAGCATATAGCTTTTGACGCCTCGTCAAAATTAAAAAAAAAAAAAAAAATTTAATGGTGAATTGTTCAGTTCCATTGTTTACATGGTTGGCGTTTGTTGTTTTTTTGTGTTTTGTTTTTTTATTAATTAAAATTGTTAAATCTTACGTTTACGGAATAATATACGAACGAAGACAATTATGTTGAGTGAATGCTTAATTACGTTCCCATAACACTATTTTTTAAAGTTATTTTTATTCTTAATGCCGATTTTGTGGCTTTAATTACACGTTGACATTTTAGCTGTGTTATACTTTCTGTGTTTTAGTATTTCTATCAATATGAACGTTAAATATTTTGTATTCTTGATTAGATGAAACACAAATTAATGAAACAATACAAGTACTAAGCTGCAGCCAACAACACAACCAAACCAGCAACATATTTGGCCATGACAATTAACTTATTGCTATAACTACATCAATTACAACAGCAACAGCTATTTTTACTACACTAACAATCTATTAATATCACAACGTGTGCTAATTATGCTTCCATTAACATCGACTTTAGCTGCTGCTGCGCTGCTACTACTGTTTAAACTGCTACAACTGCTGCTGAAACTGCCGATGTAGCTACTACCGTTACTTCTGCTGTAGTTCCAAATACTGTTGCTACAATATAACACATAATAATAATAATAATAATAATAATAATATAAAACTAAGGTAGGCTATAACAGTACAAATAATCACAATTATGCAAATAAAATAACAATAAATAAAATAAATACAAATAATAATTCAATAAAATAATAATAATACTAGTAGTAATAATAATAATAGTAATACAAAAAAATAATAATATAAAACTTGGGTAGGCTAAACAAGGCGACCAGACGGCACGTGTAGTTGCTGTGAGAGTGTGGGGAGTCTTGGAAGAGAGGTGTGGTTAGTGTTGTGTAGGGTAGTGTACGGTAGACAGTGCCTCTGGTCTGGCCAGCCTTGTATGCCGATTGAAAAACTTTAAATCGATTTAAAACAGTAGGACGTCAATATTTAACATTTAATAAAAAATAACACATCAAATTAAATAAAAATAAAAATCTAAAAATAAAAATATAGTTTCATTAATCGAATAACAATGATTTTGTTAAATGAGCCAGCTGCTGCTACGACTACTACCTCAACAGCTACTGGTGCTGCTATTGCACCTACTGCTGGAGCTGCTGCTGCTTCTAATGCTGTTGCTCGTACAGCTTTTAATACTAATACTTCTTATACAGCTGCTGCTGGTTTTATTGCTGCTGTTGCTGCTATTGTTTCTGCTACTTGTGCTGCTGCTACTCCTGCTTTTTCTACTACTACTATTACTACTGCTGCTGCTGTTAACAATTAACATTAACACCACAACTACTACCACTACCACTACTCGTGAAAGTACAATGACTTTTGTTGTTGCTCTTGTTGATGCTCGTAGAACTTGTTATAATGCCGCTGAGTATTTTACTTGTTTACTTATTTGTTGCTGGCATTTGTTTGTCTGTCTGTCCATATCTTAGTTTATAATAGCAACTTAACGCAAACAAGTTCTGATGGATTTGAATGCAATTTTCTTGGAAGGTTAACGATGCTTGTTCACAGATTTTTGTAATTTTTGTGGAAGTATGCCATTAAATGCCTTAGCTTGACAGATTTAACATCCGAACTAAAGAGCTCATACATAATAACAAGAAAAGGATAAAGAAGAGAAAAAAAGCTGCTCCCACCAGGGTTCGAACCCCTGATCTTCGGATCAAAGGCAAACGCCTTAACCACTTGGCCATTCAGATTTATATATGTTACTGCATCTTTCACTTTATGCAAGTGATCGACGTGTTGTCACGAAAACAACAAACATTCCAAATTATTCCATCGTTTAGCGATACAAACGAATTGTAATTTTATCAATTTCAACTTACTCATTAAAGAAACCATATTTACAGTATATGTCTGTTATTTCGCTCCTTTATTTACAATGTCTTTTATTTTTGAAATATGTGACAAAAAGTTTTTTCATTTCGTGTAGGTTCGTGAACAGATAGGATACAGGATATTTTAAGTGAGACATCGGGCAAGGGAGTTAACCTACCACTGAACAATTCTAATGTTATGTACGCTCTCCGAATTTGATTAAAGTTGACAGCAGAAAAGTGAAAATTGTATACGTGTGTTAGTACAATTTCTGTTTTAATTGATTTCATTGTTAGACCATACCAATTTGATTCTTTGTTTAGCGTCCTCGGGCTTGTAGGTTTTCGAATGCCTGAATTAAAACAAAAACAATTGTGGCAAATTGGAAAAAAAAAAGAACAAACAATACTTCAGCGTTTTACCAATAATTGTGAAAACACACGGAACTAGTCAATTTACACAGTTAAAATGCTGTGTTAAAGTAGGTTCCCAATATCAAGATGATATATTACAGTTTTAAAAGTTGACATTTGCTTAAGCTCGTACCCTGGTCGGTAGGTTTCGAAAAATGTAGACGCCTAACATAGAATAAAATTTGTATGGCTTTATTTGTTTCGTTATTTTGCTGACTTTACAAAAGTGGTTTATGCTTTTTATTTGTGTTAGCACCATTTTTTTAGATTGCTTCCAGTATTAGTTATTTTTCCACGGGTATATTTACATCAAATGTGTTTTGATTTGAAATATCCATCTTTGCATGGTAAGCTTATACAATAAAATAACTATTGTATTATGTGTATTATATAATAATTAAAAAGATAAACTAAGAAACGTTGTGTTTATTGTTGTATTCTATTTTATTATAATATTTATCATGTCCACCATAATAGAATGAAAACAAAACAAGTTGAAGACGACTGCGTATGATTAATATGTTTAATGAATCACAGAACCGAATGTTTTTAGACCGATTTGTCTTGGGACTGAACTGTCTTAGGATCACGTGATACTTTAACTTCCGGTACAATGGAGGAAATGTCAAAACACAAATTACAGTTACAGTTTATAAAAGGATTTAGCAATTAATTAGGACGTGACAAAGGTATAATTTGATTGTTTTCAATTTCATATACAATTATGAAACAAATAACACCAATAAACAGAACTGACATGAAGTTTTAATAATGGAAACTCGAAACAAAAAAATCGTCAAATATGCAATACATGTGTGAAGTTTCAAATTTAATATTTCGGTAAACGTCAGTAAATAAAACGCGCCGTCTTCCAAAAAATAACTAACTGCGTAGTGCGCAAGATTACCGGATGCGCAAGATTACTGGACACGACTGTATACAATGCAGATTACAATAAAAGAACACGCAATAACTGGAACAAATTACAAGTGCAAGAACTGGCACTAGACCTGGAACATAGAAAAGCATACTTCTTGTGAACCTGCATTGAATTATTTGTGGTAGCATAACTTGTTAGGCACTCAGCAAATCTTAAGTTTATTTTTTCTGTGGGCAATAATTGACAGTATAAAAGAGTTGCGGGACATACCGTTAAAGAAAAATATTTCGCAACTTCAACATGCTGAAATAACATAGTTAGAAATGAAATGTTGGTTTCTTACTTGTAAAGATAATTTAGGTCGTGGATGTTATGCATTCGAGTCTGTGGATGCGCATAATATGCGACTGACGGAATGTAATCAACACATTTAAATTTAAATGGCTTCTTTACTGACTATGTAACAAAACAGTGAACACATAATGAGGAATATTTTACTTCATTGAAAACTAAATGTGACCTAAGACATACTTGCCATATGTCTTGGATCGTCCAGGATTGTCCCGGAAATGCAGTGCACATCCTGCAGTCCCAGATTTAGTTTGTATGTCCTCAAAATCATAACAACTGTGCATACCTATATTAGATTATCTTTTGACAGACCACTAATCCCCTAATTTGTCCCCAAGACAATCATACCCAATTAGGCAACGTGTCGTAAACGAGCAATTAACATAAGTTGTCACATGTTCACTCTAAACAACTGCAAGCAGTCACCGAGTAGGTCCGACTTTAAGGCGGAGCTTCATTGCCACAGAAAAATCTATATTAGCCGATTAAAACACGGAGTTATTTCAGCTTGCCAATGCTGTGAACTATAGACCTATCTGCGTAATACATACGTAATACATATTTATACACATATTAGTAAGTATACATGCATCAGTTGATAACGAAGGAGTACTTATAATCCCGACCATAAATAAAAGCAGTTTACTCAATGTTTTCCGTTGTTCACAATATCCGCAGTTAGTTTGCTACCATAATAAGGCATTGTTTTAAACTACTTTCCTCAAAAATTTTCAGGTGAAATAGTCCTAAAACAAATGTTTTGTTATGCCATGTAAAACTTATGTACACGTCCGGGACAGACAGTAAAAATCCCGGAAATTCGCAGGCAGAGTCCCAGAAATGATCCCAAAAATTATGGCATGATGCCTAACAATGCCTTTAACTTGCTCAAATTCCTTCAAGTTTGTGGGTAATTTTAGGTGACGTCATATGGCACGACCACTTCATTGATTTTGTGCTAACATATCAGTGATGAACTTGTTATTTATCATTTAAACTTAAAATGTATGCATGTATATGCTGTTATAAGTCGGTAAATTCTTCGAGTCAGAATTTGCAAAGAATTAGGACACATGATGTTGCGTGATTGTATCGAAAATGACGTCTGTGCATCATCCACAAACTTGTATAAGGCCACGAACTTACCGGAATAGATGCTGAATATTGTCATACACTCACTTGATAAATGTCACATAATGTATAAAAGCTTTCATTGAAGTGCTTGAATGTGTAGGCGTGCGTTCTAATACTACATTTAACTGTGTACCCCAATGTTTTAGCTAGACTATTAAAAAAAAAAGTCGCCTTTTCGTTGGCGTCTGCTTCGGCTTAATGCTCTGGTTAAGGTTTGCGTGCAACAAGTACATATCTCTGTAACTACTACAGATATTCATTTGAAACTTCACACATGTCTTCAGGGTCATTATATGACTATATATCACTATACCTTCCTGTTTATTTGACCTTCCGTCCACCCCATATTTAGTTTCTGCCCAAGATCTCTGGAACTAATATGTCAGATGCAATGAAACCTAATATGAGGACATGCACATATTGTTAGGTTATTCTGGTCTAATTTTTTTCCATGGAGTAATTGCCCTTTGATTATTAATAGGACATTAAATGGGATATTTTAGTTTCTGCACGTGATATCTAAACATGATATGCAGCATTCTTTGCAAGAGGAATTCCTTATATTGTCAGGTCCTTCTGGTCTGATGATTTTTCAGGAAGTTATTGCCCTTTGATGATAAATAGGATTTGTTAATATGACATTTTTTACACACTAGTTCTCAGGAACTAATGACTTATTTTCAATAAACTTCAGCATCTCTATCAAGAGGACATGGGCAAACTGTCAAGTCATTCCAGTCTGATTTGATTATAAACATACTATTTTATTAGGATTTTTGTTATCCTGCAAGATCTCAGGAAATAATAACTCAAATTCAATTAAGCGTTATATGCAGCATTCCTGCCAAGTGCACATATTGTCAGATTGTTCTGGTTTGTTGATTATTCGTCCATTGTTAGTAATTCATCAATTATAGGCATGCTGAGGCGATACAAACTTATCTTTTCATTCAAGCTTAACCAAACTTGCACAGTTTGTGTAATACCATATTACTGATAGGTTCGATAATGGGCCAGATCGTACAAGGAACATCAGATTTATTGCCCAAATAGTTTTCATCCGCTCTTTGCCAAACTTCATAAAAATCTTTATTCTAATAATATATCGACCAAGTATGATCAGCCAAATCACACTTGGAATTATGGAGTTATCACCCTTGAATTATCTAAAATTGGCCTTTTTAACCCTTTCTGTTTTATAAGTCCAACATGTTTTTATCCTATCTTCACCAAATTTGGTGAAAATCTTTGTGGGCTTAATATCTTGGTCTAGTTTGATTATGAACCAAATTGTCTCAATAACCTTCGAGTTATAGCCTGTGAATTCTCTAAAATTAGCCTTAATACCTGTTTCCGCTCTCTAAGTTTTTATCCAATATTCACCAGACATTCAACGATCAACCTAATTGCCCCAGGAATTGCTGAGTAATGGCCCTTGATTCATCTTAAATTGGCCTTTTTAGCAGTTTCCGCTTTTTATGTCCAACAGTTTTCATCCAATCTTCACCAACTGATATTTTAACCTTAAGGGGGCATAACTGTTTTACAAATAGCTCTTGTTTCATAGCACACTTCAAAAGTTTGAGCTAGGAGTTTAGGTACATTTTTTTTTTATGGTAGTGTGTGTTGTAGTCATAGTATGTACCAAAGGGAAAGTCGCGCTTGGATGCCGTTCACTGGCAAATTGGTCTAAATATGTGTTTTACCAGTTGATAATACGATTTTCCTTTTCTTGAGAGTGAATACTCATTATGGATACCCGAAACTCATGCTTTATCTGTCCATTTCGGCTGGGTCAGCCTTGTGCAGGTTCTGCTTGTCAATACATAAAAAAAAAAATTTCTGAAATTTCAGAATGTGTCCTGGTCTTAATCAGCAGAGTAACGGCGATTTCCTGCCAAATAAACAGTCTCAAGTGGAACATTGGCTGTGACATCATTTTCCCCAGCTCAGAATCATTCATGCCGGACAAGGCCTGTAGCTGCTGCGCAAACTGATTGGTACGGGTTGTGTTTGTTTGCCTTACCTTGCTGTACATTCAGATTTACATCATGCGTGTCAATACATTTGTAGAGAACACATGTATCTGTTCGGCCTGTTGATTGTTCGTCCATTATCGTTTGGTGGTGTTTGTAATGGGAATGAGCACAGGTCCTATGTCAACTTCTTGAATGTAGTGTTGAATATACATGTACTTTACTCATACAAGAGGGAAATATTTCAGTGGTACAACTAGATGGATTTATTTATTGAATCATCATTTTCAAGCTATGTCTGCAGCCATTTGCAATTTCATGCACATACTATTTCACTTGATGCAGATAGTAGCAAAGTGACAGAGAATATCTGGTTTAAAAGGATTTAATTTGTGAATAAAAAGTGATAGCAAGTATTGTTTAAAAAGGCTGTGTGTACAAATATGTATCTGCATTTAAAAAGAATAACATCAGATATTATTAAATAAAAATTATGAAGAAAAATCTAAAAATTCTACTGTAAAAAGGAATGAAGCCCTCACGAGCAAACTGGTGAAAGTTCTTTGACAATTTGAGCTATTCTGTTGGTGTTTAGTTGAGTGTTGTTCCTATTGTTGCTGTTTTTACTGTTAATGGGACTCGAAATGTTATTATTTGTCAAGTGACATGGTTTTGAGCCCTCACGACCCATAATCAGACTTAAATTTGATTTTACTAAAGCAGTTGTTTTTTTTGTTTTGTTTTTTTTCACCTAAAAACGGCCAGTTTTAGAGAGTAATATGAATAAAAGCAGCAGCAATTGGTCATTTAAGGACAACATACAAAATATGCCAAAAACCATAGTGATTCTAATAGTTTATCTGGTGCTAAATCAAGTTTAAAAGATTGCAAATTATTGACTTGCCACTCTTTTGCACCATTTTGACTTCAACTATTCCTTTCACCACAACTATTCTCAGTATTATAGCTCTGAAAAATAAATTCACCTGAAATTGGACTTTTTGAATGAATATATTGGAAAACCATTACGATGAAAATCTTACCATCATTTTACATACTGGAATCGCAAACAGAGTATAAATTTACGAAATAATGCTGATAAGAATTCATGAGTGTCAGGCCAGGTCGTCTTAGCTATACATGTTATTCATACTACAACTACTAAAATGACTGCTGTTACTGCTTATAATCCTTATTGTTTAGCCACACATGCTGTTACAGCTAATGATTCCAGGCTCGTTTGATGATGATTTTGGTGGAGAACTTTACAGTGAATTAACTAAAATCCACTTGTAACGATATGGCTCGTAATGATATATGCATATAACGACACTGATTCCAAGGTCCGGGACCCGATCCCTATATATTTCATTCGATATTGGTCAGTGTCCCTATAACTGCCTTGTTAAAACTGGACAAAGTTCAGTATCAATAGAAAGACCAGTTCTTGCTAATGGCAATGCTCATGTACACATGCTGCGAGTAGCTCATCCGTGGTAAAATATTGGCTTCACAACCCAGGATTCTCAGGTTCAAGACCATGCTACACCCTAACCTACTAACAGAGTCTATTACACGAGACATTAAACTGAGGTGCAGTGTACTAGGTGCTTCTCACCGGGCACTAAAAGACCCAGGGTCGCCTCTGAAATGGGGCATCTCCTGTATCTCACATTATACAACTAACGTGTCTGCTGTAATGATTGGTGTTGCGTCTCTCGCCTGTATTCTGATATGTCCATGCGGTTGGTTGCCTTATTTTGTATGTGAAGATAAGGGGGGGGGGAAGGGGGGGCAGAACCACCACTTTCCAAGGGAAAGTGGAGGTTCTACCCCCCCCTAATAAGGGTTAGTTTTATAAATATATACTTTTTAGTAGAAAATGAAAAGAAATAAAAACATTGTATCATTGTCCCTACCCCCACGTTGTAATTTTTTTGTGCAAATAAAAACAAACACCAGGAGTCTTTAGTTTTTTTTATTGATCTTAGGATATTTTTTTTTTTATAAAATTGATGACAAATACTTCTAGAATGTTTAGGCGAAGGAAAAAAACCAGTGGTTCATGTTTCACGACAGACCCTACTTGCATCACCTCATCCTTAAGAATGTTTGAAGCGAAAAAAATGGTTAGGTATAAAATTTCTCAAAGATTATCATAATATGATGTTCTAAAAAATATAAGCAGTGGAACCTAAACCACATATTTTTTCCTTGACCTAAACTATACATTGTATGCTAACCATTAAATATTTATTATATATTTCCAGAAGTCAATCACTGAGATGTATCGTCACCCGAGTTGCAGCAGTTATTGATCAACAAAGCGAGCCAAGGCGTGGGGCAGGATTTAAATGGAAGACGTGAAATATTGTTTCAATTTCTGTTTTCTATTGACCCAATTAAGAGTACTTGTTACAGCTTAAAATTGTACTGTGAATATGGTCTAATAAACCCATCAGTTGAAATCTCAGTGTCGTCTTCGAGATAAAAAGAATTAGTTGTCTCATGGTATCATTGTCAAAAGAAGATGAAGATTTTGTAATACCATCACTCACCAATTAATGTAGGCAATAAAACAGTTATATTTCAAAACATAACCTATGAATACAGCAGGCAAAAGTCATGTTTATGGTGAGGCCAAAAATATAAATTGTGTTTTTCGGGCAACCCGAGTGTAGCTAGCGTAAACCCCCCGACCCTAAAGTTTTAAGCGACGATTGTTGTTTTCCATGATTCCAGCGTAATTCCCGTCCCTCAAGTTTTTTCGATGATCGTTTTCCATGAATCCAGCGTACCCCCCCCCGTCCCTAAAGATTTTAGCGACGATTGTTTTCAATGATTACAGCGTAAATCCCCGTCCCTAAAGATTTTAGCGATGATTGTTTCCCATTAATCCAAATTCGTCCAACAAACTCAATCCCGACCTACCTCACTTTTTTGAAACCGCTGCCCAAAACACATAATTTATTCTTTTGGCCTGAGTAAGTAATAAATCCCAATAGGCAAAATTAGATGATTTACATTAAAGCAACCAAATCTGTTTTCAATGACAATATTGTCAACATTCTAAGATTATTTAAGCATCAAATTTAATGTTGAAGAACTTTCCCAATATTTGGTTAATAAATGACTCCTTACAAAGAGACAGACACACCTAAACTATATCCCTCCACCTTCGGGAGGATGAAATCCTACTGATGCATACGACTTGAATTATAAAAAGAAATTGCTTGTTGTTGCTGTCAATGGATCTTGCACAGTCTGCGAAAGTCTTTTTTTTTTTCCAAAATTAAGCAACTACTTCTTTGTTACTGGCCATTGGTTAAAAAATTTCAGTTGAAGTATCAGTTGTGCACACAAAGTTAAGACGACTGATGACGCAGGAAAGGTCTCGTATTCCAATAGCTCACAATGAATGTCGTGTTCATGGAGCTTAACTATATACTGAACAGTAACAAAAGCATTCCATTGATTACATATGCTCAAATACATGAAAACATCCGTAATGCACACATGTATAATGAGACAAAATCTATACACTTAAACCAAAAAAGAAACCAGACGCTTTATAATTTTTTCTCTTTTTGTTAGTGGATTATATGGATTATATTGCAACCACTACGTCATAAAACAATAATTTATGTACGGGACATATGAAAATGTACACATGTATGTTGAAAACATTGTATTTTAAAAAGCAATCATTGTTTACTGTATCAAGATCCGCTTTCCGAAAATTGATAAACTGTCAGGTTTATTTTTTGGTCGAGTATAAATAACCATAATAATATTCAAAGAAGAAAACAACATATCATCAGTGGTGATTTGCTCAAACTGACAACTCAGCTAACAGTGGTTAGAATCTGGATGAAATTATTTATGAAAATAATAATGACATAAAAAATTTGAAAAACGAGTTTAATCTGAACAAACTGCAATTATAAATTTTCATTAAAATGAGCATGTTGTTTGTAATATTAATTATATTTACAATGAAAGTTATATTGCCATGGACATTTAAATACATCTATTTTATAAATATGACTTTTTGTGTAATGTTATCAACTTAAACACCAAAGTTGGTAAAAACATAACATCATTGGCGAAAATAATAAACAGTTTAGTTTAAATTAAAAAAATAACATACAATGGCATCTTTTATTAAATGAAAAAATGCATGCAACACATTCAAACAGGTAAATAATTTTATGAAAGTTACAATTTTCAAGTAATCAATAAGATAAGAAAACACTTCTATACAGTTCTGATAATGTTCCCAAAGAAATGTTCACATGAAACATAAAATATGATTGCTTTAAAGAAGTAAGCGGATATAAGTGTCTATTAATTTAAAGTTTACTGTGAATCGCAATTAATAATGTACGATTTGTACCAGAACACATTACAGTAAGTAGATAATATGAATGAACTGAGCTCTTTGACCTTCTCAAAGACGTTGCAGTAATTCATGACCCACTGTGACCAGCTTGCCTCGACTGGATCGACGCTGCACGTTATAGGGCCTGTAAAACAGAAACATAAACATAAACACACTGAAGATGGAAGAACAACAATTTGTGTTTTTAGACAAGAGTCACATTTCAAAACTTTGTATCAAGGGCAAATAGGGGTTCAAGTGTAAATAAAACAACAACATGATTTATCATGAACAAAATACTGCACTTTTTTTATATTTTGCTTTCAGCTGAAAGTAACATTAAAAATGGCCAAAAAGAACCTATATTCACACAAAATGGCAAAAAAACCAAATACTTTGTATTGCAATTTAGCAGAAACAGTTGTGTCTGGAATTTTTATTGCAATTTAGCAGAAACAGTTGTGTCTGGAATTTTTATTCCGATTTCATTTGCAAATTTCCATATGATTGGACAACAGAAAACTAATGCTTTAACACATTTGAATTTTTATCTTTAATGAATTAATACTTGAAAGACAAAACAGGACACGGTAGGCAGTCAAAGGCTCCTTGACATGCTGATAGGAGCACAGTCAAGGACCTGTTTCAGTTAATAAACAATGAATTGACTTGTTTTACATATTTTTGTGGACTGAAACAGAGATTGAAACTACATTAGTTAAATAAATGACAGAACTTAACACACACAAAAAATCAATATGAACATATATCAATAGCTCACTGAGCATTGTAAACTCAGGTGAGCTAAAAGAGAACAAGAGCTGTCAGAGGATAGCATGTATTTCAGTTCGTGCCTTATTTGGTGGATTGGGCATAAATCTGTCACAATACAAAGCTGAGTTATGGTAACTATTGCACTGGATGCTGAAGTTGATGACATTTTGATATTTCCAAGTTTCAAGGGAAAACCTTGTTTATTTGTTTTGAACTTAAAAGACTTCTGAACCTCAAATCTGAAAATCCAAGTTAAAAGAGGGCATAACTCTGTCAAAATAACAAACCAAGTTGTGGGCATTGTCGCACCTGATGTTGAAAATTATGAAAATGTTAAATTCCAAGTTTCAAGTAAATATCTGGTGTAGTTTTGAAGTTATAATGATTTTAATGATATGTGAACTTTAATGTGAAAATGTAAGTTAAAGGGGACATAAATACGTCAACACACAAAACTGAGTAATGGGAATTGTTGCATTTGATGCTGGCATTGATGATAATGATATATACTAAGTTTTAAGTGAATGTCTTATGAAGTATTGAAGTCATTCGGATTTTAAAATCAAAACTAACCAAAGTTGAGACGCGGACACCAACACCTGGGCAAGTGGAAAGCTCATCTATTCTTTCAACAGTTGAGCTAGAAACAGTCTAAATTAAAGGAAGTAGCAGTAAACATTGTCATAATATATCAGTATATGATTCTTAGGGTTTGGTTCACCTTTCAATCCGTTACTATATGATATGGTACAGTGTAGCCATAGGTAACAAGAGCTGTCTCAGGACAACGCGCTTGACTATTAATATATTCTTTGTCAGAGTTTTGTACCTTGGTCAGCGACCTTACATAATGACACTGAAGACATGTGAAGTTTCAATTTAATATCTGCAGTAGTTACCGAGGTATGTACTTGTTGCATGCAAATATTAACCTGAATTTTGTTATTACAAAAAAGGGCATACTTTTACTAAAATGCTGGTGACAGTTATGGGCCTAGCGAGTGACCTTACATAATGACCATGAAAAAATGTGTGAAGCTTTAATTTAATATCTATAGAGATATGTACTTGTTGCATGCACATTTTAACCTGAATTTTCGACGTACAAAAAGGGGCATAATTCTGCTTAATTGCAGGTCAGAGTTATGGGCCTTGGTCCATGAACTTACATAATGACCTCAAAGACATGTGTGAATATCTGTAGTATTTACAGAGATATGTACTTGTTGCATGCAAACCATAAACAAAGCATGATGGCAATGCTGACGTCGATGGAGCAGATTAGCAGAAAAGCTCAGACTATTCGGTGAATAGTCAAGCTAAAAATAAATAAGTCAGTAAATACAAGTACAAATGTCTGGTTTCCGTTCCAAAAAAATATTTGCATTGCATTCTACACATTGTACTCGACCAAACTGGTAACTGTTGATTCTTGTCAATAGTACATTAGATTATTGGTGCATTATTATTTTTGGTACGATATATTTCGTTACTGATTACATGAAAAACCATGTATCATGATACATACCGGTATACCATATCACTAGGTGTGCATATTGTTACACACTTTGTGGAAATCATTGTCTGTTTCTATTTGTTTCTATACAAATACAAATTTACATTGGCCAAATAATAATGACAGACTGAAAATGACACTTCATACCCCTAATGTTGATTTCTGTGTCAGCCAGGGAATATCTAAGAAGGAGCTGTCCAGATACCGATACTGCCCATGATTGTCATCAGCTGCTTAGAGGTCGGTAAAAACTCAACCTAGAAATGCAGAATAACAATTTGTTGACAAAATATATAAGATAAAATTTGTATTCTAATAATGGTCTTTTAGTCTCTTTTAAATAACATTTGGTTTAAATGGTAACTGTACAAATAAGGAATGTAAACTGTATAGTGTACAAATACTGACAAGAATATCGGTAAAGCAGATAGACGCTCTATGACGCTGCTTTGACACTGCTTGACAAGTTAAAATCACCACACCGTCGCAATGAGGCAGACATTTGTGCCAAGTCATTGAAAAATCCAAATTTTGATCTTCAAACTTTCGCTGTGACCTTGACCTTTGACCTACTGAGCTTCCGTTCATGTGTGTGTAAAACCGTCTCATTGAGGTTAACATTTGTGCAAAGGTACTTTTCAAATCGCTCCATCCATGGCCAAAGCCAATATTGACCTTCGACCTCTGAGTGTGACACTGACCTTGGACTCACTGACCTGAATCATTCGTGTGAGATGCAGTCTAATTGAGGCAACTATTTTTTCTATTTAACTTTTAAATCCCTCAATCTTTGGCAAAGATATAACCCTGGCAGGCAGAGTGCCAATTCTGACATTTGACCTCTAAAGGTGACCTTGAACTTTGACTTACAGACCTGCTTTAAGCGCCTGACATGCGTTCTAATTGAGGCAAACACATGTATTAGGTTATTTGAAAATCTCTTAATCTTTGGCAAAGTTAAATCCTGGACAAGCGAAGTGCTAATTTTGACCTTGACTTCTAAGAGTGAAATTGACCTTTAACCTACGGACCTGATCCATGTGAAACACACCATCTCTCTGAGGCAAACATTTGTGAAAAGTAATTTAAAATCTCTCCACGCATGGCCAAGCTATAGCCCAGGCAAACAATGTGACTATGAACCTTTACTTATAAGAGTGACCTTGACCTTTGACCTGGTTTATGTGTGCGACATGATGTCTCATTGAGGCAAACATGTGTCCAAGTTCTTTTATAACCCCTTAGTCCATTGTTAATTCACAGACCAGAAGGACTAAGCGACTACTTTTTGCTCTGCCTAACCTTTCCAGGGGGCATAAAAATGGGCGAAAGTTAACTCAGTTAGACAAACTGTGATGTTGTAAGGTTATGTTAGAATCAAAATAATTTTTGCATTTTTTTTTGTTTATCGGCTAATATACACAAATTTGTCATTCTGATGTGGTATATTAAACAAATTAGGCAACAGTCCGCGTGGTTTAATTCATACGCATCAGATTTCCAAACATTGTTTATTAGCTGATTAACAACTCTAAATAGAAAAACAATTGTGAAATTAAGTGAATCTTTTACGAACAGATAACATATTGAAACCATTTATTCATTCAAACCTACGGGTCTAGTTTTCTGACCAAATTGGATTGTAACAATACTACAGCAATATCTTTTTCAGAAATTTTACTTGCTTCTTTTTTGATGCAGTCTGTAGTCTTCTGGACTTGACATAGTGACTGCTTCACGTTCAGTGGGAACGCCTCTACCATCATCGTGTAGTGATGCTAATGCAACTGATCCTGAAATATGGGAGTAGCTCTGATAAACAGAAGACTTCCTTGTGAAAGCTTGAACAAAACCTTAACTGGACATATAGGAGTAAAATTGTTCTTCTATAAATGTAACCATACTTGAATCTCTAACAAATCTTGGACTTTTCTATGACGTCCTCATAAACCTTACAAAATTGAAGCACAGGTTTGTAAAGAATATGTATATGAAATGACTAACCAAACAGCAACAAAAGCAAGATATCAAGAGCAATAGAGTCTCAGTGGTGTGACGGAAATGGTGTCTGCATTGCAATTCGTTCAGTCCTACTGGGGGAGGTTTCAAAGTGTGTCAATAAGCCTTGAGCTACAACAACTAGGGTTAAAGTAAATGTGTGAAATAGTAAATTTATGGGAGGCTAAACTTAACTCTGTGCTCAACCTGTTTTAATAAAATTCACAAACAGCTACATCAAATGTTTGTACAATTGTAAATATGTCTTGCCACTGATCCACTGATCACTGTATTCCCACTTTCTCTGATGCCGATACTGCCCATGAGTGTTACCAGCTGCTTCAAGGTTGGCATAAACTGGACCTAGAGAGGCAGAATAATATAACTTTAAATATTGGCACAAATCTGGGGGAACATTGTTGCAGGCATTACTTGTTTTGTTTATTTTTTTCGATTCTATGCCATATTTAACAGTATTTTAGTCATAAAACGGCGGCCAGTTAACCTACTCACTTTGTCCTGTGCAAAGCTTAGTCGATCTAAGCGGTTTCCAGTACTAAGTACACATCCTTATTCCAGTCACAGACAACTACCCTACTTGAATCAGAGGTAGGGGGAGAATGGCCGTAGAAATAATTTCATGACCAATCACCACGAAAGTTTCCGACCGGGCCGGAAAGTAACCTCACAAACCCCAGATTGGCAGTCCTGCACACACCAAATGAACACAGTCCGGCGCATGCATTAATAAATCCTTTTATAAAAAAAGATGCAGTTTAAAGAACTTTTATATAAGTCTTATTTTGAAGCAAATGGGTTTGAGTTTGTATACCATTTAAACAATATAAAAAGGAAATTTCAATTTATTTACTTAAGTAGAGTGGTAAAAAAATCGACAAATAGAGAAAACAAAGGCGCTAATATAAACTAGATCGTAGTGTTGACAGATTACAGATCTCAAAACTAAACAATACAATACACTTACAGTTTATAACAAAGATTGTACTTATTTTTCAATGGAAAATCAAGGGCCTTTAATGAACTATTTTTTGTACAGTGATGGGAGTCTAATGTAAATTTCATTTAAGTGAAAACAGCTGACATTTGTTTTTACTATTGTAAGAAATTCATAGCTTGCTACTTAAAAACACAGACCATGTCCCCCTCATGACATCCTGAACAGAGGGCTGGGGTCTGATTTGCAGATGTCTCTGGTGACCATTGAGATTTCTGGTAGCAACAACTTTGCATTCATCTTGTAGTGATCCCAGAGTAACTGCCCCTGTAATATGAGAGGTGCACTATTGTTTCAGCAGAAACAGAACTTTTACTGCAAAGATTTGGTCCTTAAAGGAACCTATTCACGGATTGGCAAATTGACAATTTTCAATTTTGTTCACACAGAATTCAAAAAACAAAAGTACATTGTATATAAAGAAGCGAAATAACACATCTGACACAGAAATATACAGGAAATATAGGGTCATTTATGAATAATCATCAAATGAAATGGCTAAAATTATTCAGCGTTTGCAACGCTTTTTTTTGGGCTATTTGGAAAACATGTGTATCACTTACATGGCATTAAAATACATGGTTATATTTGAAAGTCCCAACACTGGGACACTTTCATGCATTTCAATTTTTATAGGCTATCTGATTGTAATTTTGTCAGCTTTTAAAAATATCAGCTTTCTAAGATTTTATTAACAGATTTTCTATGTTGTGCATCGCATGTTTTTGCATAAAGCTTATTTAACATAATAACTGAATTCTTGTTAACTGAATAATATTTAAATGTTTGGTTCCAGTAAAATTTCTTTTTGTGAATTAAAATGCTGTAATTTTATAGATCTATTCTTTGTTTACGGTTTAAGGACGTAAGTGACATTCCACGCCTACAAAAAGTAGTTCCGAGAAGTAGGCGGGACTAAACAATCCTTGCACGTGACACTGTAGCATGATATTCATTAAGGTAGGCATCATCCACGTAATTGTGAACTAGTGGCATAATAAAAATGAACAATCGCCCCATGGCAGCCATGTTTTGCTTAATAATCAAGAGAGAGATTGAAGCAATCTGGAAGATGCTGACCAATAAAACATTTATGTGTATTTATTTAGAAATCCACCCAGCAGTCTTGGGCAAAAATATTTTCTGAAGTTTTTTTCAACTTTGTAGTCCAGGCAATCAGAGAACTATACTGATCAACTCAATTTGAGGAAATCTTACGCATGCCCATTTAAAAAACTGTCACCGAGCTGTTCCTGTGATGTTTTAATAATAATTATGGCAACAAGCGAAGAACTAATCACAACCTCCCCCCTTTAAATCTTTTTAGAATATCTGTTAAACCGTTTCAGCATCTGGTTGTTGATGAAAATGATAATATAATACTCTTTAAAACAGACCCAAACACTACAGTGCTTTTTGTTATATAGACTGTACAATTTTTTCTCTCCTCCATTTAAGAACAGACTAGTTATTTTCTGCATTTAATCAGAGTATGAACTGTCGGGAAAATTACGCCCAACTTGCATAAATGCCAACAGTTCATACACTGATGAAATAACTGTTCAATGCTTATAATTACAACCCAAAATGGATATAAACTTTGATTTTAACTTTCTAAGGGCAACAACATCTCCCTTTGTTTTTTTGTTTTTTTCTCAAGTGACGTGTAGGATATGAAGTAGGAATCCTCATTTTTGTTTTGTCAGACATTTCAAATAGCTGTGGATCATTTTGCAGTAGACTTTCTGGTAAAAACAATTAAACACTCCCAATAAATGAGTTAATAAGTTACCTTCTTCAACACTGGCAACCAATGAATCAGCTACATGTATTTTGTTTATGAACGTTAGTAAAGATAGTAAAAACATTCGAGCAAAACAGTGACATTTTGCAAATTGTGAATGAAAAAGTAAACTTCGTAAACGTTTGCGCAAAACAATGTTGTCATTTTGCAAATATTAAATGAAAAAGTAGAACGGTCGTGAATAATAAAGAGGTAATTTGCTTACGCAGCAGTTCATCGGGGGTATAAATGACAGGTCATATGGGCTGACAGACAGACAGACGCAGCAATCACTGTGCATATCGAAACTACCTTTGGGACAAAAATCCATCATGGCGGGCTAAAAACTAATGCTATTTTACCTTACTATTCAGCATGGTGGGCCAATACACGCTGCAAAAATTGCTGGTGAATATGTTCGTCAGGTTCTCAAATCCAAGCGGGAATGTACCTGAAGGCTGCAATGAAGCTACATAAGATGGAAATATGTTACAGTTCAATGGAATCTGGTTGCAGAATAAATGATCATGACTAAATAACAAATGAACAGCACACCTATTTCTACAACTTCTGGAAAAGAGAATCATTGCCCAGGTAAGCTAAAATCTCTTTGGAATATCAACAAGTTTCTTCAATGAGGTCATTAATGCAAGTAGTCTGGTCAAATACATAGCTAGAAAGTTAGAGTCTTAAAGGAACTATATCAACAACAAAATTGCCTTCCTATTGAACAATAAATGATATTATATGATAGAAATGAGCAATACTAAGACATTTGTGTAATAAATTATACATAATATAGTACACATGAGATATTTGTAAACAACAAATGAGCCAAAAAAGTTTAAAAATTAAAAACCCATGTGGGTATTAAATTCACAATTTAGGAGCCTTACAAAGAAACAACTGTAAACAGCGCTCTAACCAACTGCGCTTGTCTGCATGGTAATGAATCATGTGTAAACTATGGTTATCCCAAATGCTCACAATTCTGACATCAAAATGTAAACATGAAAAGGGCCAAACAATCATGACCCTTATTATAAATTGATTTTTAACTCAGAATGCATTTACTGTTTTCACATTATATATACCGTTTTAACGGTTATTATATGGCTTCTTAATATCTTAATTTTTTTGGAAGCCAGTTTCGATGACATAGTCCCTTTAACAGTGAAATTTAGTATTGCATTATGCTAAAAACGTTTGTTTTGATATTAAAATGTACCTAACACTGCTGAACCTTTTGTCCAGACCCTGACGGCATTGCAGTGGCAGGCCGAGATGGATGCATTGGTTTGCTGGTAAGGACATCCACTGAAATCATACTTGCATGAAAATCAAAGACCACACAAATTATTTACATGCAATAGTTTAAACAGTTATTGTTGTTCTTTCAGCCATTCTGCCAGTCGGACAATAAGCCTCCAACGGTGCCTGATCTATAAACCAGTAATACAACAGGAAAGCATCGTGTTAAACAATTATATGTGTTTGAATTACTTACATAAGATTTTTTATCATCAAAATATTATCTTTTGCTTAAACCACAGGGCTAAAATTCTTCAACTGAAAGATACTGAAGGAATGACAGTGCATTATTTACAGGTGCATCAAAGGATATCTGATGCAGGTCAGATAAACATGCATTTTTGTTCTTTTACCAACAAGTTTATCCTAATCAACCTCAAAATGTTTTTGTTGTACACAATCGTTCGTCAACTTTGATAGAAAAGACATTGAAATAACAATGTAGTTAAATGTTCAGAACTACCATATTATGCTTAATAAACTTTCTAAGTAGTTATAAGGGTCATTATCATCATGTTTACATTATTCTGGGTGCCTGTGTCTAAAGCTTTCTGGTCCAGCAATCACTTCCTGAAATTCCTTACCACTGTGTAGGCTGAAGGGATGGTCACTGGCCTGTGGTCACTTCTGAGGTACTGGGTGTGTTCCTCCAGATGGCCTGACCAGCACGTCATCCAGGGACGGCATAGCGTCAGAGTAGCAGACGAGCGCAAGGAACAGGCTAACATTTCATCACGATGGTAACTGAAGATTAGACGTCATTGATCAAAACATCTGGTACAGTCGACTCCTTGAAGTTTCCCAGACCAGCACAAATATTCAAGCCATCAAAACTTTGAGCTAGCCAGAAACTGTTTTCAGACATCATTGCGTCTGTTTGTCCCAAACCTCCTGACTAAAGAGTATTTAAATATGCAGACCGTTTGGGGTGACTGACTGAAGACTAGTTTGGCTCAATAAAAGTTTTTTTTGGCATAGATTTGCAATATTTATGGAACAGTACAAAGTAATATGTAAATGATAAACAATGGTACTCTGCTTTTGGCTAGAATTGCACGCAGTATTTCTACCAATCTAATCTGCAATGAAGTTTTTCTACAAACCTTGTGTTTATTACCAGAAGTGGTAAATTTTGGGAATTAATGTTCTCCACAGGACACTAGCCTGGTCATTTCATCAAGTAGCGACTGGACATGTCTTTTCCAAACACACAATTTAAGGAAGGAAAAATGAGACCAGGACCAGGACATACACCTAGAGCCATCCGAAAATAAAACAGAAAATTTGAGCCAAACAAAACAAATTTATATGAAAATATATTGCAGAACAGTTGGTACTTGAAAAAAAATTGAGCAAACAAGAATTTGCAAATAGCAAGTTTCAACTAATAAGGATTTGACTGAAATCACTGTCATTAGCAAATTCATTGACGTTTCTATGTTATTGTTAAGTTCTATTGATTGCAAATTCATTTAAGTCTCTGTGTTACTCTTAAATCAGTGAAGTATTGTAACAGTTCTACAATGTACAATGTCTACATGATTGCAGATTTGCAGTGGTGTAGGTGTCCGCCTTCTGATCTTGTGATTGTGAGTTCAATGTAAAAATCATGCAAATTTGACATCAACGCTTATACGGCTATCACACCAGAGCCCGTCCTTACCATGTCAACCACGTACTGCGAGGACGTGGCGAGGGCGGCCTTTGACAAGTTGAGGACCAAGGAATATGCATCAGGGACTTGCGTAGTGAGGATGTGGAAAAACAAGGACGTAGCATGAACCTTTTTATGATGTATCTTTATGAATGCACTCCTACATGGGGACTTAATGCAGCGCTTTCTTCCCATTGGTGCTACGCATGTGCAATGCTCTCATTTGGCAATCTCTGTGTTACCATAAAGACATGCTCAGGACTGCTACAAGTCAGTATCAGATCTGTGTACGAGTACACAACGCTACTGAAGTCATTTCTGCGCATTTCCTAGGTATGTAGTGCTTCAGCACTGCATCAGCGGTGGAGCAACGTAAAATAATGCCTCTACGTGAAAATTCAATGAGAAAACAATGATATACGATAGAGCATTGCAACATATATATATGACAAGGTTGATGTGGACATGGACATGGTGTTAGCATGGTACTAGCTTCATACAGTATTCTAAGATGCGCCAGATACGCAGAAGCTGTGCCCTATGAACTGATTTGAAATGAAGCACAAGGGATGACGAAGGATGATGTGCTTGGTATTAGTGTTGACCGCCTGGTCGTGTTGAGGACCTTGTGTAATTAGAACTGACGGGCTCTGGTATGATAGCACCATTACTTACAGATCCGTATTCACCAGCTGGACTACTTACAGTTCTTCCTTCCAGTCATGACCCTGGCATTTGATGGGGGGGGGGAACAAACAGTGCCATCAGGTGAAGAACGCCTGATCATGATTCTCCTTCTGCCTGTAATCACTTTCCTAATTGTCATCCTCCTCTTCATAATCATTGTCATCATCTGGTGCTGGAGTGCTCCATGCTGGTCACTGCTTCTTGGCCTGTAAGTTGATGGATATCTGAATAGTGTGTACACCAGCAGCAGCAGTTTCAGTAGTATACTTAACATTGCATTGTATTTAACATCATCATCATCATCATCATCATCAAACAGTAGCACAATAGCAATTATAGTTCATTACAGTTTCTAGAGAGCAGAAACTGCAATAATGCCCAATGTCAGATAATTTAAGGGTCATAACTCCACAATTCCTGGGTGTTTTAGCTGGCCATCAAACTTACCAAGATATACATATAATAAAAAGATTTTCATGAAGTTTGGCAAATATCGGATGAAAACGGTACGACTTAAGAGACCAAAAATGGCTTAAAGGAATAAAACGGCTAATTTTAGATAATTCAAGAGCAATAACTCAACAATTCCCGGGTGGATTTGGCTGGTTATCGAACATGGCCAAGATACAAACATTTTTATCAAGTTTGGTAAAGATCAGATGAAAACTGTTGGAGAGAGAGTGGAAAAAGATAAAAATGACAATTTTAGATTTATTTCACGGGCCATAACTACATTATTCCTTGGATGATTCGGCTGATTTTCAAACTTGACCTAGACATTATTATTACAAATATGTTCATTAAGTTTGGTTAAGATCAAATGACAACTGTTAGACATGGAGAGTGAATACGGCTGAAAATTATGCCTACAAACATTTTCATGAAGTTTGGTGAAGACTGGATGAAAACTGCTGGACCTAGAGAGTGGAAACGAAAGTGTTCTACCGACAGACCAACCGCCAGACTTACCGACCGACATTAGCAAGTGGATGTGAACTAAACCTGTGTATTGCCCAACATATAAAATAGTTGTCTATCAGTTGTACACGTTCTCGGAGTCACTACGCAGGGTTTTATTACTATTATCAGCTATCAATCCAAGATTCGCCAAGTAATTACTTGTATTTAACATTCAGACTCAGTGACAGCGAGTAAAATATCAATTTTTACATGAGCTGTACTTTGCATCCCCAATTTCTGCCACATTTACAGTTTCTCCAAACATTTTCCCAATTAAATGGAATGTCCCAATGTTCTGTACTGTCTCAAATTGCCCATGAAATAATTCATAATTTATGACAGCCTAGATAAAAGAATAGAACAATGGCATATAGTATTAACTAGAAAGTTAAAAATTGGTCATATAATTACTAGCTCTGTTAGTTTCTACATGGAATAACTGCACATTAATTGCCTACCCTGAACTGTATCTGTTAATGGGTGGCTAGGGACTGTGAGCATGCGCCGAACACAATTGAATTTTCTTCTGTTTATTCATGGCGATTCTCTGTTAAAGCAAACAAAGAATAATTTTACAATCATGTAAACAAAAACACATAAAGAAATATTTTATAATTTCAACAAATATATTGATATTGTACCTATTAAATAACAAATACATACAAAAAGTATAGACATTTTTAACAATAAATTTAGTTATAATTATGACTTTATAAATTTAACAATGCATAGGTAGAATAAATACTATAGCGTAGAATAAGTCTTATGCTATCTATATAATAATTATAATAATAATAGATTTAAATTTACATACCAACTTTAATTGTTCCCAGCTTTCTTTACCCGTTAAAACAGGACGTTATATTATATTATGACTTACATTTGTTATGTTATATTAAGGGTAATGACGTAACGTCGGGGATGCGTGAACGCGCCTTTACAAATATATAACAGTTTGGCGCCAAAGCATAACGTAAATGAAAAAAAACGTTTTTTAGAAAAAAAGATGGCGGACGTCTTTAACAGTATCTGTACCAGAACGCAGCAACTAGTTTCTTCATTGGTTTATAATTGCAAAAAGCTGTAACAAAATGAACAGATATTATATAACTTGACAATTAATTTGACTAGACATGTAAATACGATAATCAGAATAGATAACAAATGCGTTTAATCCCAGTTTCACATTAATAATAGACTTTTAATAGCATGGCTACATGATTTTTTGGGGATGTTTTGATCATGAATCCCAATCTATTTCCTAGAAGGTACATGTTTTCTGATTACAAAACTGAAATGATCATGACGATATCTTACTTGGAAGTGAAGTTATGACAATTTTTGTAGAGCACCCGTCAAAGTGCAATAAAACGTTATACAAGAAAAAAACATGAAAAGTCAGTCCAACTATGAATTTGTGTTTATAAAGCTAACAGCTATGGGGGGAAATGTAGTTTTTAAATGGTGCATGTTTTCTGATTACAAAACTGAAATAAAATCATAATTATCTCACTTAGAAGTGTTGTTATGACTATTTTTGTACACCACCCGTAAGGCTACAATAAGACGCAAATTGGGAAAATACATGAAAAATTAAGACTACTGTCATTTTTTTCATTATTAAGATAACACACTTTGCCAAAATGTAATTTTGTAAAGGTGCATGTTTCCTGATTACAAAACTGAAATAAAATTTAATTTATCTCATATAGAAGTGTTGTTATGACTATTTTTGTACATCATCCGTAAAGGTGCAATAAATGTAATGCAAAAACAACATAAACAGTAATACCAACTATGAATTTTTATTATTAGGCTGAATACATAATGTCCATGTGTGCAGCCTAATTTTAAATACTAGTTGGTATGATTGTTCATGTTTCTTGCATTACATTTTATTGATAGTTTTAGAAAAATCAACTGTTCTTTATGTGACTTGTTTTGCCGCAATGATTTTTACATACAAACATGATATATAGTCAACAATTATTATGCCCCAATTTAGTTCTTAACCATACTCTAAAGATATGTGTAAAACGGTGTATATTTCAGCAATAGGAAAAGTTATAGCGATTGCTCGTAAATATCCACTTAAACATTAATTGAAATACCAGACTGACAAATGTACGAACCGACTGGGTACGAATTGTTTCGACGTAATTGGTTGTATAATTAAAATAATTAAACAATTGACAACGCATATGCCCTTGTTTAACATATAGGATCCATCTTAATACATGCAATATATCCCTACTAGTGTGTCGACAGCAAATATATCTCAAATATTGATATTTCTTCCGTATTCACGGTATTGTTATTCGTACACACCGCAGCCATCTTGGAATTGAGTTCAGTTTAACATGGGTTCGGAAAAGACCCATAAACAATAACTTTCCGGTTAAATTCGTTCTAAAGAAAGGTATCATTTAATAAAAACCAAATTCATTGTTAAATATGTAGCCTGAAATCCAGCGAAATCGTCTTGTTTTTAAGAAATATTGGATTTTACACTTTTTCTGCGGAATTTTCGTATCTAAAAATAATACTCACGTGGATTCTTTTATGGTTTCCCTGGTATTTCATCATCGTATTACTATATGCAAAGTAGATTGGTTCCAGAAATTTACGTTTTATATGAATGTAAGACCGAAATAAAATGGTCCCAGCATTGGGCCGCTTTTCGCTACTAATTAATATTCATGAGCTTCCTCCAAGGGACACTACTCTCGCTGCTTTGGCATCGCTACTTTTAACAGTCAATGTTACCAAGCAAAATATAGCCAAAATACTAAATAAGTAAACAAAGAAGCCTAAAGGTGAACATTTCATCTCAAATAAATGTTAAAGTAATCAAAATGGGCATGTTTCTTAGAAGATGCACATGTAGAGAACATAGTGACACATGATAAAACCTAACGTATATGAACTGGCAAGTGACATTAAGTATGAATCTATAGGGTACAAACTGTAGTAAGTTTTCCATTATGAACAGTGCAAAAAAAGAGAATTGTACATAAATGACAATAATAACACTAAATTGTCTTACATTAAGGATCAAGACGGCTTCAAAAGGCTTTTCAATCTACAAATTTGTGCAGCAACAATGTAGCATGCCACAAACAGTGGTTGCGGAATAACTTCTTTATAAAGAGCTTAAATTAACAACAACTCAACAGGTTACAAATCACTAATACTAAACGATTTAGCGGTGACATTCTCTCACAGTATCAGTCAACAATATATACCTCTGGCTTTGTGTATGTTGCGTTCAACGATCGAGTAATGGCGACAAGAAATACTGCCAGAGCCTCTCTGTGCATAGTGAATGGGTAACCCTGTACCTTCCATGGTGAAATGCAACTGCTGAAACCAAGATATAGTATTAATACACATTACATAACATAAATGAAGTTTTGTGAAATACATAAATTCTGCATGTTTGATATGGAGAAATGATCTTGCTGTTTGGCTAGCTCTTTCGCTCTTTAAAGTATCTGCCTCTCACGCTGTAGACCTGGATTCAATCCACCAAAGATGTTCTTGGTTTTATATCTGTGACCGTCTGGGTTTATTTGTTTTTAATAATTAATTGAAAAAATAGACAGACAAAATTTACATAACATATTTTTATTTCAATCTTTATTCATTAGTTTCACAAAAACTGACCGAATCCCAGGTTAAATGACAAAGCAATAAACTGTCAAAATACGACTGCATTGTAACCGCCATCTTGAAATCACCGGTCTATTATCGTGATAGAAGGTCAATATTTTTCGGAACTATTTTTATGTTTCACCCAATTTTAAATAGATAGAAACTGCAAACTCATAATCAACAAATAGGGCATGAAATATGCCTGAAAATGTTTAAACATCGTTTTTTAAATGTTTTATTTGACCTCAGTCTTGCATTACATTGTAAACAATAAACATGCCAAAAATAAGATAGCAACAAAAATATGTTGGTCGAAGACAAAAAGTGACAAATGGAGAGGAAATAAAGAAGATAATAAGTGGACTTCTGGTGGTAAGATTTTGCAAGAAATTACTGTCATCTGAAAGTGATAATAGCCAAAATTAGTTGGTATACATTGTTATATGTATATGTTGGTATACAAGTGAAACATGTGACAGAAAATGACACACAGTCATTTTGAGTTTTCGACATTGACACATGATTAACATTCGTGAAACGGAATGAGTTTTGTTTAGTGTTAAAGTTTTCTTTATAAGAAACTGTTATTAATGCGTTTGTTTTTACCTGTGTGTCAGTTATTACGCCGAATATTTTATTTCTTTAACTTTTCCGATCAAAATATCCGCCATTGTGGTGTACTTGATTTGGACAACAATAACATCACCACTCAAAACGGAAAGTGCATCCTATCTACGAAAAAAGATTCGCAATGATGCACAAACTATATAATTAGCTTTTTTTTAAAACAAATACTTGGTTAAAGTTAATACAGTTATGCATGTATATGTTTTTATATATCTTCGAAGTATTATGATTATATTTCCACCAGTGATTCAAAACGTAATTTTGATGCTCTTTCCGTGCAAAGGAGCTCTTTTGGCTATTCAGGCAAACCATAACCGATTAAAGTAGGATACTTAACTTCACTTTTATTAACGTTTCGCCCCTAAGACGTTGCGTCCAACTGACCTTTTGCCCCTTGCACAAAAACAATTCGCCCCATTTTGCAATAATAGTGTTAATTCACTTTGAATAAATTTTATTAACTAAAAAGGATTCTAAAATATGGAGAAAAAAATATCATGAGGCTTTATATCGTATTTTGATATTATACCTTATTTTCTATAAATATGCACTACCTTATTACACAATTATTTTGTTCTAGTATCTGAATTTAATGATGTTGGTTTGTTGACAAGATCATAAAAACAGATAACCACAACCACGTTGATATAAGAGTACTTGTGTCTGATAAATAAAAGCTAAATGAAGTACAGCAAAATACAAAACTGTTTCCACTTATATCGTCAATGTATTATCAGAATGTTTAATAAATATACACTATACTTATTTTATTTAGAAATACAACTGCCGACCTTTTTTTGGACTGCTATTGAACAAACATTTCCCATACATGTAAATGTGTTCTTTCGCACCAACATATCGAAACGTGAAGTAAAATCAAGTTGATGTGAGGTAGCGATACCGGTAATGCAAAATCAATTTAACTCATTTTCCTACAATAAAAAGGGAAGTGAAAATTGACCAGACTGATTCTTTTTTTGTGCAAACAAATTCATGCTATTTGAAATTGTCTTAATTTAGACGTAATATCTATGTGCAACCACATTTTACAAACTCTTGCGATTCTTATAATGCGATTAAACAGGAAACATGACAATGTACCACTTTTTTTTTATAAGGGTCAAATTCATGCGTTTAAATTTCATTCTAAATATCTATATGATTTAAGAAGAGCAGTGCTCAATTTGATTGTTTATGTAATATAAAACGGACCCAGTACAGATGCACGTGCTACGATTTCTACTACCAATCGACTTCGACTGCTACTGGTGCTGCCTATATTCCAAGTATAAGTGCTCGTTGACGCAAAATTGTGGTTAAACATCCCCCTTACATATTCGTCCTTACAGTAATTGCATCAAAATAATTATTGGCAATACATTAAATGCTGGAATAACCTTGGAATGTGGATGGTAGAGAACATTAATAGCATTGAGAATGAGAATATTCAAATGCAAATAAATAACAAAGATCGCGAAGTTGTTCTGGTCCCGTATTTATAAATCTCCTTAGTAACGACTTGTTATTACTTCTACAAACCGTGATTTCAACATTCAACAGCCATGTTGTTGTTTTTCATTTATAGTTACGTATTCATACATGTGCGGATGAAGATGATATTCAATAAATAAAGTAATTCAGTCGATGTATGGGAATGTTATCTTTAGGTCTATTGAATGTAATGATTATTATATTTTTAATTAAATTGATGTAGTACATTTGTATTTTAAACACGTATTTAATATGCAGCAAAACATGTTTTGTTATATTCGCTTCGGATACTTCTTGTTTGTCACATTCACCGAGGACGCTGTTTCTTATGTTGTTGTTGTTTTTTATGTCACGTTCACTAAGGCGGTTATGATTTTGTTGTCGTGTGTTTATTGGTTGTCTGTCGGCAACCTTACTCAGATAGTTTAAAAAGAACGAATTTGCACGAAGTTGTCTATAACGGTAAATACTATTAATGGGCGAAGTAAATTGTTGTATATTGTTAAGTAGAGTAACATATCGTGGCAGAGGTGTGGGCTCGAGCTCTCTGAATGATTTCTAGTTTATTTACGTGTCTGTCTGTTAGCAACGGTATGCATGTAGACCCGAAAAAATGATGCTAAAATTAAAATTAAACGACTATTCATCGTACATTTATGTTAGTCATATTGATACAAATATATGACCATTGTCAAGCATTGCGGCTGTAAACAAATGACGTGAGTTCACTCTGTGGTGGCGATGACACTGGCAGTGGAAGTACTATATAGCGGTGGCGATGACACTGGCAGTGGAAGTACTATATAGCGGTGGCGATGACACTGGCAGTGGAAGTACTATATAGTGGTGGCGATGACACTGGCAGTGGAAGTACTATATAGCGGTGGCGATGACACTGGCAGTGGAAGTACTATATAGTGGTGGCGATGACACTGGCAGTGGAAGTACTATATAGTGGTGGCGATGACACTGGCAGTGGAAGTACTATATAGCGGTGGCGATGACACTGGCAGTGGAAGTACTATATAGTGGTGGCGATGACACTGGCAGTGGAAGTACTATATAGTGGTGGCGATGACACTGGCAGTGGAAGTACTATATAGCGGTGGCGATGACATTGGCAGTGGAAGTACTATATAGCGGTGGCGATGACACTGGCAGTGGAAGTACTATATAGTGGTGGCGATGACACTGGCAGTGGAAGTACTATATAGCGGTGGCGATGACACTGGCAGTGGAAGTACTATATAGTGGTGGCGATGACACTGGCAGTGGAAGTACTATATAGTGGTGGCGATGACACTGGCAGTGGAAGTACTATATAGCGGTGGCGATGACACTGGCAGTGGAAGTACTATATAGCGGTGGTTTGTTAGCTGTACATTACAAATATCCGATTTCAGTGATGGGTAATTCTGGACTTGTATTAAAAATCTTAGACAAATCTTAAATTCTGAAATGTAATAGTTGGATTTTCTGAATTGTTTGAAGATTTTGAAGTTGCAATATAATCTCAAGTGTGTGAATATTAATTAACATACTTGTGACGCACATAATCGAAAGCGTAGTATTTCAAACACCAATTGTAAGGTAGACTTATTTTTAAATTAAATTGAAAGTAGCTAAAGATTCTTTATAAATATGGGCCCTTTTAAAACTGCGATTCTGGTACACTATTTCCACGTGCTCAAGTGGACGTGTTGACAGTGGACACATGAATAATTAGAGACAGTTTCCGCGCATCGATCGATAGTGTCTAAGCACGAGGAAATCTTGGAACGTGTGGTCAATAAACGATACTTGGCTTTGGCATTGAAGGTTAAGGTGTAGCGGAGTCTCGAGCCTGGGAACCCTCGATTGTGAACCTAGTGCCTTATACGAAATGTCTTATAATCTTACAACTGCGTCATTTACAGTGAACCCACAATGAATAATCCTTCATTTAATCACGGTTACGGTGTACTTTTATTTACATATTCTTAGACGAGTCCAGTTAGCTAAATACGTAGAAATAGGAAATTAAATGAGATAAACAAGTACATGTATATAACACAGTATGCACCTATCAATATTGTCACCCAGGTGAGGAGGGGGGGGGGGGGGCGGCCGGCAAACCCAGGTGAATTTGGATACTGTATTTTGGGGGATCTAATTCGGCGTGTCAAATTCCCGCCTGTCGGGAATTGCTTTCAGTTTAAAGTCCCGTATATGCCCGCCGCTTCCCCATGGGGGACACCATCGAAAGGTGCATTATATTCGATTTAACAGGAAAAAATGTATACATTGTGTGCTTTTTAATGACCTGAATAATAACGCAGAAGAGCAATTATTACAAGGGAGCTCAATCGTAAACAGGCAATCAATCATTAAAGGTGACATTTAAATCACAACAGGACTGAGGTGAGATCAAGTACAACAGGGGAGATCAGTCTTTATGCACCTATCAATGTTTTCCCCCAGGCGGTGGGGGGGGGGGGGGGGAGCGCCGAGCATATAGGGGACTTTCGGCAGCAAGCGATTCCCGACAGGCAGGAATTTGACATGCCGAATGATTCTGGGTCCCGAGGAAATATACGTTGGTCGGAATTTAGATCCCGGTAATATATGCTCTGGGCCATTTAATAGATATACAGCATCTCCCACTGAGGGATTTAAACAAATATGCTTGGCTCAAGAGTGGGGAATTAGACACCCCCCCCCCCCTCCCAAAAGAAAACATTTGTCAGATTCCCCTAGGTCTGCCCGCCGCTCCTCCCTGGGGGAAAATATCGATGGGTGCATTACATGGGATACGCGTATCAACCATACCTCAACCATACACGTCATTGTTCATTATAGCAGACATCGTTTAGAACAGGTTGAGGCCAGTCATGTCAGTGCGATCAATCATAGCAGGGGAGATCAATCATAAAAGGGAAGATCAATCATAACAGGGGAGATTAATCATAACAGGGGGGATCAATATATATTTGCTATTTATTGCATATATATGAATTTTTAATATTTCAGTACTTTGTTTGGAAATCGGCACAGGTACTTGACACAATTTTTTACCCTTATATCTATAATAAAAGAAAAGGTATCCAACGATGATATAACAGGTGCATTAAACGAGCATGTTAAACTGCTTAAAGAACGACCAAATCACTAATATATAGTTGTGGTCGCCGACAAGAAACATCCATCTACGGGTTAACACTTTTTATTTGATGAAAATCCGTCAAATATATCCAAAATAGCTAAAAGTTTCACCAAAACGACCCCGAAATCGAAGTGTGTAAATCTCGACGTCCAATGATTTCATAACAGAACGTGACTCTTGGTCGATTTTTCACAATTTAACACAAACTTATGCTATAAACTCCACATACGTTTGTCATTGACAAAGCCTTCCTTCGAAATACTACGGTCTTTAGTCACAGCTGAACGTTAATCGTCGGAAAATCAGAAGAAAAAACGCTGTTTAGCTACTTTACAACATGACGACCACCATTTTAAGACGGAAGCGGTGTTACGGATCGAAGTCATCTCATTGGTTGAAAATCAAAACAGCCAATCAGAAACAAGATATAGATTCACCGCGTTCCTACAATAATATGGAGACTTCGTGTTACAAAAAATAATATTTAGCGTATTTTTTCTACATTTCCTAAGTTTAACGTTCAGCTGTGACTAAAGACCGTCATATTTCGAAGGAAGAATTTGTCACTGACAAACGTACGTGGAGTTTATAGCATTAGCTAGTGTTAAACTGTGAAAAATCGACCAAGAGTCACATTCTGTTATGAAAGTCATTGGACGTCGAGATTTACACACTTCGATTTCGGGGTCGTTTTGGTGAAACTTTTAGCTATTTTGGATATATTTGACGGATTTTCATCAAATAAAAAGTGTTAACCCGTAGATGGATGTTTCTTGTCGGCGACCACAACGATATATTAGTGATTTGGTCGTTCTTTAAGCAGTTTAACATGCTCGTTTAATACACCTGTTACATCATCGTTGGATACCTTTTCTTTTATTATAGATATAAGGAAAAAAAAATTGTGTCAAGTACCTGTGGAAATCGGCAATAAAAACTCCGATTGTGTATAGCTAATACTTGTTCTATTGACTAATTGCGCGCGCATACGGATGTTATAACGGGGTTTACATTACCGGTTCCAGGAAGGTGGTACGATCACTTGGATCCAGTAATTTGCATTTAAATTCGTCTAACAACTAGAATGTGTCTCATTCTCATAAGCATTATACTTCTTCAACGTTAGACGTGGTGCATATTCTTCTAAGTACGAGCTGTGATGACTCGATAGTAAAGAAACGTTCTGCAATGCTGGAATCAACACAAGGGACGTAACTCATCTGTCACAGACATGTATGTATAGTATAAACAACTGACTGGATTGTCTCCCTTTGTGTAGTGAGATTCGTGCATTGACCACATCGTACATTTTACAAGAGTGATTAATCTTAATCACGTTGATTATGATTAAATGTATGAGGTCATACTTTGTTGCAGCACACAACTCCGGAACTTTTCCACAATAGTAAGTTTTCTTTTCAGTAATAATAATAGTATCTGACATAAAATGAATGAATTCATCACTTAAGTTAAAATTAAATTGTACATAATTAATAATTACTCCTATATGCCGTGTCACCCTAATTTCATGGGTCTTATTTACGTTTGTGACGCATGCGTGTTAATACATTCTGTTATCTCACCAATTAGTTGGATAACACACAATTTGCCATGTCCTCTTTGCAAAGAAAGTGATTAAAAGACCGATTTGTGTTGCTATTTCATGTATATATTAGGTTATTGTACCTGACCCTACTTATCTGTATCGTTTGGAAGCTTCTCATAATTTTGTGGGTTCTGATTGGCCGGCCTACTTTGTTTGTGAAAGTGTATTCAATGTAGTTTCACTTTGCTTGTGCTGGACCCTGTGCTGATCAACAACCGAGAATCTTGGTTAAAACTAGTGTTTTTGAAAAATTTTATCATTATAAATACACACTCCTTATCATTTATTTTTTAAAGGTATCAATATTGGCCTTACGAAATCTACACACTTGTTCAATTTTCTTTGTGCATGTTTAACTTTAGGCTTCATGAATCTATAAATATTCTTTTGTGTTAGTTATTGTTCTTAAATATTAAATAAATGATAAAATTGCATGCAGCAATTCATGGGTTGGAATGCTAACTTAAAGTTAAAAGTTCGAAAATGTCAGTCAAATTTAGGGAAGGGGGGTAGTTGATATAAAAAAAAATTATCGAAAATAGCAAAATTCCATTGAGAAATAAGCACAAGGGAGATAATCATACTTCTGCAATTATTCTTGGAAAACTGTTCTAAATATTAAATAAATGATAAAATTGCATGCAGCAATTCATGGGTTGGAATGTTAACTTAAAGTTAAAAGTTCGAAAATGTCAGTCAAATTTAGGGAAGGGGGGTAGTTGATATAAAAAAAAATTATCGAAAATAGCAAAATTCCATTGAGAAATAAGCACAAGGGAGATAATCATACTTCTGCAATTATTCTTGGAAAACTGTTCTAAATATACGATTTTTATAGAACGAAATTTCATGAATTTAATTCCAAAGTAGTTGTTGGGTAGTGAATAATTTGTGTATTTAATGTAATTAATTGGTGATTTGAATGACCAAATCACACTCTTTGGTTGACATTTAATATGATTTCCTTTTCAGATACTGCAAAAATATACAATGAAGTTAACAGTTATAGTAATTCAGACATAATTTTAAAAGGGGCTAAATTGGCTGGAGTAAATGAGACTTTTAACGCGAATTTAGTGCTACTTTTTAAAAGGGGCTAAATTCGCTGGAACGTCTCATCACCGAATGACCATTTATGTGGTGGAAAATCAAATTTTCAAAAATATCGCTCAGATATCAAAATAAAATCATCTGGTCGTAGATGCAACACATGCTGTGTAGAATTCACGTGATTTCATTAAAAATATAGCTTGAAAATGATCTTAAATTGGAAGTTAAGATATGTTTACATCAATGGTGTTTTCTCGACAGCCAATATAAAAATAGCTCAGGTGTATTTAACTATCCAGTCAGAACACAGATGCATCTCAGCACAGTTATGAAGGATGTACGCATAATTTGACAAGAAGTTATATTAGCGGGACTTAGAAATTACGTGACGGACTGGTGCTATTAATTAAAAACAAGAATGAATAATAACACATAACAAATGTTTATTGAAAATTAAAACGAAACATTATTTTTAAATATGTATTAAATGATAAAAACTTGATAACATGCAATAAAAATGACGGGAATATTGGCGAGAATATCCAACAGAACGTATCTCATAAAGTAGGTCCACCGGTACGTTTCATTTATTTCGAAACTACATGAACAGCTAAATATGAATAATGAATATCAATATACTACTCAAATTCAGATTAATCTGTTTATTACGGCCACATAAAAAGGAACACACAGAAACAATACTATGTGTGTGACAGAGAAATAACTGCAATAATAAGACCGCTCAGCTTGGTACCGTAAATCTTGACAAATAATACTCAATTTTAACTGAAATGGACAGAGACGTATATAGATCTTACATGAAAAATTAAACACTTTATAGTTTTTCATAGCAAAATTCACTATACAAAGAACATGAACATTTATCATATTGCATGAATAAACAACAATAAAGTAGCAACGTCAAGCCAACATAAAATAACAATGTGTGCGCTGCATACTGTACACACATCATGAAGAAAAATAAAAACATATTGTATGAACATTATAATAAGCTGTCATGTGGTTGAGGGGTTGGTTAAGGGACGCCATCATTGCATTGAGCGAACAGAATATATATCTGCTGGATCAAAATGTTCAGCCGAGGGCAGTGGCAATGAACAGTATATTTTCTGTCTTAGCTTTTTGTTGCCTGTAGGAGTCGAGCCGTTTAGAAAGATTCGACAGCTTTGCTTTAAACTTAGAAGCGTCAATGTTCATGTTGTTCCTTATATTCGGAAAAGATTTGTAGAATCGTCCATTGGAAGGTCTTGTCAGATGCTCCAGTTTCAACAAGGCCGTCTTCGCAAACAAATCACTCTTTCGTTAATGTTCTTTTCTGGATGAAGTTTCAGCTGGAATCTCGGTTAATTCGCCATACACTTCATCCAGTACCTTGCCCACTCCACCCGTGAGCTTACCGTGGCGCTCTACGGTGCGCTGTGTTAGGTGGGGTCCTACAGAACGCAGACTTTCTGTGAAATAATAGAAAAATGAAATTTAGTTAAAGAATCTATTATCATGGTAGTTGCAATGTCAGCAAAATAATAATAATAACAATAACGATAATAATACTACTTATGATGACGATGATGATGATGATAATAATAATAATAATGATAATGATCTGTTAAGCAGATACAATAGTTTCACGCTCAGCCCTCATGGCGCTAGCAGTCATGTACTGCTACCCTCGCTCATTGATTAAACGAGTAACGGACGAATCCATTGTGCGCATTGCAAATGGTGAAACGTTTATAAGGCTCTCCGTCTTGGAGCACCTTCTTACGGTACCTGCCATTTCCCGCAGTACGTGATTCTGCAACAATATAGCGGAGGCAACTTATCGATCGATCAGTACACAGCGAGGTAGAGCGTGTGTTGTGTCGTTTGTGGTAGTGTGTTGATTTAAATCGCAAATGCAATGAAAATGGATGTATTACAATATAAATTTATACTGGACATTAATGTGGAATAGTGTCTTTCCACAGGTATGTAAATTTTATTGCAAAATTTTAATGATTAGTATATTTTTGCCGAGTTCAAAAGTTGCGACGAAAATCCTGTCGCTACTCTATAGACATATTGGGAGAAATTTCCACCACAGTTTTGGTCCTTGGGCTGTTGGACCCTCCAGCCCAATGTTGGCCATATAAAAAGTAGCTTAATATTGGCTGGCACAGGGCCTAACTTGTTGTACTAGGATAACCAACTATTGTTTAGGAAAGGATTTCATTGAAAACGTGTAATCCTTCAAACAGAACATTCATTTACAAGTTCAAAACAGTTTATTTTTTCACAATAGGTCAAAAGATGTAATTTTCATGATATTTTCTTTTAAATGACCATGAAGAAGACAAAATGGGCATGGAACAAAACATGTCCAAAAACTTGTTCCAAGTGTTCAACTATCCATACTTGCAAGAACTGGTGGTCTTTAATGAATTTTGTAAGTTTCTGCAATACAGTCTACAACGTTAAGCGGTTAACCGTTGACTGAGTCCACCAAATTTTCCTTCGGTCCACCAAAAGTTTCAAGTAAACTGGACCGGCGGTCCAGCTAAGAAATTTCCCTTGATAATTTTGATACCAGAAATCCCTAAAAATGTTCAGCCAATGATTTTTGGCAAAGCTTAAATCAACTTATTTGGATCCATACTTTTACGAAAAGACGCCCTAAAATTTTGTGCCAAATTCTTAACCATTTGCGCTTGCGTACGCTTGTTTTTCTTAAACAAAGAACGCCTACTCTGCAATCAACAAGCTGTCCTTCTCCATCAAAATATGTAAGCAAGAGGAGCTAGATTTACTACAGTCACCTAGTCAGCCAATGAGAATGCATTAAATTTTGAATATGTAGATGAGTGTAGTTGATAGAATGTTTATCAACCGGTCATTGTTGGTAAATCTGAACAAATATGTAACACATTTTCGTGCATGTTGTTACCTGCGTGTTTGTAACGCCCACATAATAAATAAAATACTACATACTAAAATAAGTCAGTATATTATTGTTTGCAAAATGTTTACTTAAAATACGATATGGGATGTTGACAAATTGTGTTTGCCGATCGCATAGAATTGTAGTGTGTCAAAAGATACGTCTTCATTTGTTTTAAAAGAAAATATTGCTATGTCTATGTGTGTTTTCTAATGAACGAGCTATACAAAAGTATAACTATACACTGATTACACCCAAAACCTTATGCTCCCACATTTTCACGAAAGTTAGCGAATGTTAAGTCAGTGAAAGTAAACATGTTTTATTACTCAACGATGGATTAAAAAATAATAATTTTTTGACTCAAAGCATTTATAGTTAAAGGAGTGGATGGGGAGGAGGGTCTTTGGTAACAATTACTGGGACCCCAACTCTTGAGTACGACACTATGCACATGTATTAAGCCTGGTTTTCCCATGACACGCCTAAATAATATTATAAATGAAAAACAACTCAATTAATTAAATTATTTATCTAGTTGAATGTTATTATTTGGATGGTGTTTATTGTAGATTCCTTTGTTGAATTGTCGGCAACCTTACTTTTAAGTTAGTTTTCTTTCTTTTTTTGTCCTTTGTAAAGATCTTTGTATAGATGTTGTAACTGTGCAACATATTAAATTCAACATTTAAGTAAACTAAAGTCAGTATTTAATACTACATAGTTGCTATATAAAAAAAATATTGGCAGTACCATATTGTAGAACCATTAGTTATTTGAATATCTATATACAAAATAAGTATAATCCTCTAGATGTGTTTGTTTTTATGCCAGTAATAAAAGAAAAACCTTAAGTTATAAATGACTTATTTGAAAAAATGCATAATTTTTTCAAAATTTGTAACTTTTTATAACAATAAATCTATTATCAATTTGATGATCACCTTCACTGAGAGTCAGTATGTCATTGAAACATTTATAGCTATTTTCATCAAGCAGGCACATATTGTTAAGAAAGAAAGAATATTTTTTAATACCTGTATTATTTATTATTTGTTAATAATGATATAGAAGTAATATGGAAAACCATTAATTTGTAAGCTTAATTTACGCAAGGTGTTTTATATTCTACACATATTATATTGAGTAATTATTGTATGTTTTAAAAATGCAAGCCTTATTCTTGGGTATCAATACTATTTTCATAGTCGTCCATGTAGATTTTGCATTTTAGTCAGCCCATGACAATAAATGACAAGTTTAGATGCCTTTTTTATCAACATGGAACATGTTATTTTCGTTTGATCTCCAATAGACATTATCAAATTGTCAAGCAGTCCATCAATTAAACAATATTTCTTAAGTTTGTCTCAGGGAAAACACGTAAATAATAAGTTATTACAGTAATTAACAAAATCAACATGGGTGCCGCCATCTTGGATATACATGTAAAATTATTACCTCATTTAGTTATCTATGTATTATTGATAGATTACAGCTTTTTATTGTTTTGAAACGATTTGCACCATAAAGACAAATAGTTTGCCATTTAAGTAATACCAAATTTGGAATGGTGCACAACATTTTGATGAAAAAAAATGTGAATTCAATTTTTCTTCTGAAAATGTCTAGGTTTTGCATTCAAATTTTGTAGAAAAAAATGCACCACAGCTGTAATGTATTAACTTTTGTTATTGATTAGCAATAACTACTTCAAGCAATGTAAAAGTCTCTAAAATCGCTGTAAAAAAAAACACCCTACAAAACGACCATTAACTGTGACAACTTTTCTGCCAAGCAGTAAACAGCGTCATACGCAGTTACCTCCCTTGTGGTTATACCTAATTCAAGTTATCAATTCACCACCTAAATAGTGAATATTCATCATTTGAATAAGCATGAATATCCTGGTTATACCCAAACTCCACAGTCATTAAAAAAGTCATCGAAAAAGTCTTGAGCAACTGTGGAAGATTGCTCCAGGATCCTCTGGGAGAGAGGCGAACACTTAAACCCCGTAGCTAAAGAGCTAGCCCCACAGTCTTTTTTAGTCCAACAGCCCAATTGTTGGAAGTGCCCTATAGGCCAATCACTACACTATCTTTACCTAAATTAATTTTCTTTCTTCTTTACAGTCATCAAATAGACACTTTGGTCACTTCTTGTATATTACTTGACAGCAAGAAAACTTGACAAGACTGCCTGTGTAACTGAGAATCAGAGCAAGCCCGGTTCAAATATTACCAGTGCACGGCTTATGGGCTGGTGCTTACTTCGACCACTACTTTATCGTGATATGTAAAATTGAGAAACATGACCATCTAGACAACATCAAAATGAAAGGTTAAAAATGATATTTTTTGTCAGCTAACAATTTATTGTTCCAATTGTAAAAAACATAGAGCATGGCACTCATTCAATAACGAATGATAGTTTCTTGAGCAATCTTCATGTGCTTATTAGCTCACCTGAGCACAAGTTGTTACAGGGACTTGACATGCATTGTCATTTTTGTGGCTACATAATGCCTTGCAGTGACAATAGGAATTACAATTTTTATCCAGACTTAAAGCAGCTTTCCAGAAATATTTAATAAGCATTACATTGTGCAGAAATCCTTTCTTATGGTCATCTAACAATCAAAATACAAAAAAACGCATTGAAATCGATAAAGTAATAACATTTTTGTAACTTTTTATCGTATAGTTTCTGTTTGCAATAGCTGGTGAATAAGACAGTTTTCAGTCGAGTAAAGGTCATTGACGTTTGTTAGAAATAATGACAATTGAAGATGTAGTGAACTATATGGACTGCGGCTTTAAAGGTCATTAACGTTCGTTAGAAATAATGACCATTGAAGATGTAGTGAACTATATGGACTGCGGCTTTAAAGGGACTTGTTCACACAGTTTTGCATTTTTTGAAGTTTGCCATTAAATGTCTTAACTTGACAAATTTAAGCATCAGAACTAAAAAGCTCAAGTATAATAACAACAAAAGGATTATTTTTTTTAAAGAAAAGAAAAAATTTGTTCCCAACGGGGTTAGAACCCGGAACCTTGGGATTAAAAGGCTATCACCTTAACCATTAGTTGCTCTGGGATGTGTCGGCCATTCCGTTTTTTATATTTCATACGGCATTATTAACATTTGGAATGCAATTTCATGTGCTTAATTATATCAATCAGTCTTCAATTATTTGAAAAATGATTGGGTAAGACTTAAGTCTTACTGCTTGGAAAAACAGTTTTACTGCTTGGGAAGTTTTACTGCTTGGAAAAGCAGTTTTAGTGGTTGGAAAAGCAGATATTAGTTGCTCTGGGATGTGTTTAAAGTAATTAGACCTCATAATCAGGAACCAATTGATGGAGGATGGTTTAGTTCCCTTCCCTGAATCCTGCACCAGATTACAACTTGGTTGTACTATGAGAATGCTGAAACTGGGAAGCATGTAAGGGCTGGAGCGGTATTCCAGAAATATCTTAAGTTAAATCTTATGTTTGGCTTATATGAATAATTTTTCGCTTTTGATGCTCCGATCTTGATGAGCCAGTGGAGGGATACAGGCATTTTGTGCCTCTTGTTCCTAACATTTGTATGACATTTTGCATTATTGTTATACATGTATATGACGCTGTTAAAATGTAGTTTTCAAGCACATGACATTGTGCTAAGGGTTCACTAAATATCATTTATATTGTTAATTGTTGTTTACATAACTGTTAGGGATTGACTAATTTATATGTACTTCAATGTAGTTCAACTTCCGATGTTTTTGTAAACTAGCCCTAGGTCAGTCTGCTGCTGTGACAGATTTGATACAAAGTCGCCAATGTGATGGTCCTCCACCAGTGACTGGCAGCGAGGACGGGGATCTGGGTCTGTGCAGCAGTGGTGACTGAGTTGATAATGGACAGTGTCCAGGTAATGTTTTAATCATTTATATGGTTTACATGTTTTCAGTTTTATATCAGTTTGTGTGCTTATTTGCGAAATGCTGCCTTAAATACCTGTCCTATTGATTATTCAGTTTCAATGATTGTAACCTTCATTGCTTGGATCATTGTAATAACAAAATATTTCTACATTATTGCAAAACAATCCACAAATCAGGAATATTTTATATATTAATTACACTTTAGTTATTTAACAGAACAGTCAATGCAACAGAATGTGTTTTATACCAAAACAACATTTACGTGAATGCCTTATTAATCTGTTGTATATACACAGTTGATGTATGGAGGACAGATTGGTCAGCCAGAGTCTCTAGTTCTGTAAGAAGTGGGAATGGAACTCCAGCCAGACTTTGGACCTGTACAGACCTCCCCCCTGCCTAGCTGGAAGTGACTGTGTTTGGGATAGTTGTCAAGTCAAGGATTGCCTAGGTGCAAGTGACTGTGGTTGGGATAGTTGTCAAGTCAAGGATTGAACCCCAAAGTCTTGCCAAGGTAATGTTACATTAATATAATCAACAGTCACTGCCTCAGTGGCATGCCATCCAATTTTAGTATGATTGCGATCAACAGATTTTTAGCTCACCTGAGCTTGAAGCGCTCAAGTGTGAGCTACTGTGGTCAGTCATAGTTTGTTGTCAGTTGTTTGTTGTCAACATTTTGTATTTTGCTTTTAACAACTTCTTTGAAGCCACTGGATGGAAGTTGAAAAAACTGGACATATGTGTTCAGTCCTCAAATAATCAAACTTGTGGTAATCCACATTTGATACTTTGTTTTGTCACTTGGGGTCAGACAGTGTATTGTAAGACAATTATTTATTGTAGTGGCATTAGTTGCTTGATGTAATGAAGGCCAGTACCAAGCCAGATTGTGGATTCTCTTGGCAAGATCCAGTCTAATAATGTGTGAGTTGTGCCATGAAATAAATGTGTATATATATGTGAAAAGTGAGATAGAAAAGTTTGGTAAACATGTGCATTTGGAGTTGTTTCCCTTAGGCTGAGTTAGAATTTCTACCTTGACTATTCGTTGCATAGTCCAAGTTAGTCTAATAACCATTTTGTCGTTAAGAAGACCCAGGAAGAGGCTTTGGACATGATCCTCACGGTAACAGACCGACTGTTCTGCAGCATGGGTGACGCCCTTGAGATGGTGAAACAGGCCTGGCAATTCACACAGGTATAGTTTAATGTTATATAACTCATTGTATGGCTAGCTCTACTGTCAGCAAGGTAATCAAAGCAATCTTACAATACAGAGTGGCATCAAATGTTGACTATAAGTTGATACTTTTGTCTTAGAAACCATGGGATTGTCATGGAAGTATTGCTCACTGCATAATGAAAATAAGAACAATTGTTCTGCATGTGAGATCCGTAACATTGTGTAATTCGCTGGTACGTGATTTTGAATTAGTGTGGTGAATTGTTGATTATTAATTAATTACGCAAGTATTTAATTGAAGAATAGGTATGTTAGATCATGCCGGTATGTGTGTTATCGTACTGACAAAAACTCTTTTGTTTGATAGGAAAACACTTTTATCTTAGCCTATAGGTGGCCTGTAGAGTACTAACCGAATCACAAGAAAACTTGATGAATTTATTACTAATGATTCTACTTATCAACTTTTCATCCACATGAGCTTGTTATTTTTCTGTTGTGTATTCACAGTTGACGTACGGAGTGGTGTGGAAGTGACTATGGTTGGGATATTTGTCAAGTGGAGGTCTGGCCAAGGTAAGTTGACATTGACATCAGTAACAGTCGCTGCTTCAGTGGCATGCTGTTCAAATGTAGCATGTTCGCAATAACAGATTTTACCTCACCTGAGATTGAAGTGCTCAATTGTGAGCTATTTTGGTCAGTCATTGTCCGTCATCAGCTGTTTGTTGTCTGATGTTTGTTAACAACATTTTGTATTTTGCTTTTAACAAATATAAGAAATGATGACATGTGTAGCTTAGTGCATTGAAGGCCAGTATCAAGCCAACTGCTATGGCAAGTTCCTGGTGTATTGAGAGTGAGGTGTACTTGTGTGTGCTTGTTCCCTGTCACTTCTTGTTTATTATAATGAAGTACTTAGTACTCAGCAAGATTCCTTCTTGCACATATAATAGGCATGTTCCAGTCCAGTGATTATTTAGTGACTTGTGGCCCCAGCTCTCTAACCAGACTTGTTTAAACAGAAACTGTGCCAAGCCCCAGATTACCATAATTATTTTAGGCATTTTGTCCATTGTGTGTGAGTGTGTGAGTTAACACTGGGCAGAATTCTATTCCCAACAATTATTTAGTGACTTGCGGCCTCCTTATTTAGTGACTTGTGACCTCCTGGTTTTCCACCGGACGTGTTTTACAAAATGTGTGCCAATCCCTAAAAGTTCTGCACAGTCTGTCAAGTTTTGAGTTTTATAAAAAAAATGTCGAAGTACAAATTTGCTTCCGGATACGTATTTGTTCACCACAAAAATAAACCCGACTGCCTGTAGGGCAGACTTTTCAGTTCACTTTGTATATTTTGAGCATTTTTGTTTTACTGTCACCAGTTCTACTTGTAATTTCTCTAGTAAACGCCATGCATTTGTAAATCTCAACATACCATGTCTAAGTGTGTAGCAATATTGTATCATTTATCTGCTGAGTGGCACGTAATCTTCAGCAATTTATATAACTTTATTACTGGGTCTAAAAAACTATGTTGAAATTGCATGTCTGTTATTACTGGCCTGGATGATTTTGATGAGGTTCAACTGTATTGTTAATTTGCATTGATCAGTATCAATGAAAGTGTGTTTAAATGACAGGTACCGTAAAAGCTCTATGTTTTCGGACACTATAACTTTTCGGACACCCTCTTTTTTAGCCAAAATAATAATTTTTTGTCACTATAAATTTTTGGTATCCTAATTTTAAACCATAATTAATGAGTCTAAATTTTCTGACATTTTATATGACATTGGTATTTTAGCGGTTTCTAACCTGTTTGCGTTAATCTGGTGACAAACCGCACTTGTGTTTTTAAAACTGGACGAAGGGCATAAAATCTGGCAGATGAATCAGTGGAGGCGGTGGACAGTTACATAACCGTTATTGGGTAAAGAGCCATGTGCCATAAGTAATGGGTTAACCCGATGTGTAAACCGGTATTGATATCGTTTATTAAATATGCTGTTGAAATTATAGTATTAAGGAACCAGCCGTAACAGATATAATAATAGATAGTGATAAAATATGCTTAGACAATTATAGTGTTGTTAAGAAGTAACGATGCAAATGTTAAGGTATGTGAATGAATTTGTCAACATATATAGGTTCAAGGTAAGGTTATGAAAATAGAACGTTTGATTGGATCGAAATAATTAACCAATCAATTGAAAGAACGAAATTTATTTAACCTTAATAACTGTACTGAAGCGGAATAAGAGTATGATGTCAATTAGTGCCAATTATGATAATCTGATACCGGTTGCATTGAAATCTATTGTTATGCCGATTAGTGCCAATTAACAATTCAGGTATCTACCGTACTATGCCCCTACTCAACACGATAAATGTGACAAACAGGCTCCAGTTTTATCGCACCCTATCACAAGTTGCACGAATGTTTGAAGGTGATAAAGACAATCGTTTCAGATTTTTGGTTCAATAACAAACATTAAAATCATAATTTGCATCTTTTATTGCATTAATTACAGGTAAACAAAATACAGAATGGTAATCTTTGAACTCGGTCGACAAAAATTCAGACTTGGCGTAATTTTCTGTTAAACACATACATATGAAATCTTTTAAAATTCATTGAAAACATTGCTAAAAATTAATAATACTATATGGAGTGGTATTTATAAATCACGCGCAATCAGTTATCGATACTATCCATGTATATTCGGCAAAAAAACGTTATACACCGGACATACGCAAAAGTAATTGCAATATTGTCATAGTGTCTATACATTTTCGGACACCTGTAATTTGAGAGTAATTTTTGTGTATCCAAATTTTCGGACACGAAAAATTTGTATTATTTGTTAGTGTCCGAAAACATAGAGCTTTTACGGTATTTGGTTTGCTCTTGCCTCGGTCTGTCTGAATTTGTTTATTGGTCCATTTCATCTTAAAGATACTGAACTCCAGATAGGCATAAACATGTGCATTTTTTTGTAGTTATTTCTAAGTGGTAAAAACTTCCATAAAACCATCAATATTTGTATGGAACACAATCAAATACTGTCAGAAACATGTGATTATAATAAATATATCCTAAATATAAACAGCGCTTTTTAAAAATTACTTAATGTGTTATAGCACCTGCAAACGCTATAGATTTAGGGACGATAAAAAGGAAGAAAACTATATAAAAGCATTGTTTTTCAGGCAAATGAAAACACAAGTGTCTAATTTTTAGCTCGACTATTCGAAGAATAGGTGAGCTTTCCTACTACCCCCGGCGTCCGCATCCGTGTCTGAATTTGCTTAAAGTTTTTATTCAAAAGTCTTGTAACTTCAAAACTACATAAGTTATTCACTTGAAACTTTGAATATACCTTTGTCATCAACTCCAGTGTCAGCAACATTCCCCATAACCCTGTTTTGTATTTTGACCGAGTTATGCCCCTTTTTCACTTAGATTTTATGGTTAAAGTTTATATTCAATGTTTTGTAACGTCAAAACTACATAATTTATTCACTTGAAACTTGGAACTAACCTTTGTCATCAACTCCAGTATCAAGGGCAATATTCCGTATAACTCTGTTTTGTATTTTGACAGAGTTATGCCCCTTTTCAACATAGATTTTCTGGTTAAAGTTTATATTCAAAAGTTTTGTAACTTCAAAACTACATAAGTTATTTACTTGAAACTTGGAACTAACCTTTGTCATCAACTCTAGTGTCAGGGGCAATATTCTCCATAACTCTGTTTTGTATTTTGACAGACTTATGCCCCTTTTTCACACAGATTTTCTGGTTAAAGTTTATATTACAATTAGACAATGTGGAGTTCAGTCTCTTTAATGTTGTACCAGGGTATTTGTGTACATTTGAAGTTTTGTTCTAGGTATCAGAATCAGTAGAGTGAAAAGTAAAATGCTCAAAATGTTAACACATTTTAAGAAAGTCAGGGGTATTGATTTCATATCTCCTGTGAATGACATTAGGGTGTTAAATTATAGTGTGAAAGGAAGTTTAAGAGGGGCTGTAGGATATTGTTCAAAAATTATAACATAAACCGTCCATCTATTCTGATATTTTTATAATAATATTATAATAAATGTTGAGAAATACTTATGTTTAGAAATGCATATCATGAGAGAAATTTAAAACTTAAATAATACTTTGCTGTGCAACAAACTAGTATACATGTATATACAGCATCTTGATGAGTCAGATTGTTGGCACATGTGCGGTTCTTATTTTTTTAATGTGAAACCAAATGTAGCTGTAGGATAAATGGATCTGTATTGACAGAAAATATATAGTTGCATTTTTTCAATAAATAAAGTATTTTTCGTTGATATTGACAGTTCTTTGTGTTATATAAAACATTATTGTTAGAACGAAAGCAACCCAAAATACATTTGTAAAAATCAGACAGCCCCTATTTAAATCAGAATGAGAAAGCAATTGTTAACTCACAGAAGCATAACACAAATCCATTAACTCATTTGAAAGGAATCGTTCTCCTCACTGTTTGACACAATGAAACCAGTGCTACTTTGACCCTTTCAGTTGAAAACAATGCCAATAAATTTAGTTGAAATAAAATGCCATTAAAACGTTTTATGGTCCAACGAAAAACAATGAAGTTTGAAAATAGATAAGTAGAATGTGATCTGTCTAAAAACGATGTCAAAATGTTTAGATCGAAATTCCCTTATCATTGGTCAGGATTACTATTTAACTATTGAACTATACTGTAGAAGTGGATATTTCCGCGTGTCGAACTTCGCTAAATTAAAAATTCAGACATTTTTTGAAATTTATTGGCATACCTCCGATGTCATATTGTATCATAGTGTCACGCCTAGGCCAAAAGAAAAATTCTGTGTTTCGGGCAACCCGACCCTACCTAACGAAAAACCCCAACCCTGCAGTTTTTTTGCGACGATTGTTTTTCGTGAAATCCCTATTCGTCAGATTTTAGATTTGTTTCAATGTTTACTGACTGAAATGTGTCTTTAAAAAAAAACTATGGAAAAAAAATATCAATCCCGAACCTAGCTCACTTTTGAGCTCATGAGCTTTTGTGATTACCTTTTGTGCATCATGAATCGTTCATTGTCAGCATCTATCTTGTGAACACTCTAGACGCCACATTTATTGGTCAATCTTCATGAAACTTGGTCAGAACATTTGTCCCACTGATATCTCGACTGAGTTTGAAACTGGGATATGTGGGGTCAAAAACTAGGTCACTAGATCAAATTAAAGAAAAAGCTTGTTAACACTCTAGAAGTCACATTTTTTGCCCAATCAACATGAAACTTCTTCAGAGCAATTGTTCTAATGATATCTCACGTGAGTTTGAAAATGGTTCTGGTTCGTTGAAAAACATGGCCACCAGGGGGTGGAGCAGTTTTCCTTATATGGGTATAGTAAAAGGTTGTGAACACTCTAGAAGTCACATTATTTGCCCAATTGGCATAAAACTTGCTAAGAACCTTTGTTCTTATGATATCTCGGTGGAGTTTGAAAATGGTTCCGCTCCGTTGAAAAACATGGCCTCTAGGGGGCTTTGCAGTTTTCCTTATATGGCTATAGTAAAAGCTTGTGAACACTCTAGAAGTCACATTTTTTGCCCAGTCAACATGAAACTTGCTCAGAACTTTTGTTCTTATGACATCTCGGCTGAGTTTGAAAATGGTTCCGGTCTGTTGAAAAGCATGGCCGCCAAGGGGGGGGGGTTCGGTTTTCCTTATATGGCTATAGGAAAAGCTTGTGAACATTCTAGAAGTCACATTTTTGCCCAATCAACATGAAACTTGCTCAGAACCTTTGTTCTGATGATATCTTGGCCGAGTTCAAAAATGGTTCCGGTCTGGTGAAAACCATAGCCGCCGGGGGGGGGGGGGGTGCAGGTTTCGTTATATGGTATAGGAAAAGCTTGTGAACACTCTAGAAGTCACATTTTTTGCCCAATAAACATGAAACTTGCTCAGAACATTTGTCCCTATGATATCTCGGCAGAGTTTGAATCTGGGTCATGTGGGGTCAAAAACTACTTCACTAGGTGAAATTGAAGAAAAAGCTTTTTAACACTCTAGAAGTCACATTTTTTTCCCAATCTTCATGATACTTGGTCAGAACATTTGTCTCAATGATACCTCAGATGAGTTCAAAACTGGGTCATATGATATCTGAGACACATTTGAAACCAGGTCACATGGGGTCAAAAGCTAGGTCACTAGGCCAGATTGAAAAACAAGCTTGTGAACACTCTAGAGGCCATATTGTTAGCAGAATCTTCATGAAACTTACTCAGAACAGTAGTTCCTTAGACCCTCGGGTTCTGTAGTTCCTTAGCCCCTCAGGTGAGCATCCTAAGGCCTTTTGGCCCTCTTGATTGAGACCGTTGCCCGAAACACACAAATTTGGCCCTAGCAGCGATTACTGTGACTGGCACACATGGAGTGCAACAAACAATAACTTGACCCACTTAAGATAAACAAGGAACAGTTTGGCTTCATCAGCTTACATGTATATTGGGCTTTCACCCTTGACAATGTTAATTTGCTTCCTGAGTTAGCAACAAAATTACAGCTATGGGGCATGAAAAAATGTGCTGCACGCCGTCCACATGGAGTTTGCCAACAGTTGATGTATGTTATATGCAATACTAACCTAACCTTATTGTCAATGGTGTTTACAAAAGATCGTGTAATAATATACAATAAGAACAACTGAATATCGTGATGTTACTTTGTAAATATCAGCATTAAAAATATAATTTTTTCAAATAATTAATTTTATTACATGTATGTATTTTAAACATTTTATTTCCATTGGGTATTAAGCATATGGACTGTGACGTACACATATTCATATTTGAGATCCGTTTTCAAGTGAATTGTTTATGTGATTTTTGCTGACAGAAATGTTGGTGATTTTTTCTATTTCAAATTTTTTTACAAACATTACCACGTTGCTAACTTAACCACTTGTACTGTATTTTAAATAAGTATTGTTCATTGGGCATAAAAGTGTGTTTAAATTCCTTTGTCTGGTTTTGGTTATTAATCCATTTTATTCTTATCTTGATTGGTGTATATAACCACCATTTCAGAAATTGAGGTGAAAATAGTATCATATCTCTTGCGAATGACTACAGTTTTTTTTATTTAAATGTAAAACAGTTGTTAACATACAATCCCCACAATCATAAATCCTTAAACGCATTGTTTTTTAATAGATCTTTGATACAAAGTAATCAGTGTTGCTTTGACCCTTTCAGCGGAAAACAAAGCAAAAACTTTGGGAGAAATTATACACCTTTAAAACTGTCCATGGTCCAACAAATTATTATAAGAGTTTGAAACCAAATGACTTAACACTTGAATATTTCAAATAGCTTGACAAATGTGATACCCCTCCCCAGTGAATTCCTTTGAGCCAAATGGTCATGCCAAGCTAGATAAAAGATTTGTAATACCTTCTGGATTGTTTTGTGAAATGTAAAATACCTACAAGATATGAATAAATGCATTTGATAAAAAATGTACTGGTTTATAATTGGGTCAAGTTAATGTGTTTTTAGACTGTTGGTGGATGTCAAGGGTCGTTTGAGAGGGTTATTTCCAAAAAACGTATCGCGGAAACCAACTTCTTTTCTTTGCAGGCTACGAATCAGTTAATCTAAACCTGAAATGTTTTCTTACCTTAATTAATTATTTAAGATAATATGTCATGTGTATTATATGACGTGTAAATTATGTGATTTATTACAAATACAGTTTCTAAAAAGTCAATTTATTGAAAATGTTAGGTCAAGTTAATGACACCCTTATTTTCGTTGTTTACAATGTAAAAGAAATATTCACCTGGGTGTCCTAGAATAAGACCACTTAATGAATCGCTACATCAGTTATTTTTGAGTTGTTGTGTCAGCGTTACTTCTTATTACAGATTCTTAGTCTGAATATTTTGACAACAAATTGATGCAATGTATTTATTTTAAACTGTAGTATGGAAAAATAGAGAGCAGGCAGCGAATGACCTACTTTTGACTGAGTCACCTACAAAGCACAATCGATGCTCCCACGCTTTAGCGATTATTCTGCATGACTTTTTGCAGATTGACTTGTTAACTGGAAAATGTGTTTTAAAATTTTAAAATATATACTTTTTCCTACTTTTTTCCTTCTTTTTTTTAAAGGAAGCTCCTATATTTTTCCTACGTTTTCACTGAGGGCGAGTTAACAACCTGTAATTTCCAGTTATGAGCTCCCTACTCGAAAGTTGCATGGGCTCAATTTTCATTTTCAATTTACATGCCAGTGTTTATAGGCTGTGTAACCATGACCTTGGGAAAATCAGCCGTTAATATCGTATATTCGATAGGCAACATTCCATAGAATACACTCGCTGACTGACCTGCGCCTATTAATAGTATACACGTAAACAACACTGAATCATCTAAAAAGCATCCAGAGAACCATGGACAATAATGAATGGAGAATTGCCTATATTTATAAACTTACCATGCATGTTCATTTGAATAACTGTTGGTAAATCTATTTATTAAAAATTATTTAGAATTGCATTTTATCTTTTCTTCTCCTGTAGAGGCTATTCAAGTTATAAATAGATTTTGCATCTTTCTATAAATAGACACTGGCATAGGCTTTGGACATATGTAATTCAGTTTGATTGAAATTTGGTATTTTTACTTTCTGTGCGTTTTATGAATGCCTTAAAACTTGAATAGTTATACACAAAAACGCTCGAGACGTATTTTCACAAAGGAATATAAATCTAATTCGCAACTATTAAATATAACTTAACGCTTTTGTGATCACAAAATGAAGTCAAATCATTATATTTAATTGTGATGAATGTTCCCTGACATGTGTTTTTATTTGGCACACATAGTATAAATGCTTATTCCATAATAAATATTTTTAACGCTCATATTCCTTCTCTTCCTTATTTTCTTGGAAACAAGGTAACTTCTAGTAAATTTTAATTTGCCTGACAAATACTGTATAAATTATTTAGATTAAAAAAATCACAGATGGAAAATATGAAGCGATAAGATCAGTCAATTGTATGGACATTACATAATTAATGTATCTTTAACATATGGACTTTTCATAGTTTCCCAGGTGCCTTATGATGCTCTGCATCATTGTTTTTCTTGTGAAATACTGATGTTTCTACCAAATTCTTGTGTAGAGGCAATACAATCTACAAATAGAAATTGTTTTTATAAGACTATGAATAAATGCATTGTATACTAAAATAATTTAATCATAAAAACACTTCAAATATATATTAGGGGTGTCATGGGAAAACTGGGCTTAATGTGTAAAGTGTCGTCCTGGATCAGCCTTGCAGTCCGCACAGGCTAATATCGGACAGCACTTTCCGCCTACAGTGGATTTATGTTTAGAAGAGACTTCATAGAAACAGAAAATACCATAATAGCGGAAAGTGTTGTCCTGGATCAGCATGTGCGGACTGCTTTGACATGAAATAATTATATTCTTTTTATTTATTTTAAATATAGAAACATTTCATACTACTGTTTTAGGACCTAGCCACATGAAAAAATGAATTTGCTATTTGATGATGAAAGTTGACTTATTTATTTTATTTTAAATAATATTGAAAAATTATTTTATTTTAAATAATATCGAAAAATACTGTTAAATACATATAGAATAAGGATCTATGAAGAAATAAGCCTGTTCGTTTATAAACCTAATCAAAGTGATGCAGCAGTTTTAAATATTCAAGTTGCATATTCAATTTACATTATTTACAAACATTTACAACATATGCCAAATATCTTTTTAGCTCATCTGAGCATAACATGCTCATGGTGAGCTTTTAGGATCGCCTTTTGTCCATCGTGCATCGTCCGTCGTGCGTCGTGGGTCAACATTTTCATTCAAAGAACATCTAAACTGTCGGACAGATTTTCACCAAATTTCACAGGAATGATCCTTGGGTGACCCTCTTTCAAGTCGTTCCAGTCCGCTGCATATGTAGGTCACAAGAGCTAAATATAGATTTAAAAACTGAAAACTTTAAAAATCTTCTCTGAAACCACAAGGCTTGGAGATTTAATATTTGATACGTCACATCATGTAGTGGTCATCTACAAAGATTGTTCAAGCTATGCCCCTGGTGCCAAAACTCGCCCCGCCCCTGGGATCTCATGGTTTATATAAACTTGTATAGCGAAATGACTTATTATCTTCTTCTCTGAAACCGCAAGGCCTAGAGTTTCATATTTGGTATGTAACATTGTATAGTGGTCCTCTACAAAGATTGTTTAAATGATGCCCCTGGGGTCAAAACTGGCCACACCCCAGGGGTCACATTGTTTACATAGACTTGAATAGCAAAGTGACTTTAAAAATCTTTTCCTCTGAAAGCGCAGTGCCCAGAGGTTTCATATTTGGTTTGTAACATTGTATAGTGGTCCTCTACTAAGATTGTTCAAATGA